>JAMPIV010004725.1:110000-236163 GCA_024509875.1 Oreohelix idahoensis
CAGTAATCATATTATTTTTGTCTTATCACAGACCCCCGGGAACTACAGTAGGCAACAGCAATTATGCTAGAACTAGCAATAACCCGTCAAACTTGACGGGTTTTTAATTATAGTGTGCTGTTTCCGTTCCCGGATGAGCAGATAGAAGTACATTCTTAGAGTGTTTTTTGTTTCTTTCCATTATACAGTGTAATCAAACTGTTCATGAACACCGCCATTTGAACGCTTTTCTTTGTTGATTGTAACTATTTTCGGGAGAGTATATATAATGGAAACAATACAATTTTTCAACACGGTTGCATTCCTCAGCTGTGACCAACGTACACACGGCGAGAATTATGTTATTTTAGATTCAATTTAAAAGTTCTTTGATGACAACATTTCGCGTGAAAGTGCGTGGATTGTTTTCAAAGAGTGTTCCCTGATAATAAGTGGTTTTAACAAAAACTTTCAAGTTTTCATGATTTGTACATCGGATGAGGGCTCATGCACACCAATTTTTACGCACTTTTTCTTTGTCGAGCGTACTAATTTCCGTGAAAGAATAAAAAAAAAAAATTAAAAAAAAAAACAAAGTATTTGTTTTATATAACACCCACACCGCGCAAGTTGCACACCGTGCGTTGCGCACTTTTTTTTTCTGGCGCGAGTTACTATTTTGAGTGAGACCGACCGACGTAACAAACATCGGTAATTATGTTAGTTGGGATGGGATAATAAATCGCTGAAATCCCTTACCCTGTATAACACGACTCTTTCTCAAACTTCACTTTTTTACGATTGGTCTTACATACTCTAACCCAGGGTTTCTAAACCTGTAATCCACAGACCCCATGAATAGATTCTAGGGGGTCCATGTACATAATCTAAACATCTGAATTTTTCCAAAATTTTACTCGAAAAATTAGCACAGATTTTGGCATTTAAAGAAATATATTCTCTTTACAGATTATTTTTTTATTTCAGTATGTCTGTATGTAAAAGCTGGACAATTTTTCTTTTTAATAAAATGTATTATTTGTATCCAAATATTTTAATTATGCATACTTTTACATTTATTTAATAAGAAGGGGCCCGCAGCCTTCATTGGACAATTAAAGAGGTCTTTGGCATATGAAAAGTTAAGAACCCTTGCTCTAAACTGTGACAAAGTGAAAAAAAAAAAAATACCGTGGCAATTCTTGGAAAGCGAATCAGACAGAACCAACCAATCAGAAACGCGCTATGTCTGGCAGCTGGCTTATGGTAATTTCACAATGGCGGAACATGCTATCGGAATCTGTGCTAGTCGAGGTTAGAATTAGCCAGATATTCCAGAAATGGATTATTACAGCATATTTATACTAAACCCACAGTTTTTTTTTTTTTTTTTGTGTTTTTGTTTACGCCCGCTATTACTCGAGGCGAAATCTCCGGTTAACATGTCTAACCTGAGACTGATTTTACGAGAGTATTCCTTGTTTCTCTGTACAATGACAAGTGTCCACTCGCCATTCTGGCAGAGATACTCGCCGATTTCGGAGGTACCCTATTGGAGCTGGCCGTTCAGGTTATTCCAGTCCCTGGTCGACGACACTTCTTCAAATGTCTTCGCCAGGGCTCGAATTATTCCAGTCCAAGTCCCGGTCTACGACACTCTTTCAAATGTTCTCGCCAGGACTCGAACCTGGATCACCCGATCGCCAGCGCAGTGTGTTAACCATTACACCAGCGCGGCTCCCCAAACCCGTAGTTTGAGGCAGATGGTAAGGCAAGTGTGGACATTGTAAGAATTGTATTGCATGTTATAAAAACTGTGATAACTGCAATTATGCGTGTCGCCTTGTTGTGAAAATTGTGTTCTGTTCACTTTAAGAATTCTCATAAAATCGAAATCAGCTTAAGATGGGACAAAACTTATATCTAATGAAAGCCTTGAATGAGGTGAATAAAAGGAGATATGTAGGAAAGTGACAGCGATTATGGTTGAAGAGGAAAGAGAAGTTATGTGCAGTGGAAATAACACAAACTATAAAAATCTGCTCTCGAGAGACTGGAAAATTTTGACCAAGTTCTGGATGACGTAAGTGCTTTATCGGTCGTTCGCACTACGCCTACATAAACAGCGGCAAATTTAAAATCGACACACACGCACGAAATCAGTTTACTCAGCTGTTGGTGAAATTGAATGAAATATATATACATATTTAGATTTATACAAAATATTCACCGAATGGATTGGAATTTTACACCACAAAAATGTTCTGTGCTATTCTGTCTATGTCACTGACTAATCTTCACAGAACTGTGAAAGAGCGAGCGCAGACTTCATTCCATTGTGTCTAAGTGGCAGCTTACCTTGATTCAATTAGTTTCTAGCTAGTGTATATGGCGGGGTTGTCACACGGAAGGTCCTGGGTTCGAGTCCTGGGTAAGCCACTCACGTCTGTTGTTTTTCTGTTGTCTAGTTTTCTACTTCTTTATTTCTTACGAGTGCCTGAAAACATACCCTTATGTTTGTCTAATATTTATTGACAGTTTACAGGCCTCGGGTTTCCCTTCCTTATGTGTTATTCTGAACATCCAATAGGGTATGTAGAATTACCGTATATACTTATGAAATTAACATAACTGTTTATTTCAGGATGTCAGTTGGCTGATGTACATAATTATGATGAATAATGTACCATGTATAATACTTGTAATTATTGGTATGATTGGTGAAGATGGAAACCCAACATTATAACCAACAGTGACTCAGAAGAGTCCTATCAACAGTCTTTATCAGGATTAATACAACCTGAAAGTACAGCACTTTTCATAGCTGACTTGACAGGCAGAGGAAGTAAAGGTGACTAAGACATCAAACCATGAGTATAAAAGTTGACATATTCTACATATATGATATTATTGTAACTTTAGTAATGTATCATCATACAGACACCTATAACACTGACAAATGTAACAAAAACATGTGTCAATTACATACACATACATAACTGATGATAACAACACCCACCTACACTAGGCTAGTGGAAACTCATAGGAAGAGGCTATCCACATAGTCTGTGTTGTTTCAGGTTTCATATTGTAGAAGTCAAATGTGGAAGTGAGATCCATCAGTGTTATCCTGCACTGTGACAAGGAACACTACATTCTGGTCCAGTCCTATTTGCTGGCCTCCATATTGCATTGGCAGTTCAGTAAAGACTCTAAAGTGCTGTGTCAATATTTCCTGGTTGAGGCATTGTTGCTCATCATGCCAGGACTTTAACCAAAGATAAATGATAAACAGTCTCAAACGGTTGCACACAACGAGTAATCAGAAGAATAATCACATGATAAACAGTTCTGTGAAGATTAGTCAGTGAAATAGACAGAATAGCACAGAACATTTTTGTGGTGTAAAATTCAAATCCATTCGGTGAATATTTTGTATAAATCTAAATATGTATATATATTTCATTCAATTTCACCAACAAGAAAGAAGAGAACAAATAAGTATAAATAAATTGATTAAATTTAATTGTACTTTTTAACTTTGTGAGTTAATTCCATCTTGTTTATTGTGTGAAATTACTTTAGAGCATAAGGTGGTCGTGCGAGAAGCGAGGTAGACTCTTGATCTACTCTCTACTATCTGGACAAGAGTTCTTAACAGTCTGACTACATCGTGTGCCATTCTTACACCAGTGTTCAGTTCTGAGACTTGGATATCTTTGGTAGTCCAGCACTCTTTTACTGGATCTACTATCAACTCTTCACCATCTAAATTTCCATCTCGTCACATAAACATTGATATCTTATAACATAACGTGTATTCTAACAGTAGCTTCAATACTCACAAGCGCTTTTGCCGCAACAGCTTCCGGTGTTGAGACAACCTTTGGGATTGTCCCGGGAACCAGAAGAGTGCTGGATGGACTTGACGGATGAATATGGACGAAGTTATTGTTTCTAGTGGAAGCCAAATCCGGGAACACGAAGGCAGTTTCAGATTCTCGTCGAATAACTTCCATTTTTGCTCTCAGTGCGTCAGACTCTCGGCGAAGTTGCTCTGCTTTGGTTCTCATCTCTTCCGACCGTAACATAAGAGCTGTATGGTCTGAAGTTCCGCGTCTACCACTGCTGCAATGTTCATCGGACTTGGAGCGGAGTGCTTCTGACTTCAGCCGAAGCATATCTGACGTAGCTTTTAAGTAGTCGGAATTTGCTTTCAGAGAGTCACATCGGCATTGTATTGGATCTGATCTGGCTCGCCATAAATCGGATGTCATTCTTGCGCACTCGGGGATATGAAACAGTCCTGGTGGAGATGGACCTGTTCAACAATGGCAAAAAAGGAAGATATCATGGACACGAACGAATCTATTCATATAGTTTCTTCTTTCTTCTTTGATCCTTAGCCGCCGACCGTCAAAGCAGTCAGTGGCCATCACGCATAGTGGCGTTTTGTAGGGCAACAACAAATTGATTCCACTTTGCTCGATCGGTGGCCATCCTTCGTACAGTGCCCCAACTCTGATTCATTCTTTGCATCTCAGCCTCCACAGTCCTCCGCCAGGTTGTTTTTGGTCGGCCTCTCTTTCGTTTTCCTTCAGGGGTCCAAAGCATAGCTGTTCTTGTGATGGCATCGGGGTCTCTTCTGAGGACATGGCCAACCCAGCTCCAGCGTCTGCCAGCTATGATGGTGTGTATGTCCTCTTGCTTGCTTCGAGTAAACAGATCTTGGTTGGTGTTGGTATACGGCCAAAAGATTCGGTGAATTTTTCTTAGGCGTTGTAGCAAAATATGCGAGAATAAACGCCCAATTCAGTAAGATTTAGGCATAAAACGATAAAAAATACATTAGCCCGCATGTGTCTGACGGTTGGCATCTTCGACGCCAGCAGCGCTGCTTTTTGCACAGTGCTAAGCCTATAGAACGATTTCACGGTAAAAGTCTGACACGCTTTTAGTTTCGTTTTCGAGAAACACTACTAATATTTAACTTTTGCCCGATCTGCTGCATACACTTTGTAGTCGTGCCTTATAATTAACGATTGGCGGAAGCGTGCCGCAAAATAACTATCTGAATTAACGCAAAGATGGCGGACTTGTGCAAAATTTTATTTGACGAGTGACTATGACAGAAATTGGAAATTTTAAACCATTATGAAGTTCCCCATAAAAATTATACGGTAGTATGACGAAGAGTTCGCTGAACAAGAATGTACTTTAAATAATATGATAGTCCCAGAATTTGAGAAGTTATTGAAGAAATACTAATATCTACGGACACTCGACCAGACAGACTGGCGTTCCTGCTTATGTTTTTTGTAACATTAGGGGGACGCGAGCTTGGAAAAGAGGCAGGGAGGTACATTCAGATTCGCTTGAGTAAACCGAGTATGACTGAAAAGGAGAGCGGTAGGAAAAATGTAATCCTAAACGAAATATCTTTTTGTATTGGGCATGACTAAAGCAGACTGGCCAATCGACCACCAGACGCTGAAATTATTCGAAATTATTTTGGTTTTTCATTCAAACTGCTTTTGAATTCAAGTAGCCGAACGTTTCGATTGGCCAGTGCTAGTAAATATTAGCAAAAGGCTTTGACTATTCATTGCCAGTTGAACTAAAAATTGTATTCAGATACGCTGAGAAACAGCTGTGTTAATTCTAAACTTAAATAAAGAATAAATTCACAGTCTGTGCAGTTCGGAGGAAGCTGAGGCCATTTCTTCACACAGTCAGCGTCATTTTTTTATATATTTCTTGATTGTGGTAAGGATATTTTATGAAATTTAATATGTTTGGTCCAACTACAAAGTTAGATACTGCTATTGGGAAAAAGTGAAGGACATGTCGGGAGCAGACATTGTTGAGTCCTCACATTAAACGGTATCTAACTGATGTATGCTGGCACTTTCTGCAACTATACATTGAAATATCTTACAACAAGGACTTCCCAGGTGATGTGTATTAGACATCTGGGGCATCTCTGACATTTTTCTTGTGTTTCAAAACAATACACAGGTCGTTTATGGGGGTAGGATGAAAACTACAGCCCTCACTATACAGTGACTCTCCCTTTTATGAATAACATAAGTGAATTCTTTTTTTAATATTTCCTACAGGGAAAGACATAATATATAAATACATAATAACTTTTTAGTTATTGGGCAAATTGTCCCCCAAAATTTTAATTGTTTCTTTTCTGTAAACTATTCTTGTCCTTATTTTCAAAAGACCTGTCCACCAAGCTATGAATTCAGGCAATAAAATCTGTATTCGAAGAAATTTTTCAAAGAAAAACGTTCAAATGCTAGTTTTATTTATCTTCCATAGAATTAAAGTGTTTGACTGTTGGGTACCATTGATTTCACCTTTCTCACCCTAGGCGACTAGGATACACCATAACATACACTAGAGCCAGTAATTGTGACCGTGTCTCAGACTAGGGAGGTAGCTAGGTTCTTGGTGCACATGCCCTTCATCATTCTCATTTTATAGAGTCAGAGGCCTACATGCATAGCCTCGCCAAAAAACAAAGACTGCGCAATACCACCATGTTGCCGACATTATTCACATCGGGGTCACCCCTTCTGAGACAGGAAACCATTCCCAGCTCCAGCGTGCAAATCCCTCGCTATGATGGTGTGTGATCGTCCTCTTGCCAAAACTACTGATTCGCTATCAAGCGGAGGTATCTCTCAGGTTGGTATGGATTATTTTAGTTCAAGAACATGTTGACGATGCTTTAAAGCATGAAAATGAAAATTATTGGATTTTTATTTTTTTTAAAGATTTTTAGGTATCCTTCTACCTTAAATCCCCTAGATATTATAACAGCCCATAGGTATAATTCTGAGAGGGGCACCATAGAAGTCTGGTACTGAATATTGCTATCTCGGCCAGATATTCTTTACAGCCTGACTTTATATCTATGAACTCTATACACCATTGCTCTTTTCTGAGAATGGGGTATTTCTTTTAAGACCAGAATCTTCTCTGGCAACTATCCTAGTATCACCTGATACACCTTGTTGTCTTATACTTCATAAATTAAGGAACCTCTCGCGACATACCAGTTGCTGATTCCTTACTGATATGGTTGCTCACATTGAGCGTCATGACCTCTGACTTCTTTAAATTAATGTTCAAGCCCACCTGCTGGCTATACTTATTAAGTCTATCCGTTTTTTCCTAGATGTGATGATGTGAATGTGCTAGTAGTGCAATCTCATCTGCATATTCCAGATCTTCCAATGTAGGAAATGTAGTCCATCTTATTCCTCTTGGACTGCCCTCTGTTGTCTGGCGCATCACCCAGTCTATGACTGTTAAAAATAGAGTGGTTGATAAGGGGCATCCCTGTCGTACTCCTGTCTTCACCTCAAAGGTTAGGTTGCTCTGCCCAACACTACACGTAAAGTTGGCATTGAGGCTTTTCGTGACTGACACTATGCAGCTTGGAATTCCATAAGCCCTCAGTATTTTCCATAAACTGTCCCTATGTATGCTGTCAAAAGCCTTTTCAAAATCAACGAAATTAATGTACAGCTGTCTTTGCCATTCTGAGCACTGCTCTATAATGTTCCTGAGATATATGATCTACACATCTTCTGTTCTTTCTAAATCCTGCTTGTTCTTTTCTCAGTTTGTGGTCTACTGCTTTTGAAATTCTCTGTATAATTATCCTGCCTAGTATTTTGCTGGGAACTGAGAGAAGAGTGATTCCTTTCCAATTATTGCAGTCTGCAAGATCTCCCTTCTTGGGCAATTTGACAATTATTCCTTTGTTCCACTCTGATGGTGTTGTCCCTGTTTTCCAGACTTGTGCAAATAGTGGTTCTAATAGTTCTGCTGCTAGCTCAGGGTCTGTCTTAAATAGCTCTGCATTTAAGTTATCATGGTCAGGAGCTTTTCCGTTCTTTAACCCTTTGATTGCTGTGATGATTTCTTCTTTTCGTGGAATGTCTGTATTTACATCTAGATCGTTTTCAGCCTCACGAACATTCAATTGTGTCTCTGGTGGTTCCTTGTTCACTCTGGTGGTTCCTTGTTCAGAGTTTCTTTGAAGTGCTCTGCCCATCTTGTTTCCTGTCCCTCTGCTGTCGTGATGAGTTTTCATTGCTTATCTCTTACTAATGTAATGTTGTTTGCACCTCGTTTTCCGCTGATGAATTTGTATACTGTGCTTTGTTCATTTCTCAGTGCTGCCTCTTCTGCCTGTCTTGCAAGATCGTCTAGGAAATTCCTTTTGTTGGCTCGGGTTTGGCGTTTAACTTCCTTGTCCAGCTGACTGTACTGTTCGCTATATAGTTGCTTTAACCTGGGGGACTTCGCTTCTGTTTTCTTTCTTTTCATTTCCTTTCTCAGTGTTATGGTGTTTAATGTTTCTGGTGTTATCCAGTCTTGCTTCTTCCTTTCCTGGAATCCCAAGCATGATTTGCTGCTTTCCTTATATATTGTTGAAATGGTGTTGAATGTCTGGTCTATATCATCAGTCAATGTCTTTTCCTGACTTTTGGCAAATTGATATCGTTTCTTTATGTCAGCCGCAAATCTTTTCTGGTAAGGGGGTCCTTCAATTTGCTGATGTCAAACCTTTTCTGTGTAGTTACAGTTGGTCCAGCCCTTCTTAGTTTCACTTTCAGTTTTGCTACTACTAAATGGTGATCACTTCCCACATCTGCACCTCTTCTTACCTTCACATCTTGTAATGCATGTCTCCATCTACCGTTAATCATGATGTGGTCTATCTGGTTTCTGTCCCGACCATTTGGTGATTCCCATGTTAATTTGTGAATTTCTTTATGTGGGAAAAGTGTTCCTCCAATGACAAGGTTGTTAATACCATATCATGGACACGAACGAATCTATTCATATAATTTACTTGCATTTAATCTTATGTGTGTAGTAGACAAACATTCTATCCGTCTTCATTTCAATTACCTTCCTTGCAGTTTCTTCACCTTCTACAGTTTTTGCCCTATTTATAACTTGTGCATGTTCCTTCCCGCCTTTTACACCCCCCAAACCATACGAATATCACAAGTAGTAGCTTTACACACTAACAAACCTGGGGATGTGCTGTTTCGAGCACATGGCACTCTTTGGAGAACTGTTGGCGCCGACTGGCGTCGAGGACGTCTGTACCTGCTATAACGCCTCCTGTTCTTCAAAACTGTTGTTCCTGTTCGGGTGAGCATCAGTTTTGACATGACTTGTCCAGCGGATTGTGCAGCTTTAGTTGTAACAACACAAGGACTGACCTCTACCTATCAAATTGTCAACATGTAATATAAATACGTCAGTCACATGTTTTAAAAGAATAAAACTGATTAATCATTTTGATGACAAATTCACAGAGATTTCATTACTACCATCTCTCAATGTTTCCTTCTCACATATTTGTCATCTTCTTTTCCTTCTATTTTAGTCAATGTGGTAGACTGCGGTCTAAGAGATGCAACTGTAATTATACAAGGAGATGTAATTACATAAGAGTTAACGGAAGTTAAAGAAATCTCTTATATTAGAAGTTAGGGATGTAGTAACGATAATTCCCTAAAATTAACATGTGATAGTAAAAGACCAGAAGGTTCTAGGACGAAGTTTATACAAAGGGTTGTAGGAGACAGAAAAGTCTCTCTCTCTCTCTCTCTCTCTCTCTCTCTCTCTCTCTCTCTCTCTCTCTCTCTCTCACACACACACACGCTGATTTGCCCTCTAGCCTTCAAGGTTCGATGATGTGGTTTGTAGAGCTAAAATAGTTTCTCATGGATGATACTCAAGTCGCTATCTACAGTGTCTAGATTTACAGAAACTATAAGCAGAAAAAGCTAATGTACCAGCCACGATCATCAGAATAAATGTTCGACCGTACGTTACGTCTGAGAATGAAATACGCGTATTACAAGTAATTTATTGCAAAAAATAAAATACGCGTATTATACGTTATTATACGTTAAATTAATATGCGTAAGTTTGACATACGCATATTAATTTAACGTATAATACGCGTATTTTATTTGACATGGGGCGCTTTCCATAGGTATAGCGTGAAATTATGTCATTTTGGTCATAATGTGTACACACACACACACACACACAAAATACCAGTTGTTTGTTTTTATGTAACAAGAGTTTTGTTGACACTTTAAAGGTAAATATCATACATATATGTTTTATTTAAACTACAATGAAATGCTAGACGACCGTGTGTTAAAACGTTCAGATTTACAGAAAAATGGTCATTTGACGCAGTGATGCAACGTATTTCAACGTACGGAAGTTTTACCGTACGGGTCCTGATGCACAGTACTATGAGTCCGCTGATGCATTCACTATTGCTAGCATCTTGGGGTATAAAATCGTCAGATTTTAACAAAAATACAATACGTATTTCAACGTACGGAAGTTCATACGTACGGTCGTCAAAAATACATAACGAATCATACGTGTTCAGAACATGTAGAATTTTCTACAGCTGATATGTACCTTTATTCGTGACACAATTAGAAGTGAAAACCATGCGCATTTACAAGAGACAGCAGAATAAGCGCGGGACTTATGTAGTCTGAATTTAGTAGACCAGGGACACGTGTTTGGGTCAGTGAAGATTAAATAATTATACAAGCAGAACAACGACAAGTAACCTGGTCTTGGCGAAATCTTGATCTTTTGGCGGTAGGCTTGTTTCTAAATATCCAGGTAGATATGACAAATACATTAGATCAGTGGTTCTCAACGTTGGCCATATGGCCCCCAGGGGCCCATGCTCTAATTCTAGGAGGCCACAATAAGATGGTAAAGTACCTTTTTTCCCAGCTAACAGTGACTATGAGGTGGGTCACAGAGGTAAATGTGGCTTAGAAGGGGGCAATGAGCAAAAACGGTTGAGAACCTCTGCGTTCGATATAATTTAAGAACAGATTGCGAACCAGAAACACGGGACAACAAAATAGAGAAAAGCAACGTGTTAAACTCTTTCTTTGTGTGTAGTTGTTAACTCATACTGGCTACTAGTTGTTGAATCATGCTTTATTTGCTAAATGATGTGAATGTCCACCAGTGGATAAATGTAGATGTTGGGACTGGTGTAGTAAAGTGTAACGATTGTCAACTCATCAAACCCAGCACAGTTTTGGGTCATTTGCTTTTGTCCTGGAACGTGCATGAGCTCCGACAAGCATGTTGTAAACAATGAGTGTGTAACTGAAAATCAGACGCATGACGATAGAGTTTGACCGGTTGTCGTACATCACTCATACTCACACTGTTCGAATTCAAGAAGTACTGGAACTACGGTGGTCTTTTTATAACTAATGGGACGCACACTTGGACAGTACGTGTATGGTTACAGGAACAAATGTCGACATAGACAGCATAATGTTGATCACAGGAATATCATCTTAAGTTAGCATTCATGCTTGGCAAAGATCATAATGGAGCATTCGTAAATAAGCATTCAGCGTTCCATCATGTAAATCATCTGGCTTTACTGACTGGGCACGTCAGACCATAACCAATACATAGGAAGGCTCCTAGACCTAACCTCGTCTAGCGAATATACCTCACGTAACGTTCATACTTGCATTTCTAGAGTTGTTTGCCTTGATTTTTCAATGCGATCTTCATGATTTTTCAACTCTTCATGAAAGAAGACATGTTTTGGTGCGATGTTTTTTTGTTTCTTCCCTCCTAAGCGCTAGAAGACACGAAAGAAGCAGCCCTGGTGTTCTTGACATCGTTTTTTTGCTGATTTAGGTGAGTTTGTACTTCTATTTGAATGTGATACAGTTTATTTCCCTATGTACTTTATTCTCATGAATTTCGATGATAAAAAGGTTAATTATTTGTTTGGATAAGCTTTAGTCTCAAGTTTCTTAAATGCTTTCCTTCCACAGTCTGGGGCAAAGTCGCCCCATTGATTTAGACTTAATGTGGTCTTAAACTTGCTTTTTCAATGTTGCACACTTTGGTGTTTATATATCTTTGTTTTGTTTTTTTCTTCAGATCACCATGTCCAGACATCACAAGAGAAAGCCTGGTAGCAGACACTATAGAGACTATTCTGAAGAAACCTTGCTTAAGGCTGTTGAAGAGTGTAAAACAACACCTATAAAAGAAATCTCAAAAATCTACAATATACCATTGAGAACTCTACGGAACAAGGTGAAGGGAGTCCACAAGAAGACACCTGGAGGACAGTCTGCTCTGTTTGGGGAAACACTTGTAAATCACCTAACAACATGTGCAGACTATGGAATGCCCGTTGAAAAAAACAACGTTAAACTTCTGGTCAAAGGAATACTAGACAAAGGCAAAATTTCAGTTAACAAATTCAAGAACAATACACCTGGAGATGACTGGGTGAGAGGATTTCTGAAGC
Organism: Oreohelix idahoensis; assembly: GCA_024509875.1. Classification (NCBI taxonomy): domain Eukaryota; kingdom Metazoa; phylum Mollusca; class Gastropoda; order Stylommatophora; family Oreohelicidae; genus Oreohelix; species Oreohelix idahoensis. Next base: position 122,362 of record JAMPIV010004725.1, read on the forward strand.
GACACTAAGATGTTGTTTGTCAGAGGACATGTCAAAATATAAAGCGATCACGAGCTGAAATAAATCCCAAAGAAATTCAAGGCTACTTTGACAATTTAAAGCTGTCTTTAGAAGGTGTCCGTGCAGAGAACATCCTTAATTATGATGAAACAAATCTTGCTGATGATCCAGGACAGAAAAAATGTGTCTTCAAAAGGGGAGTTAAATACCCAGAGAGAATAATGAACTATTCAAAAGGCAACATTGCCATCATGTTTGCTGGGACCGCTACAGGGAAACTACTTCCACCCTACATCTTATACAAGTCGGAGCATCTGTGGCCTTCATGGTGTGAAGGTACCCACTAGGTTTGGGAGGAGCAAAAATGGGTGGAGAGTGAAGAATGGTTTATGAGTGTTGTAGTGCCTGGGGCCAGGAGAAAACGGTCGCCAAAGTATCATAGGGGACAATTTAAGTTCACACATCAGTGCAGTGATATACAAGTGCGAAAGAACTGAATATTGCTTTCATCCTGCTTCCTCCTAACTCCACAGACAAGTGCCAGCCACTTGAGCTCCTCTCAAAAAATTTTATGGAGAAAGCTGTTGGAGAGATTACAAGCAAAAACACCCATCTTCTGCATCACTAACAAGAAAGTGTTTCCAACAATGCTAAATAAATTAATTGAAGGGATGGGTATGAGATCAAGCAATTTGATTTCTGGGTTCAGAGCCTGTGGCATTCACCCCCTAGATGCAAACCAAGTGCTGAAAAAGCTGCCAAAGTCAACTGACACTAGTGACACAAGCAAAGACCCACAAGGTGTTTCAGATGCTGTGCTAAACTATTTGCAGACTTTTGAATACTCGCCCAATTCAAATGGTTGCACAGGAACTGGCAGCAGGCATAAGAGGAAGAAAGTTTCTGTGCCACCAGGGAAATCGGCGAGTGCGGAAGACTTGCAGTCTGGTCAGTCTCAATCCTTGACATCTGCACCCCCAGCGTCAGCTTCAGCACCTGTTCAGCATCAACCTTCAACATCTGCTCAAGCACTGCAGTTGCAACCTTCGGCATCTGTATCTTTCTCCTGGTCATCACCATCCGAGTTTGAACTCGAGAAAACAGATTCAGATTGTGAAGACATTCCATTTTCTGACACTGATGAGGAGTGGCTGCCATCAACGAAAAAAGCATGTAAAAAACATTTTTTGATGTGAACTGGTGGTGTAATCTTTTGTCCCCACTATAACAGATGTGTCTTTTTGTAACGCGTCGTAAATGATTTGATTAATCAGTGAATGTAGAAAAAAATGTACTTGTTTGTATTTTAAGTATTCTTTGAAGCTTTTATATTACTATCAGGTATTGTGCATCTGATTTCCCTACTTTCAGGGTTTTAAAAGTGTTTTAACCACTGGTACGTTACATGTTTTGTCTTTTTTTTTTTTAAAATAAGGTATGAAGGCAAAGTCACCCCATTTTTACTTCAGTTGAAATATTTCATAATACCTCTTAAATCATCTAATCCTGGTGGAATTCTGACTTCATTTAAAAATAAAAACAAAGCTTATGTATCCACTCTGTGTTTCAGCACCTTTGGGCTATATTTAGTGTTGGTTAATATGCTGTAAAGAATCTGTAAAGATGAAATGTAGGCAAAGTCACCCCAGTTCACGGTAGCAGTGATCTCTTGGTTCATCGAGCGATAGTACAGGGTACCACTGTGCATCTGCTTATCAACAACGATGGCGAAGCCCAAGTTCATAATAAATTGTGGTTTTACACTTTTTTTATGCGAAACTAATAAACTTTTTGCCATTCCTTGGCAAAAGAGAATAAACACTGAGGGTAAAGTACAATACAACATGTCTAAATGATTATCACTTTTCCCCATCCATATATAGATCACTATTTCGGCAAAAAGCCTGCTACAACAAAACTCGGCATCCTCACAGGATGACAGCCATGGATCACACCCCTTTGCTAGCGATACTTCCGCTGCATAGCCTTTGACCTTTTCTAGCGACAACCAAATTAGTTCGACTTAGAAATGCAAAGATATCCATATATAAGACAGACTCGTCCTACTCATACAAACACTACGTATAAATTCAGGCCATAGATATACTGAAGCAAGAACAATCTATTCCTACCCAGCCACAGAATAAATCGCAGTAGGCCTAGAGTCGTCTGCGGAGTCCGATCGAAGATGACAGAACTATTTTCAAGGGAAGCAACCCAAAAATGACTTCTCCTTAAGCACTTAAAAAGGAAATACTTTGCTTACAAAATATTTGCGAACATAATAAGAATATAAATGTATTATATTGCAAGATAGTAAAAATTGCCCTTTACACAACGCTTTCATGATCAGGACAAAGATGTTATATACCATATTCGGGGCCCAAAGACGCAGAAATAGAGAATGCAGTTAGGGACTCATAGCTTGACTGCTTGCGTCAGGGTCAGCGAACCAGAGCTGACCAAGACCCTACTCCACCTTCACGTGGTGGTCCTGTAAACAGACACAACGCAACCAACGTCCTTTTCAGGACGAACGAGGAGGAAGAAGAAGAAGAAGAAGATATCATATTCAAGAAAATGGAACTTTATATTCAGCGTCATGCAATTAGGAGATTTGGCAGGATGATTTCCCCTGCGAATGATTCATGCGATGATGTAAATATTTCTACGATTTGCTGTTAATAAAGATCAAATAGGCCGTTCCATCGTTTCTTTCACAGACGTGCAGTCAGACAGTCAGTCTACGGTTTTATAAGTTGTTCAAGAATTAATTAATAACAATAAGAACCCTAGTACAAGTTGAAGAGAAAGCAGAACCTGAACCACTACATCGATTATGCAGCATAGCTGTCAGGTGTACCAACGCGAGAAACAACAAACCAACAAACAGAAAACCCAGTAACCTAAACAGCATCCAGTTTAACATGACTTAATGACTTACCAGTACAATTTAAAGCGAACTATGGTTGAGTGGATCCCGCAAGATAATTCATAAAACTTGTCACAGCATTTTAAAGTTGTCTGTGGTAGGCTACCAGTAGCTGTGGGCATCTACATTAAAAACATAGACTTGTCTACAGATATATCATGATAAAAGCATTGCTGATTTCAGGTTTCAGTCAGTTTGTAATTGAAAAGTACATCGCATATGCAACTTTTGTGTCTGTCTGACGACTGGCTTCCTACAACTCTATCGAAGCGGTGGAAAATTCAAACTGCGTAATGTATTTATCGAATGTTTATTTTAGAGAGAAGATCGCGTTCCTATCATATGCAGTTAACAAATGAAGTCATTTTTGTAAGTAAATCCGCGAGTTTTCACAGGGAACGCGGAAAAGTACATTTAATCATGGGGATAACGAGCTTTCAAATGTCTGGGGGATAGAGCCAATGCAAAATTGCCCCAGCTAAACAATTCCTTCTTTTTTCCCTTGGGTCACCAGAGATATGCCAAATCATCCCTTGTGATCTACCGGTAGTCAATATCAACCGGTTGCCATCCCTTCGTTTATGCACATTACAAACTACCTACAAAATGTGAAGAATTAGAGTACGTTATTAGTGTGGCGAGTGCGCCGGAGAGGTTATTGATGTTAGCAAACTAAGTGTACTCGGAGTGAAGTCAAGCTATGTAAGTCCCTGAGTCTAATTGTTGATGATGTATTCTCAGGGTACCTATCCGCTACCACACTTTGTTGAGGCTTTCTCTTCCTCCAATTATGTCTTCACAAGGTTTCCTGTCACCTACTGGTAACAGGCAGTATAACACTGAAAAATAAGGACGTTCCCCTACGTTTATTTGCTGGCTATAATATTTCCACAATTACTCAAACGTACAAACATTTGGGGTCAGGTTCGTGTACAAACATCTGCACTAGCCCCTAAGTTATTTGACTCCACTGTGTACTGTGTTTACATTCTTCTTCCATATGGCTGCAACGCTCCTGTCACTTTAAACAATGATTTTCTTCCATACAATCAGATAGGTACACAGTTTTCTTCTTGTAACCTGTTAATCCTTTTTTTGTAATCATTCTAAGTATGTTTTCTGGCGTCATTTGTACACTGTGACATTGCAGAAGACTGCCAGTAGCTTTCTGGACTTACAGTCGTAATGGTTTTATTTATGGCAATATTCAAACACAATTTAATTTCGTTTATCAATAAGTCTGCTTAGGCATGCTTGTTGGGACGTCGTAATTCTTTTCCCATGGCCATGTCGTACAACACAAATTTTTGGCCCCCTATCTGGGTTTGCCTCTACATATTAACAAAATATATCAATAAAATTATTTATCTTACCGCAATCAATGAAATATTTCACACAAAAGTAAGATTAACTGGCAATCAATGGCACAGGTGCAGATCGCTGTCGCCCAGACCGCAAAGGCATTAGTCACACTGCTATGCGTCTGATCTTAATCTACGATGTTGAAATATTTTTCTCAAGTGGCAGCGTATTCTGGTAACGCGTTAGTTTTATTCCCCGTTACCTAAACTATCATTAACCAATCAAACGAGCCAAGCGAATTTGACTTTTTAAAAAAGCGTCCACTAAAATGTAACTTTCGAAGACTTTCAAAATTGAGAATTCCTCAGTGTGTTTGTCAGTCCGTTCTCAATTTTTATTTTCTACAATATCTCGGTTATTATTGGGTCTATTTCAAGTTTTAAAAGTGATTCTTAAACTGCCCTTTGGCCTCTATCACAATATCTAGTTTTCATCTATCTCTTATTCATCGTTTTCATCTATGTATTTTTTCTCTATATTTATTCTGAACAGAATACTTTTCTATAAGGCAAGATAATGTATTATAAGGGAATAGTATGGTATTTTAATAAACAATATTATCGCTATAATTCATCTTCCATTTTATTTACCCTCTATATAAGTTATCTAAGTTTCTCTCTCTCCCCTCTTTTCTACACAAATTTGGTTTTGGGTTCAGTTTCAAAAGCATAAGTTAGCCTTGATTCTTGTCATTACAATCCTCCCCTTTTTGCCCCTCTCTCCCGTTTCAAGACGAGGTAACAAGTTGTTTTTTTTTCTTTTCTTCTGCCAACTATTTTGGCTTCCATCAAAAAATTATTGGGAAGGGTAACGCGAGCTGCGTGTTGTTGGGGATGGGACTCAATACGCTTGTCTTTGAAGATTCAAATCTTGTGCCAATCGCGGACTGTTCGGCTAGGCACTAGTGCATAATTTCAAACCTTTTGAGTTATTTTTAGTTACAACCTCCACTAAATAATGGGGCGGGTGTGTATACGATTTGGGGAAGGGTAATGTTTTTTCAAACGATAATAGTAGAGAAAATTCAAATACTGTGTCCAAATCTTAGCAGACGTTTTGCCTTTTGCCCTTGGCAATTTTCAAATATAGTAGGAGTTGGTTATAGGCGGAAAATGTACGTTAATAGGTTTTGCATGGGAGAATTTGAGCGTAGGGGGGGGGGGGGGGGGGGGGGGGGGGGTACACGGAGTTAGTTTTACTACAATTAGTGAATACGATTATTCGACATATGAAAACCAAGAGGACTGCAGTATGGCTATATATAAAATTTTGGTGAACGAACATGCGTTATGTAAATTGTATGGGATAAAGGACGAAGAAGGTGCCTACGTTTCGACCACAAGGTTTTCGTCTAGAAATAAATCAAGAAAACAGTTGAGAAGAGAAAGTCAGAACTCTTCTAATCGCTGTTGTCTTGCTGGTAAATACACCGTGCAGTCTCCTGTGATTTCTGGGAAGATAAAGAAAGAAAAGGAATACCTCTTCGACATGCATGTCTCTTATGGCGTATGTTTATGAGAAAATACTTTCTAGTATTCGTACAATCGATGTAAATTCGCTGAATATTATTGTCAAACGTTTTATGCTTGAAATGCAGCAAGTAAGTTTGTTCTATGATGTTTATAAAATCGCTGTAAATTTGCTATAGATTATTGTGAAGCGTTTTATGATGTTTGTCACAGAACGGATTAGGGCGACCCCGTCTTTTCGATCTTTCTTTCACTACGGCAGTACTCAGTTCATTTGTTGTACTGATTTAATTGAGTGCTTTTCAATAGTAGCACCATTTCTGTCTGCTGTGTAGCTGATATTTTCTCATTTTAAATATTCTTACACTCCTCTCAGCGATAGTCGTCATGTCTGTGTGTTTACCTAACTATCCCGGAGGAAAGAGTAGACGGTGATGCAAGGTTGACCGACAGAAATCCTATTGTACCACAAGGGTGCGACTGTTTTCGCACGTAAATGGCCAAGCGAGTTTACGTAGCGCTGACATGGCTCGTGTGACCGACTAATTATTGTCATGATAAGACACGGCACAGATGGTCAAGTATCGACATGACGGGATGACAGACACACCTGAGCGGAAATGTTGTAATATTTCCGGGTAGATGTAAGAAGCTATATGTAATCATTGACGAGAATATCTGAATGTCAAGTCACCATTGCCATATATGGAAAACGTGATCTTTACATTACGCTCAAAACTTTCCCATGTCGGAAATATTTTTAATTTCCCCAACCAGCATGTTTGAAATGATTGTAGCTTTTACTGAGTTCCATTACAAACAGATGCGGGGTAGGACAGTGAATATAACCTGACTCGTTTCAGTGTTAAGACACTGTGAGAAATCGCTTGCCAAGAAGACTACAACCAGACTTGCCAGAAGTTAGAATTAAGAAATTCCTATGGAAATATATAATCCAAAAAAAGGTCGTAGCCTGGATTGGTAGTTGTATATATATATATATATATATATATATATATATATATATATATATATATATGTGTGTGTGTGTGTGTGTGTGTGTGTGTGTGATGGGGCCGAAAAGACACCCCGGCTTCCCCCTTCATGTTCATGGCATATTTATCGCCCGTATATTTTCGATATGCGCGCAACCCACGTGACTGTCAGCTCACGTGACGGCGCGAGCAAGCATTGCTGGGATGTGAAAATTCTGACAAAGAAGAAGATTGATGACTAGGCCATAATAAAGCCTAATAATTAGTTGTGGTGTGTTATATTTGATAGTCGTGTGTTATATTTGATAGTTGTGGGCCATATCTGTGTTTTCATGCCTAATAGAGCAATTAAGGCGAGTGTTATTTGCGTGGTGCAATTACTACGCGCCGCGCAGTAAGTTGAGTGATTCGCTCGAAGGCTTATATAAAGAGATACCGAGCGGCAAACAGGCCAATTTGAAGATTCAGACGAGACGAGAGAGAAGCGAAGTTAGGCTAGCCCTGTGTCGGTAGAAGAGGAACAGAGAAATGAAACGTGAGTTTGATTTAAAAGCAGATTAGCTAATTTCCTAGTGAAATTGCCATTATTTCCCTGTAGCTTTAGAATTATATTGAGCGTGTCTGTTTTAATGGTTAATGAAATAGATAGATTGATGTGTTTCCAGGACCTTATAATTTAGTCTTGAAATATAAATGAGTGAAAATAATATGCGTGCATTGATTTTAATAGTATAAGTCCAAAGCACAGATATGAGAGTTTTAGTAGCATTTATTTCAATCATCAGACCGGGCAAGAAAGGCAAATATAGTATGAAACCAGGCAGAAAAGCGATCTATTACTTGAATTTAGATGATATTAACTGTTATCAAGATGGCGACCACGTGGTGATGACTTTAGTTCTAGTTGTTAAGTCAAGAGTAATTTTATTTTATTCTTTGATATTGTAATTAAGTGTATGTCACGATTATTGATTATTCTACTGTATATCAGTAGTGGATTACTTTGAGTGAGGTGAGAATATGTATTTAGATTTCTGGAGAGCGCGAGTCACTTCTTGGTGCGTAAGGCACGTTAAGTCAGGTGTTTCTCTGTTTGCTCCTTGTGGAGCATGGAAACACCAATGCGGCTGGTGTCCATCACAAGCCGACAAGAAGCATTTTTATGCTATTGCAGTGGTTGTTTCGGTAACGATGTGTTTCATGAGATAAGATTCCCAGGCTCATCAGTTGTCATATACGACACGCTTGTTGTCAGGCGCACCAGTCGTCACATACGACATGCTTCAGAGTGCAGAACGGTATTGAGATGGATCAGTTGCGAGGTGGTGGTTTATTCTCATTATTGAGAGTATTTGTTGTACATATAGTTGAATATTATTTTATGTCCATGTTATTATTATTTAATTATGGTTATGTGTAGAATGGTTTGTGAGAGCACGTGGGCTCATTTGGAGATATATACTTCTCTTCTCTGCTCCTGGGGGAGCATGGGGTCACCAGTGTGGTTTGCCTCCGTATGAAGCATTCAGATGCTCGTGCAATAGTAGTTTCGGTAGCAATCTGTGTTACATGGTGAGATTGCCAGCCTCATGAACAACACCATACTAGTCTCATTGGACGACATGCATGAGTGTGTGTGTGTGTGATAGCTGAGTGTGTGCTCTTGCAGTAGTGGTTTCGGTAGCAACCGATGTTACACGGTGAGATTGCCAGCCTCATGCACAACACCTTACTAGTCGCATTGGACGACACGCATGAGTGTGTGCGTGTGTGATAGTTGAGGGTGTCAGGTGGCGTGGAAGGACTGTTTGGCAGGTGAGAGTATCGTTATTTAGCTATGATTTTAACTAGCCCGTGCTTTGTTTGCGTTTCAGGATTAGCAACTGAGCACTAGCTGGGTGTTTGTTTGGTTTGTTTGTTTAATGTTTGCTTCGTGTGTTTAAATGTCACTGACTGGGTTGTAGAAATAAATACAGCCCCTGCCTCAAGAATCAGAGTTTTATTGTTGAATCGGGTCGGTTGCGAGTGTGCAAGAGAGTGATCAAATATCACAACATCATCATCTCGCCCACCCTATCACACACATACATATATATATATATATATATATATATATATATATATATATATATATATATATATATATATATATATATATATATATATATATATATATATATATTACCATGTGAACATTAATATGTAAAAATAGCTAGTGGATGTCCAAGTCATTTGAGGCTGGCAACCTCAGTGTATAGAATGATGATTTCATGAACCACTACTGCCAAAGGCTGGTGACTGCTTTATTGCCAGTTTCTTAAAGAGAACTAAACGCATAAAGAGTCCCAGGTTCCATATGGAGCAGGGAGGGAAAGATGAATGATGTACATTTTAATTATAATACTTACAGTTTCAACGCAGTGTAAATGTCGATGTAAACATATTCTATTTAAAATTAATGTAAGTTTTCAAGCATTCTAACAAGTGTAGATGTAAATTAAAACATCATCATCATCATCAGTTGCCAACTCCACAACGAAGGTTGGCTGTAATGGATCTCCAACGTCTTCTGTCTCTTGTCTTGGTGGTGCACTCTGATAGACTCTTTCCTGTCCATCTCTTGATGTTATCTTCTCACTTATAGCGCTGTCTTCCCCTTGCATGTTTGCCTTCAACTCTCCCTTCTGTTATGGTCTTCTGCAAGGTGTTATGCCTTTTTATGTGGCCAAAGTGTTTTAGCTGCCGAAATTTGACCTCCCTCATTAGTTCTCTTTTCATACCTAGATTTTCTAGGACCTCCTTATTTGTTTTCATCTCTTTCCATGAGATACGCCCCATTCTTCTATATATCCACATTTCAAGAGCTTCAATTCTTTCTTCCAAATGGTTATTCATCGTCCATGTTTCTGCACCATACAGAAATGCAGAATATATATAACACTTTATGATTCTCAGTTTTAAATTAAAACATATCCACTTTTAAAATTAATGAAAGTTTCAAGCTTTTAAATCAGTGTAAACATAAATTAAAACATTTTCAATTTATATTGTGAATACTTTTCAATCAGTGGAAATGTAAATGTAAACATATTCTATCTACTATTAACCTTTTCATTTAAATGTAAAGTAACTATAAAAGCTATTCAATTTAAATGTAAAGAAAGTTTTATCCCGAGGGATTAAATTTACAATTCTAATCGAGGGTAAATTCTGAGTTAAATGGGATTGTGGAATAGAAGAGGGCGGCACCTAACTATGTGTCGGAAAACGCAATACTCAAGAGAGCGTTTCGTTTATATTTTTTATCATAGTTACTGGTGTACTAGTAGAAAGTACTATCTCTGGAACAAGAAGGGACAAGTGGCCTACGCTTTAAGACGAGGGATCAACTTTCGTAGACTCTCCCTGACATTTCTGGGAAACGAGCTACACCCGACAACCTTGACCAGCGACGAGCGTGAGCAGTGTAAACAGAACCAACCCATCAGAAGGAGCAGAACCGTCATTGGCAGCTAAGTTCAATAAATATGCTGCCACTTGAACTTCTTGTACAAAATTTACATCCCATCACGACCGTGATGATAACTTTTTCTTGATCCATAACTATTCAAATTATTTTCAAACTGTTAAATCTGTTAATTTAAGTGATTATTAAATTTTGTTATTTGTAATTTTACAAATTTAACTTTGATTTCATCATTTTAAATGTACTCCATGTTTGTCTCAGTCAATTTACTACGCACACTCTAAACAGATAATAATAAGAATTAACTGAGTAAATCAGAGGTGGGGTGCTTAACGAGCTAAAATTAATCATTGCTTAATTCTTCACAAAAGTTGTCGGCAGATTCTAGAATTAACGTGCTCAGCCAAAGCAGCATTGTTTTCGCTTATCGGAATATCTTGTGAATCGTCCCTTGTGATAGTAGTGTCATTACCCTTCTATCTACATCTCTGCCAAGAGTAATTTGTGCGAAGGTAGACACCTTTGAAGGCCCATATTATATACTCTTGAGTTTTGGCTACTGTTGGACCACTATTGCAAAACAGGGGAGGCAATACCGTAACACTGTTCTTAAAATCGCTGTAAATTCGTTAAAGATTACTGTGAAGTGTTTTAACCATGCAATGCAACAATTAAGTCTGTTTTATATGGAGCGAAGTTCAGACACGATAAAAACGACTACAACGGAGTTGGCACGCCATATCATCCTCGGGGTAGAGTTTAAGCGGAATTCATGAAGCAGTCATCAACAAGAAGGGCATAAAAGGGATAAAGACGTGGAAAGAGCGTCAACGGACTGCCCAGATAATAACGGTTAACGTGTTAATGGCCTGTATTGGAAATAGAGCTGAAGGTCTAAAAAATCCTACCTCAACTTGGGATTGAACCATGGACTACCGAGGTAGGAAGCCAGTGCACTAACCACTGCCTTACCGCGGCTCCACAGCTAGTCCTCCTTTCAGGAAGCCTACATCAGCAGTCACATGCTCCTCCAGCGGTGGGTGAGGATGCATCAAGTAATGTCATCCTGAGTAGCAGTCTAGCACCTGAGTTCTTATTCTGTGGGGCGATCTTCCCCAAGGCACGGTACAGGAGAGGTGTGAGGTGCCTCCCAATAAATGTATCGCAATTGTTTTCTCATAGGTTTCAAAGCGATATTTTGAGGTATTCATAAAATCCTATGGCCACTTTTGATAATTATTCTGTTGAAGACAAACTGCAAAATGTTCGTGGGACTCGAAATCCCTTCACCTTTGTTTGTTTGTTTGGTTTTTTTTTTTTTTACTCGATGGATGAAGCTAACAGAAAGTTGACTTAATCGATTTGTAGAATAAAACTTTCCTGAAGCAAGGATCCTGTAGCAAAGTTTGATTTGCTGGGGAGGTTATGATGGTATCCTAAAAGAATGAAATCCGTGTCTGTATTAACCGTGTGAGGTCAAGCACATGTAGGCCCCTGACTCTAAAAGATGATGATGAAATATATGCAGGGAACCTAACGCTACCTCCCTAGATCTCACACGGTCACTATTTTGGCTCTAGTGTCTGGTGTATGATGTACCTAGTGTCTAGGGGAGAAATGAAATGATGGTACACAACACAAAACACTTTAATTCTCTATGAGGAAGTGAATAAAACCAGTGGTTAAGTTTTTCTTTAAATGAATGTTTTTTCTGTACAATTTAATCTGCCTGTCCAGCCATATCTTTTGGACAGGTCTTTGAAAATGAGGACAAGATAGTTTACAGAAAAGATCAACTAAAATATCTGGACTTTGTGTCCACTAACTATAAAGTCAATATATATCTTTCCTGTTGGAATGTTCACAGCTTACACTTTATTCATCTAAGAGGGAGAGTCACTGTGTATGAGGGGCTGTAGTTTCATCATACCCCATAAACTTCCTAAGTATGATTTTGAAATACCAGAGTTTATTCACACGAAAGTGTCAGATATACCCAGATGCTTAACACATCACCTGGGATTCCTTGTAGAATGATAATACAGTATGAAGTTGCAGAAAATCTCGATCTCTCAAAATGCCCAAGCTCCTCCCGTTATCTTTTGACAGCATAAACGAATGGTCGGAGACTTGATGGCTTTATTCTCACTCAGCAGGTTTCCTGTTACCGGCTGGCAACAGGAAATAAAACCTCTGCAACAAAAGGACACCCTGGCCTTTTATATCTGATCACTTATTACATTTATTATTTTCCTACGGTGATATGAGGTCAGCCTCGCGTGCATTACAGGTGCACTCGCCTCTAATTTTACATGACTCCCACCTTGCTGTGACCACACCTCAGGTCCCTATGGCAGATACGCCATGACTCCCACCTTGCTGTGACCACACCTCAGGTCCCTATGGCAGATACGCCACTGTACGTTTACATAGTTTTCCTCAATAGAATAATGTGGAGTAACCATATTTCCTTTTGTATGATTTTCTCTTTTTTTTTTGCGTTCGCCCGCTAATACTCGAGGCGAAATCTCAGGTTATTATTTTATGTCTAACCTGACATTGATTTTACGTGAGTATCCCTTTATTTCTTGTACAGAGACAGGTGTCCCTCGCCATTCAGGCAAATACTCGCCGATTTCGGAGGTACCCATTGCAACTGGGTCGGCTCAGGAGCCGCCAGTCCCTGGTCGACGACACTCCTTCAAATGTCCTCGCCAGATCTCGAGTTAATCCAGTCCAAATCCCGGTCGACGAAAAATCCTCAAATGCAGTCGCCCGGGTTTGATCCTGTATCACCCGGTCGCCAGAGCGGTGTTGTAACCACTACGCTAGCACGGCTCACTTTTTCTTTTTAAATATAAATGCTTCAGGCATGTTGAACAGTGTTCATGGAACACGGAGGCTTACTAATATATTCTAATGCAATAATATTTAAAACAAACTCATGACAACATACACCAGTTAGATACAGTTCAATGTGAGGACTCAACAATGTCTGCTCCCGGCACGTCCTTCACTTTTCCCAATAGCAGTATCTAACTTTGGCAGTGGGATTAAACATATAAGAAATATAAACAAATGACGCTGACTTGCAAAGAAGTGGCCTCAGTTTCTTCTGCACTGTCCAGACTGTGAATACTTCTTTATTTAATTTTAAAATTAACACAGCTGATCTCAGCGTATTTGAATGAAAAGTTTTGTTCAACTGGCAATGAATAGTGAAAGCCTTTTGCTAATATTTATTAGCACTGGCCAATCGAAAGCTTGCGACTACCAGAATTCAAATGTAGTTTTTGAAAAACAAAAATAATTCCAAACAAACTCTGCGTCTGGTAGTCGATTGGCCAGTCTGCTTTAGTTATGCCAATACAAAAAGATGTTTCGTTTTGGATTACATTTTCCTACCGCTCCCCTTTCCCCTATACTCTTTTTACCCAAGCGAATTTGAATTTACCTCAATGCCTCTTTTCTAAGCTGCCGTCCCCACTAACGTTATGAAAAAAACAAGCAGGAACAACAGTCTGTCTGGTCGCGCGTCCGTAGACATTTAGTATTTTCTCAATAACTTGGCTAATACTTGGACTACCATATTATTTAAAACATATTCTTGCTCAGTGGACTCTAAGCTATACTATCATATGATTTTTATGGTCAGTTTGCGAGGAGGAAATAAAATTGTCTGCGTGTTTGCCTCTGTTGGCTTTGCCACAGCGTGTATATATGCAAGGCATAATGTGTCAAGCGAAGCGGGGTTTTGAGCGGCGGGTATTTGAATAGGCGTTAAATATTTGTATTGTCTCGTGTTACACTACCAAAAAATGTAAGGATTATTACTTATTACCAGCGTTAAAGTTAAATATTACGTTAATTCAGACAGTAGTTTGGCGGCACACTTCCGCAAAATCGTTAATTATAAGTCTTGCCAGTCTCTATCAGATCGGGCAAAATGTTAAAAATGTACGTCACAAGGAAAGCGGGTAGGTTTAAACGGTGGGGTCGGTTCTAAGCCTGTCCACGGCACAAAATTCAGCGCGATGCTGGCGTGTGAGAGTATCACCGTCAGACACAATAGGGCGGGTTTATTTATTATCATTTTATGACTAAAATCTTACTAAAATGAGCGATTATTCTCGCAGATTTTACTACAGATCCTCCAATCAAAATCTTGATGAATTTCTGGTGTCCTCAAATGGCTTCCGGACCAGTTTTGGCACAGAAAGCTCTTTTAAGCTTGATCCAATTAGCTATAACCTATCTCTACAAATCTGGATTTTCAACATTGTGTACCCATATGGCCGTGCGGTAAGAAAGTCTAATCTTATTGGCAGTATCTGTACTATTTTCAATCTATATAAGAGTGTCTCCGCTTGAAGTGTTATTGAAGTACAGTGCCACTGGAAAGGTTATTAGTCATAAGTGATAGCACCGTAACGTTCTATGTAGTGGCACTATGTGTAAAAATAAATTTCTTGGTGTCATATGTTCTCGTGATTATAAAGTATTTAGATTGCAGAAGGTAGCAGGTTGGAAAAACCTCACTGTCTAGGTTCTTTCTGAATAACCCGGTGACAGTCAAATTTTTTTTCAAAAACTATTTCACAAATACATGTTATTGTAACACAAAAATTTCTTCACAAATTCAAACCAACTAATTTGTCCTGCTTTTTTTCTTTTCTTTAATCATAGGATCAGTGTCAGTGATATCATTGTTTAAAATATCCTCAACTAAAAACAATGGTGTGCTCATGGTTGTCATGTTCTAGGAGGATGCAGCATTCTACTTTGTCCGTCTATCATGTTCCCAAATATTTTAACTTAGGTCTCGGCCAGGTCACTAAGTTCCAGCATCAAGTATTAGCTGATAAGCCTATAGGTTCTTGTTAATACAATAAAATACGGTTACTACGTGTAAGCGAAATTAACTCATCTAGTTCTGTTGAAGTATAAATCTTCCCAGCTCATTTTGAGAGGTTCTCCATCAGTCCCACATTTGTAATCTTGTCATACCATTTCAATCAATCTATTCAGCGCTTGCGCCTATTTATGAAGTTCTGTAGCTTCTTGCTAGTCATGTATACTGTTCCTCATGTCTTAGAGTCGTACAAAAGGGCTGTCTTGATGTTTGAGTTCAAGATTCTTATTTTTGTGTTGGATTTGATTTCTTCTGATTTTCATATATTTCTCAATGCTGTGAAAACTCACATCTTTCGTATTAATATTTTTATATCACTATCTGTCTCTCCAACGTCGTCTGCACCACTTGTCACCGTTCACTTTGCTAGGAGCATTATTAAATGCTCAAGCAGGAATTATAAGCGGTGATTTGGTTTTGGTTAAGAGGGAAGGTATGAAAAAATGGTTTAAGAAATAAGAATAGATTTGAATAAAGACTATTTGTCTTTCTAAAAGGGAAATAAGATGAGTGAAATCATGCTTTGATCAAAGGGAGAAGACTCTAATTATTAAAGTCAGGGGAGGAAAGTGCTTAATTACACATAAGTAGATTTGGTGAGTTGGTAATTATGGTTTAGAAAATGTACATATAAGAATTGTATAGCAAGCTTTAGAGAAGATAATATAAGGTTAAGTCAAATATGCAAAGGGAGACAATGGTTAATTACCTCCCTTATATGATTAAGTGAATTGAGAAAAAAATATGCACGTGAAAAGTTTACCAGGACAACGGATGACACTTCACTGAGTTGTTTACACAGCGGATAAGCGTGAACATTTTTCAGCTGAGCGAAGAATAGGAGGAACCAATGAATTTACAGTAAACAAGGACAGATGAGCTAGTAATGATTTTATAGAGGAGAACGCACTTAGACGCGCTGTTGAGCGGTCGCATTTGCAGATCAGCTGATAATGATTTTATAGAGGAGAACTCATTTAGACGCGCTGTTGAGCGGTCGCATTTTTCGGAGGAAGCAGTCCTGGTTAAGGACGTAGAGTGGCAGGAATGTGTTTTCTGCCAGGCTCAAGTTACATTTCTGTGAGAAACAGAATGAATACTTCTGAAGAATCCTATAGACCTAGTTAGAGTAGTAGAATCTATTCACTTATGAAAGACAGAAACTGTGTTTAAAAATATAAGTTTAGTGATAAGGGGTGATAGTAAGAAAAATGAGTGTTGTGAGGATTCGGTGCAACCAAAGTAAGTAGGTCCTTTGACTCCTAACTTTTGATAGACATTGAATAGAATTATTTCAGAAGTTGAAATAAGGTATTACAAGGTTAACGACGCTTACAACTAAGTGAGCGCAGAATAAGGAGAAACGAAGCTGAAGCTACAAAATTGACTATGATGTGAATAAACTGAGACTAAGTCAGCAGCTGAGAAGTTTTACAGAAGAACATGGATTTAATAGCCGTGTTGGGCTATTGTATAATGAATTTTGCAACATCAACTGCTACAAGTAAGATGAGTAAGCAATTGAAGTTTGATTGTATTTACAGGATGAAACATGAGCTCTCTAGCAGGTATAAGTATGAGAATACCGCAACAGGTGTACCCAATGTATTAATTTGCATATATGAGTTTTAAGATGATGGTATTTGAGTAAATTGAGTCAACTCTGACAGGATTAGTAGATGAAGGAAACCAACTCAGGAAAGAGTTGATGAAAGGCTTGGGAAAAGCCAGAATAAATATAAAAACCTTAAGGGAAGAAAATAGGTATAAACCATATCTGTTGGTGTTCTCAGGTAGAGAGCTATATATATATATATATATATATATATATATATATATATATATATATATATATATATATATATATATATATATATATATATATATATATATATATATATATATATATACAGGTACATGGATATATACCCAGGAGGAATGGGATCTACAAGAGAAATTTAAGAAATGTTTGTACCTGGAATTAGTACCACATGCCTCTGTTATGATGAACTTATATGATGTAAATAAACTGTTTATTTTGATGGAACGTTGCTCAAGTTGGGTTCAGTCTCTAAAAGGTTGTTGAGTGCTAGAGTAAACAAGATACTGGACATAATGAAACTAACTACTATACGAAGCTGTCACTTAAGTAACATCATAAGAAGGGATGGAACGAGTTTAGGTTGGAAGTTTTGAGAGAATATCATCCAGGAATCAATAACTCTGGCGGTGAGGGCCAGTATTAAGATATACTCTTACTTGGAAGATAGGTCAATGGATCAAATTGACAAATAGAAGGTAGACAACTAGGCCTGCCCCAGTCACCTAGTTTACTATAATAAGAAGAGATAGCACTGTCACACACTGCCATGACGCATAACTGGGGGTCAGAGTGGCTAATAGGAATGGCGTCCGCCTCTAATTATAAAGGGACCGGGGTCGCTCCCAGTACAAGAAATATAATATGTAATTGATGGTAATTTTTTTCTTCAGAATTGGTGGTTCCAAATAATGTCATCCCCCCCCCCCAACAATCTATGCGATTGGATGCATAGCCTTCTCGGATAAGGGCGAAAAAATCGTAGGTCCTGTGTGCAAGTTGCGCTCGTTAAAAGTCCCTCGACAGTTGAAAATCATAAAGAATAGGCCATACGGCCGCTGTCCTTGCAAAATTTTTAAATTAAGAAATCACAAAAATATTTATAGAATGTATAATTCCTGTATACGCACATTGGGATCCTTGTCGGTGCTAGGAAGATCGTGCACTATGCTGAGATCGTCCTTGTGTGATCTAACGGAGGAGATCGGAGCACAGATGGAGTGTGTAATGACGATAGTCCTTAAAAACCAAACAATAATGTACGAGAATAAGTTCTTACTGGCAGAAAAAAATATTACATTCTGAGATTTTAGAACTGTGTAGCATAGTTATTTACATGCATCGTAAGAAGTTAAATGAGTATAGAAGAGCAATGACAAAGAAGCAAACTGAGGTAGAGTGATGGGAAGAGGACCGTTAATTCTAGAATTTTCTATTGAAGAAATGAAGGTCGGAGTTAAGAGTGATCAAATAATGCACTATAGTGCAGACGATTAGACTCATCCAAGTCACAACGAAAGAAATTCGGATCTATTGATTTTTTTGGGGAAATTCAAGTAATTGATTTTACGAAAATGTATAGAAGGTTTGTAATGGAAGTTCACTGGGCTGTACTCTACGACGGTGACATATGTTTTCTCACAAGCTGAAATCTGATTTTTTCCCCACAACTTTCAAATATTTTATCCTGTTAGTCTCTAAAAGTGTCATGAGCAGCTTCTCTTGTATTATTTTCTGTCGGTCATTGCATCGTAACAATGTCTTAGTTCCGTATAGTTCATGGGAGTCTCTGAATAGACAAAGAAAGAATAAGACTGTACAAGCTGTCTCAGGCAAGTTGCAAGAGGTTATTAATATGAGGGGAGAGCAATCATATTATTTAAAATTCCCGCCAAAAGCGAAACACAGACATTAGTTCTTGGTGCAGGCTTCCTGGAAGGGAACCAACTACAGTTGTGGCTCCAAGCTCCATAGACAGCAACAAGGGATAAGAATGAATGAGTTCATTGACAGTGATTTCCATATTTAATGTCACTGACGGCCATAATTTCCTGGTCAAATGCTTTATAAGTTACGGCTTTACTTCCATGGCTTGGCGTGAATGTATTTACTGACTGTCCTCGACATTACTAAGGGGTTCCGTTATAACGACCCCGTCGTAATTCGGAATGTGCCTAAATCGGAACCCTTTATACTATATGAAAATTACGGATACGTTAACAATTAACATGCCCGAATGCTAAATTGTACAAATTATAACATAAAATCATTGTTCTGTAGAGTAATGCACTGTAACAAATAACGAATAAATAAAAACATAAATGAAATTTACAGGAGTCCTAAATACTTTTTTTAAAAATATACATGTAATAGAATTAATGTGATGGCACGTCGTTTGTACAAGTGGTCGTAAGTCACATACGTTGCTAGTCGATAAAAAATGTAAAAAGGTAAAGGATCTCATTACACGCCCATTGAGGCATTTTTTGGGAATATGGTGTTAGGCCCGTATTTTCTTGACCATCGGCACACTAGGGGTGTACCTAGGAAAGTTAAAAGCGGCAGCCATGATGCTGACCACATGACATCTACTGTGCCGTATGGTCAAGAAATTATGTGCCTGACACCGTATTCCCAATATGCCTCAATGGGCGTGTAACGTCATCTTTTACCTTTTTTGTGTAAATCGTGTTAGCCAGAACTCAATGAGTCCGATTTCTGACTTTGTTGTATGATCAATGGATGGGTATTGAAAAAATCTAAAATTTTATTTAGACTCTTATGTATCCTACTTAATCCTCACTTTCTTTCCTTATCCTGACGAAGGCCTTGTGGTTGCAACGTTGGATATTTTCTTTGTCTTTTGTCCTCGTAAGAAGAATCACCTTTCGATTTTTGTCAAGACCCATCCACCGTACTCCACGTCTGACTGCAGTTTCCTTATCTTCCAATTTACGATCAAGAACTTCAACAAGACCCTACAAGCTCACATCAATAAAATATGTTAGGATATACAGGATATGTGCACTAACAAACATTTCATTTACACATGGTCATTTGGCTGACATATTTCAGCATATACTTTAGTAGCCTTTGGAATGCGCTGTGCAAAGATGGGGATATCAGAGTGTCAGTGGCGGCTCTTGAGTATGGGCAGAGATCTTCTTCAAGTTCCATGCCTAGTGGCGTAGGAGATCATGTTTTTCCACAAACTTTCTGTCTCCAGTACTATCGTGGTGGGTTTTGATGTTATGAAATGATGTTGATATTTTTCCTTAATGTACTGAATGAGGCCAGCTGTGAAGGTTCCTGATTATAACAAATTTAGGGTTGAGTATCAGGGTACCTTTCTGCAACCACCTTATGGCCTCAAGCAGACTTATTCTTGACTAGTATGAATGATAGCTACGTCTAATGTCTAGGGATATGCAAGTGTGGTGTGATGGTACTTTAACAATAATACACCTCTACACAAACAAGTATTAAAGGCTATGATTACAGGAAATAACACCTGGGAAATATTTATACAATTAATAATTTTCTGTATGATTTATTTGGTCCTGAACCTAGTATTCTTCTGGTCAGGACTTTTAAAAATGAAAAGAATTCAAGATATATATATATACAAATGTAAATTTAGACCCACAGGGACAAGTGTCCAAACAAATACTGTTAAATTAAACTACTGGTGTTACTAAAATCTGTCTATTACTGGTTTCTAACACTGGATGGCTGTTTGGGATTCTTTAATCACTCCCAGTCTCTTTAAAATACACTGTTCATTTCACTATGGAAATATTTTATTTCTTGAATACAGGGGTATGCTGCTCTTATAGCTGATGTACTGTTAGGGTACCAGATATTTCACTTATCTGGCCCACTGGAACTGTCTGAATTCTTTCTGCCGAATGACCACTGCTCCAAAAGTAATAGGGGGGAAACTGGCGACCCCTATCACTACTGGCCTCCAAAACTCCTCAACAGCTTTCACATAGAACTCTGGCACCGGACTAGTGCCAGATAAGACCCAGAATTCAATGAAAAAAACACACAGGTAAGTTGAATAGCAGATTCCAGATGTACTGCTGGCTGGACTGTGATGCCTTTCATATATATTTGCTTTATTAAGGCTAATCACTTTTCACAAAATTCACAACGTCCTGCTCTCAGGACTATCTTCTACAAATGGTGTCAAGCCGTTGAATTTTCTTAATAATATGAAAGGCTTTGGCCAATGACCGAATGACAATTTTGAAATTTGAAATTAAAAGCAAAAACAGACTTGATTTTTGGACACTACCAAGTTTTTTTCCTCTCTCATTCTTAGATTTCTACTGCCAAATATATTTTGTGTTAAGCCATCCCATAATTTTTCTCCCCCTTTTCTGCCCCGTTCTACAACAGACTGCATGTAACCTTTTCCTGCCTTTCTCAAGGACGCGTCAAAAAAGTCACCGTTAGTGCAAGTCCAAACGAGCATGTGTTGGTCTGTCTGTACGAACAAATACCGTCTTTTGTCTATAACTTTATTTCTATCTGTCGGATTTTTGATTCGAAAGCATATTACCCATCAGAACAAGACCCGCTCTAAGACTACCTAACTTTTATGATCATAAACCTAGTAATAAAGAATTCAATATATTTTCCATTTTGGTTTTCGTTGTTTTCTAAGTTTCCACTACTTGAATGTTATAAAAATCGCCTCAGATCTTCCTTTTTCCCGATAGGAAGTAATTATGCGTGTGTGTATATATATATTTTTCCACAGTGTCTGTGGTTAGAAATGTATTGGGCTAGCGGGGTATTTTTAAATTTTTAAACTTTCGACATCGTTTTCGACACAATCTAGCGGTCTCGTCTCGCACTGTTGGCCCGAGTAGCTATTTCAAACCTCTAACACTTGACAAGCCGGCAGCAGGTGTCCGCTCTCTCAATCTTATGCGTTCGTGTGTTTTATTCTTTCTATCTTTCCTGAAACCCTACGCTAGTAGAATTTTTCAAATTTGTATCGTTAACCCTTGACGGGCGCGTTACAAATGCTAATACTACCAACGCGGCGATAAGATTTCTCACTATGTTCTGTCCTGCTTAAATCAATGCGTTTTCTGGCGCAGGGAAGAAGACGCGTTACAACTTTTACTAATTATGACTTTATTACATATAATTTATGATTTTATCGCTGCATCACTGTACTTCACCACACATCTCCCCACCTAAGAACTTGCCTGATGCTAGTTCCAAACAGTGATACACATAGATAAAATCAACTCCCTACGCCTGCTGAATACTCTGATTTAGATCACAGGGATGCCTACTGAGGAAATCTGCACCCACGTTCGGTGACCCCGGAATATATTCAATGGTAAATTGATATGGCTGTAATAATAACGATCATCTTAATAATCTGGCATTTTCATGCTTGGCCTGTGATAAGAATACGAGAGGCTGCTGATCCGTTTCGACCACGAATGTTCTACCGTATAGATAGATCTGGAACTTTCGTATTGCCCAGATCAAAGCTAGACATTCTTTTTCGCTTGTTGGATAGTTTTGCTCCGCTTTGTTTAACTTGCGGCTAGCATAAGCGACTGGGTTCAGCTGGATCTCGTATAGTGGAGGCGTAAACAATTCACTCCCTGTGGCAGTATCTGTTTGGGACTCACAGCTGCTCACCTGTGGGAACATTTTCCGCATGTGCTGACAACAAACTAAGTCCCAGGTCATTCAGCAGCGGATTCCCAAAATGTCACGAGTTCTTATTATATACCACCATAAACTATCTATCTATCTATCTATCTATCTATCTATCTATCTATCTATCTATCTATCTATCTATCTATCTATCTATCTATCTATCTATCTATCTATCTATCTATCTATCTATCTATCTATCTATCTATCTATCTATCTAACTATCTATCTAATCTATGTATTAATGTTTATTTTTATTTTTATTTATTTTATTTTTACATTCATTATTATTATTATTATTATTCTTTTTTAATGTTAAAAACGTACTTTAATTATGATGATTATTGCAAATGTAATATTACTTTTATAATGATAAATGCCTTAATTATGCTTAAAGTAAATGTGAGGATGAAAGGATATAGTATATATGATGAGAGAGAGAGGAAGGGCAGAATGTCAGACGGGCCTGCGTGCCCAATTCTTAACCCTTTGAAAATAAAGTTCGTTCGTTCGTTCGTTCTCCCTCTGGTGACGATGATCTCTGCAACAACGTAGCCCCCAGGCCCACATTGCTTGCGTCACTTCTCACCACAAATTCCTGACTCAAATCAGGTAATTTCAAGATAAGCTTGCTTGTAAGTTTTTCCTTTAACTCTTGGTAGGCTGATTCACATTGGGCTGACCAAACAATTCTATCAGGATTTCCCTTGCGAGTTAAATCCGTCAGAGGAGCACAAATAGAGTTAAAATTTTTGATATATTTCTGATAGAATCCACACAACGACACGAAAGATCTCACGTCTTTCTTTGTTTGTGGCCTAGGTGCTCTCTGCAATTTTCAAGGTTCTTGGGGTCAGGGGTCATACTACCCTGAAACACAGTATGTCCCAAGAACTCCAACTCTTTACAACCAATACAACATTTTGTTGGTCTAGCCGTCAAATTTGCCTCTCTTAGTCTATCAAACAGCATAGTCAAAGAGTTAATGTGTTCCTCAAATGTTTCTGTAGCAATGAGGATATCATCCATAAAGTTTGTGATGCATGGGTTATTTAGTGGATCCAACAATTTTCGCATCATCCTAGAAAATACACTCGGAGCATTTTTCAACCCAAAAGGTAACATGTTGAATTCATAATGTCCTTCCGAAGTGCTAAACGCCAAATAAGGTCTGACCTCAGGCTTCACTTGAATCTGATAATAGCCTTTGCTCAGATCCACCTTCGAAAAATATTTTGCCTTGTTTAGCCAGGCAAATAATTGATTTGTGTCAGGTAATGGATCAACCTGATTCTCTGTGACAGCATTCAGTTTCCTGTTATCTATACATAGACGATGTTCTCCAGAGGGTTTTCTCAGCAAAACCACACTGGAACTATATGGAGATTCGCTATGAGAAATAATTCCTTCTTTCAATAGGTACTCAATCTCCTCTTTCAAAGCTTTCTCCTTGGCAAACGGGATCGTGTAGGCTCTCATACAGATCGGTGTTGGGTCTACTAGTTTCATGTCATATTCTAACAAATTCGTGTGCCCCGGTTTGTCTGTTAACACGTCCGTATGATCAGTCAGAACCTTTTGAACCTGTTCCCTCTGTTTTTTCGTCAAGTGTTTACTGACTTTTACATGTGCCGGTGTCTCACATGTTTTCAAGGGATACTCATGGGATGTGAGCGGTTCATTCTTCATCCCTGTTGCTATCGACAAGGACAGTAAGTGTGTTCCTTCCTGGATTTCCCTGTCCAGATACTTCTTTAGAAGGTTCACATGATATACTTTCTCTTTCCCTTTCTTGTCGATTTTATAATTTGTTCTAGACACCTTCTCTAGAACAGTATATGGACCTTGTCATCCAATTTGTAGTTTATTTTGGCTGCCGGGCAGTAGAAGAAGCACCTTCTCTCCCACAAATAATTCTCTATCCTTAGCTTTCTTGTTAAAATAGGCAGCATGTTTTTTCCTGGCTTGTCTGAGATTATCATTTGCAAGTTTCCAGCCAGTTTAAAGACGAGTGGTCAGCTCGTTCACATATTGGTATGATGAGGTAACAGTCTCTTCTGCCTTCTCATCTGTCCAGGTCCTCAACAAAGCTTCTAATGGACCTTTTATTGGCCTCCCAAATAACAGGGTTGCGGGTGCCATCCCGGTTGAATTATGTGGAACTTCCCGATACGCAAACAACGCAGCGAGCAGGTATTGGTCCCACGTATCAGGTTTCTCATGTGCCAGCTTTCTCAGGATAGAAATGAGAGTCCCGTTGAACCTCTCTACCTGGCCGTTCCCTTGGGGGTGATACGGACTACAATGAAAGTGCCTGGCTTGGAAGATCCTGAAAACTTCTTCCGTTAGTTTCCCCTTGAACTGTGAGCCGTTATCAGTCAAGATTTGGTGCGGGAATCCTAACCTTGTGAATATTGTAAGTAATGCCTCTGCGACATGCTTGGAATCGATTGACGACAGGGCTACCGCCTCTCCCCACATAGAACACGTGTCTACCAGAGTAAGGATGTAACTGTTCCTCCTCTTGGTCCAAGTGAGAGGTCCCACAATATCCACTGCAACTCTCTCAAAAGGTGTTCCCACAATGGGCATTTCCCCTAGAGTTGCTGGAGCAGTCCAGTGCTTTGGAGCTACCCTTTGACATTCTGGGCAGGATTTTACATATCTCTTTATATCCTCCGTTATTCCTGGCCAGAAATAATGACAAGCTATACGCTGTCCTGTTGCGCTGATCCCCATGTGACCACTGAAGGGAATCGCATGTCCTAATTCCAACACTCTCTCCCTATATGAAGTAGGAAGAACCAGCTGGCCGTGACCATTTGTTCCAGTTCCGGTCTTCCTATATAATAATTTGTTCTTCATGTAATAGTCTCCTTTGCTTGGAGGTGTGTGGCTTTTAGGTAATTTTTTGTAACAAGGCTTGAGTGTCTTGTCCTCAGCCTGTGCCTTTCTCATCTCTTCTGGATGAGTATTTATAGGTTCATCTTCTTCCTTTCTGGATTGTGATCGTGTCTGGACGGCTGCCAAGACCACAGGTCTCTTGGGATTCCCCAAGAAGACATAACGACACCCCAATATCAGAGGGTAGATGGGTGCGTCGATCACTGCTGCTCTGATTACTCCTTCCACATAGCGAGATTTCACCGTTATCCTGGCAATGGGAAGTTTCATAAGTGGTATGTCCGTGGTCGCCCCTTGTATCTCCACTGTTTCTGTGGTATACTGATCTGGGTTCACCAAGTGCGCACTCACAACAGAATCAAAATCTAAGCCTGTATCATAGAGACACCTAATGGTGACCCCATTGCAGACTACATCCTCACACACTGGGGGGGTGATAAGGTTCCTGCTGTCCAGTAGGTTTGTCCTTTCCTCCCTTGTTCCCCATCTTCATAGCAGCAAATCCAGAAGTTTTCTTATGACAAAATTTTATGTCATGACCTTCCCTCTTACACCATTTGCAATATAATCTACCTTGATGAAAAAGTTTTCTTTCATCATATTTCCTATCATTGAATTGTGTGTTTTTGTTTCTAAAATCATTGCGTGGCCTATCAAAATTGTGCTTACCTTTGTTCCCTTGATCTTTGTTATCATATCTAGTAGAGTTTTGTGGAGCCTTAAAATTGTCAATCTGTTTCTTTTTAGCGCCAGCTACCTCTGCCTGGGCTGCCTGATACCTCTCAGCGACATTAAGTAACTCACCCAGCCTCTCTGCACCTTGTTCCATGAGAAACTTTCTCAAGTCTGAAGCCATGGACTCTCTCAATTGCTCAATAAGGATCATCTCTTTAAGATCTTGGGTTTTCTCCAGAGCAGTCCATTTCTCCAAGTACGTCTCTAAACGTGCAGAGAACTGGTGATAGGTCTCACCCGACAGTAGTTTGGCATTCCTAAACATTTTCCTGTAAAATTCTCCGTTCTTTTCATACCTTAGCAAATGAGCCTGCTTTAACATGTCATAATTGTCTTGGTCGTCTTTGCTCATCTTGGCAAACACTTCATAAGAAGTTCTCCTCAGCCCCTGAGATAACTTTAAACTCCACCTTTCCTTCTCCAACCCATAGGTGGTGGCTAAAACCTCAAATCTAGACAAAAAAGACTCAATGTCATCGTCCCTCTCAACAAAATGGTCTAAATGGAACCCCATAGCTGAAGTTGAGGCTCCCTGACTAGCAGTGGCATCGGAGGTAGAAGGGCTGTTACTACCTTCAGGAGCATGGCCCTGTAACTCCAACTCCCTTAGTCGTAACTCATGTTCCCTTTGTAACCGTTTATCTTCTGCTTCCCTCTCTGCACCTGTTTTCTTTCCTCTGCTTCCCTTTCGGTCTTTTTTTCTTCAATTTAGAGCCGCTTTATTTCAGCCTCCATATCCGCCTCCAATGCCCTAGCCTCTTTGTCAGCCTCAATTTGCAACCTTTTAATTTCTTTCTCAGCCTCTAATTTTCTTTCTTCAGCTAGCCTATTCTCTTCTCGTGCAATAAATTTATCCACCTCTGAGGTTACATACTGAACCAACTCTGGTCCATCCATATTCATCTCTTTTGCAGCCAGCACAGCAGCAGATCTGAACTTTGCTAGGTCGGCCATAATATCAATCTTTACAATGATCTAATATAATTTTCCAAACTCTTAATTAACAGAGTACTAACTCTAACTAACTAGTTAACCAATTAATTAACCAATTACTGGCTCTCAACAGTCCATCAGTTTTTATTTTCCCCTTTAAATACTTTTATAACTTTTGGGGACCCTAGTGCTACAATATTTAAATTTCTAAACAACTACCAAGTTCAAATCCCGGAAGAAGAGACCCAATTTATCGTGGTGGATTTTGATGTTATGAAATAATGTTGATATTTTTCCTTAATGTACTGAATGAGGCCAGCTGTGAAGGTTCCTGATTATAACAAATTTAGGGTTGAGTATCAGGGTACCTTTCTGCAACCACCTTATGGCCTCAAGCAGACTTATTCTTAACTAGTATGAATGATAGCTACGTCTAATGTCTAGGGATATGCAAGTGTGGTGTGATGGTACTTTAACAATAATACACCTCTACACAAACAAGTATTAAAGGCTATGATTAAAGGAAATAACACCTGGGATATATTTATACAATAATTAATTTTCTGTATGATTTATTTGGTCCTGAACCTAGTATTCTTCTGGTCAGGAGTTTTAAAAATGAAAAGAATTCAAGATATATATATATATATATATATATATATATATATATATATATATATATATATATATATATATATATATATATATATATATATACAAATGTAAATTTAGACCCACAGGGACAAGTGTCCAAACAAATACTGTTAAATTAAACTACTAGTGTTACTAAAATCTGTCTATTACTGGTTTTTAACACTGGATGGCTGTTTGGGATTCTTTAATCACTCCCAGTCTCTTTAAAATACACTGTTCATTTCACTATGGAAATATTTTATTTCTTGAATACAGGGGTATGCTGCTCTTATAGCTGATGTACTGTTAGGGTACCAGATATTTCACTTATCTGGCCCACTGGAACTGTCTGAATTCTTTCTGCCGAATGACCACTGCTCCAAAAGTAATAGGGGGGGAAACTGGCGACCCCTATCACTACTGGCCTCCAAAACTCCTCAACAGCTTTCACATAGAACTCTGGCACCGGACTAGTGCCAGATAAGACCCAGAATTCAATGAAATAAAAACACAGGTACGTTGAATAGCAGATTCCAGATGTACTGCTGGCTGGACTGTGGTGCCTATACTTTCATATATATTTGCTTTATTAAGGCTAATCACTTTTCACAAAATTCACAACGTCCTGCTCTCGGGACTATCTTCTACAAATGGCGTCAAGCCGTTGAATTTTCTTAATAATATGAAAGGCTTTGGCCAATGACCGAACGACAATTTTGAAATTTGACATTAAAAGCAAAAACAGACTTGATTTTTGGACACTAGCAAGTTTTTTCCTCTCTCATTCTTAGATTTCTACTGCTAAATATATTTTGTGTTAAGCCATCCCATAATTTTTCTCCCCCTTTTCTGCCCCGTTCTACAACAGACTGCATGTAACCTTTTCCTGCCTTTTTCAAGGACGCGTCAAAAAAGTCACCGTTAGTGCAAGTCCAAACGAGCATGTGTTGGTCTGTCTGTACGAACAAATACCGTCTTTTGTCTATAACTTTATTTCTATCTGTCGGATTTTTGATTCGAAAGCATATTACCCATCAGAACAAGACCCGCTCTAAGACTAGCTAACTTTTATGATCATAAACCTAGTAATAAAGAATTCAATATATTTTCCATTTTGGTTTTCGTTGTTTTCTAAGTTTCCACTACTTGAATGTTATAAAAATCGCCTCAGATCTTCCTTTTTCCCGATAGGAAGTAATTATGCGTGTGTGTATATATATTTTTTTCCACAGTGTCTGTGGTTAGAAATGTATTGGGCTAGCGGGGTATTTTTAAATTTTTAAACTTGCGACATCGTTTTCGACACAAGCTAGCGGTCTCGTCTCGCACTGTTGGCCCGAGCAGCTAATTCAAACCTCTAACACTTGACAAGCCGGCAGCAGGTGTCCGCTCTCTCAATCTTATGCGTTCGTGTGTTTTATTCTTTCTATCTTTCCTGGAACCCTACGCTAGTAGAATTTTTCAAATTTTTATCGTTAACCCTTGACGGGCGCGTTATAAATGCTAATACTACCAACGCGGCGATAAGATTTCTCACTATGTTCTGTCCTGCTTAAATCAATGCGTTTTCTGGCGCAGGGAAGAAGACGCGTTACAACTTTTACTAATTATGACTTTATTACATATAATTTATGATTTTATCGCTGCATCACTGTACCTCACCACACATCTCCCCACCTAAGAACTTGCGTGATGCTAGTTCCAAACAGTGATACACATAGATAAAATCAACTCCCTACGCCTGCTGAATACTCTGATTTGGATCACAGGGATGCCTACTGAGGAAATCTGCACCCACGTTCAGTGACCCCGGAATATATTCAATGGTAAATTGATATGGCTGTAATAATAACGACCATCTTAATAATCTGGCATTTTCATGCTTCGCCTGTGATAAGAATACGAGAGGCTGATGATCCGTTTGGACCACGAATGTTCTACCGTATAGATAGATCTGGAAATTTCGTATTGCCCAGATCAAACCTAGACATTCTTTTTCGCTTGTTGGATAGTTTTGCTCTGCCTTGTTTAACTTGCGGCTAGCATAAGCGACTGGGTTCAGCTCTCCCTCCGGTGATGATGATCTCTGCAACAACGTAGCCCCCAGGCCCACATTGCTTGCGTCACTTGTCACCACAAATTCCTGACTCAAATCAGGTAATTTCAAGATAAGCTTGCTTGTAAGTTTTTCCTTTAACTCTTGGTAGGCTGATTCACATTGGGCTGACCAAACAATTCTATCAGGATTTCCCTTGCGAGTTAAATCCGTCAGAGGAGCACAAATAGAGTTAAAATTTTTGATATATTTCTGATAGAATCCACACAACGACACGAAAGATCTCACGTCTTTCTTTGTTTGTGGCCTAGGTGCTCTCTGCAATTTTCAAGGTTCTTGGGGTCAGGGGTCATACTACCCTGAAACACAGTATGTCCCAAGAACTCCAACTCTTTACAACCAATACAACATTTTGTTGGTCTAGCCGTCAAATTCGCCTCTCTTAGTCTATCAAACAGCATAGTCAAAGAGTTAATGTGTTCCTCAAATGTTTCTGTAGCAATGAGGATATCATCCATAAAGTTTGTGATGCATGGGTTATTTAGTGGATCCAACAATTTTTGCATCATCCTAGAAAATACACTCGGAGCATTTTTCAACCCAAAAGGTAACATGTTGAATTCATAATGTCCTTCCGAAGTGCTAAACGCCAAATAATGTCTGACCTCAGGCTTCATTGGAATCTGATAATAGCCTTTGCTCAGATCCACCTTCGAAAAATATTTTGCCTTGTTTAGCCTGGCAAATAATTGATTTGTGTCAGGTAATGGATCCACCTGATTCTCTGTGACAGCATTCAGTTTCCTGTTATCTATACACAGACGATGTTCTCCAGAGGGTTTTCTCAGCAAAACCACACTGGAACTATATAGAGATTCGCTATGAGAAATAATTCCTTCTTTCAATAGGTACTCAATCTCCTCTTTCAAAGTTTCTCCTTGGCAAACGGGATCGTGTAGGCTCTCATACAGATCGGTGTTGGGTCTACTAGTTTTATGTCATATTCTAACAAATTCGTGTGCCCCGGTTTGTCTGTTAACACGTCCGTATGATCAGTCAGAACCTTTTGAACCTGTTCCCTCTGTTTTTTCGTCAAGTGTTTACTGACTTTTACATGTACCGGTGTCTCACATGTTTTCAAGGGATACTCATGGGATGTGAGCGGTTCATTCTTCATCCCTGTTGCTATCGACAAGGACAGTAAGTGTGTTCCTTCCTGGATTTCCCTGTCCAGATACTTCTTTAGAAGGTTCACATGATATACTTTCTCTTTCCCTTTCTTGTCGATTTTATAATTTGTTCTAGATACCTTCTCTAGAACAGTATATGGACCTTGCCATCCAATTTGTAGTTTATTTTGGCTGCCGGGCAGTAGAAGAAGCACCTTCTCTCCCACAAATAATTCTCTATCCTTAGCTTTCTTGTTAAAATAGGCAGCATGTTTTTTCCTGGCTTGTCTGAGATTATCATTTGCAAGTTTCCAGCCAGTTTAAAGACGAGTGGTCAGCTCGTTCACATATTGGTATGATGAGGTAACAGTCTCTTCTGCCTTCTCATCTGTCCAGGTCCTCAACAAAGCTTCTAATGGACCTTTTATTGGCCTCCCAAATAACAGGGTTGCGGGTGCCATCCCGGTTGAATTATGTAGAACTTCCCGATACGCAAAAAACGCAGCGAGCAGGTATTGGTCCCACGTATCAGGTTTCTCATGTGCCAGCTTTCTCAGGATAGAAATGAGAGTCCCGTTGAACCTCTCTACCTGGCCGTTCCCTTGGGGGTGATACGGACTACAATGAAAGTGCCTGGCTTGGAAGATCCTGAAAACTTCTTCCGTTAGTTTCCCCTTGAACTGTGAGCCGTTATCAGTCAAGATTTGGTGAGGGAATCCTAACCTTGTGAATATTGTAAGTAATGCCTCTGCGACATGCTTGGAATCGATTGACGACAGGGCTACCACCTCTCCCCACATAGAACACGTGTCTACCAGAGTAAGGATGTAACTGTTCCTCCTCTTGGTCCGAGTGAGAGGTCCCACAATATTCACTGCAACTCTCTCAAAAGGTGTTCCCACAATGGGCATTTCCCCTAGAGTTGCTGGAGCAGTCCAGTGCTTTGAGCTACCCTTTGACATTCTGGACAGGATTTTACATATCTCTTTATATCCTCCGTTATTCCTGGCCAGAAATAATGACAAGCTATACGCCGTCCTGTTGCGCTGATCCCCATGTGACCACTGAAGGGAATCGCATGTCCAAATTCCAACACTCTCTCCCTATATGAAGTAGGAAGAACCAGCTGGCCGTGACCATTTGTTCCAGTTCCGGTCTTCCTATATAATAATTTGTTCTTCATGTAATAGTCCTCTTTGCTTGGAGGTGTGTGGCTTTTAGGTAATTTTTTTGTAACAAGGCTTGAGTGTCTTGTCCTCAGCCTGTGCCTTCCTCATCTCTTCTGGATGAGTATTTATAGGTTCATCTTCTTCCTTTCTGGATTGTGATCGTGTCTGGACGGCTGCCAAGACCACAGGTCTCTTGGGATTCCCCAAGAAGACATAACGACACTCCAATATCAGAGGGTAGATGGGTGCGTCGATCACTGCTGCTCTGATTACTCCTTCCACATAGCGAGATTTCACCGTTATCCTGGCAATGGGAAGTTTCATAAGTGGTATGTCCGTGGTCGCCCCTTGTATCTCCACTGTTTCTGTGGTATACTGATCTGGGTTCACCAAGTGCGCACTCACAACAGAATCAAAATCTAAGCCTGTATCATAGAGACACCTAATGGTGACCCCATTGCAGACTACATCCTCACACACTGGGGGTGATAAGGTTCCTGCTGTCCAGTAGGTTTGTCCTTTCCTCCCTTGTTCCCCATCTTCATAGCAGCAAATCCAGAAGTTTTCTTATGACAAAATTTTATGTCATGACCTTCCCTCTTACACCATTTGCAATATAATCTACCTTGATGAAAAAGTTTTCTTTCATCATATTTCCTATCATTGAATTGTGTGTTTTTGTTTCTAAAATCATTGCGTGGCCTATCAAAATTGTGCTTACCTTTGTTCCCCTGATCTTTGTTATCATATCTAGTAGAGTTTTGTGGAGCCCTAAAATTGTCAATCTGTTTCTTTTTAGCGCCAGCTACCTCTGCCTGGGCTGCCTGATACCTCTCAGCGACATTAAGTAACTCACCCAGCCTCTCTGCACCTTGTTCCATGAGAAACTTTCTCAAGTCTGGAGCCATGGGCTCTCTCAATTGCTCAATAAGGATCATCTCTTTAAGATCTTGGGTTTTCTCCAGAGCAGAACATTTCTCCAAGTACGTCTCTAAACGTGCAGAGAGCTGGTGATAGGTCTCACCCGACAGTAGTTTGGCATTCCTAAACATTTTCCTGTAAAATTCTCCGTTCTTTTCATACCTTAGCAAATGAGCCTGCTTTAACATGTCATAATTGTCTTGGTCGTCTTTGCTCATCATGGCAAACACTTCATAAGATGTTCCCCTCAGCCCCTGAGATAACTTTAAACTCCACCTTTCCTTCTCCAACCCATAGGTGGTGGCTAAAACCTCAAATCTAGACAAAAAAGACTCAATGTCATCGTCCCTCTCAACAAAATGGTCTAAATGGAATCCCATAGCTGAAGTTGAGGCTCCCTGACTAGCAGTGGCATCGGAGGTAGAAGGGCTGTTACTACCTTCAGGAGCATGGCCCTGTAACTCCAACTCCCTTAGTTGTAACTGTAGTGGGTTTGATGGTATTGTATGATGGTGATGTTACTAAGTGTGATGCATGAGGTCAGCTGTGAAGGCTCCTGAGATAAAATGTAGCTGTGAATTGTCAGAAGGCCCTTCTTGCTACCACTACGACCTCACACTTATCTTTTTTTACTAATGAATGTGGCTACGTTAAATGTCTAGGGTAATGATATGTAATGTGTTGTGGTAGTTTACATACACCCACACACAGATATTTACTAAGTCTAATAATATTAATAAAATGTTATAATACACGGAACTAACTCAGCTGTGTAAAATTTTGATAGTAATTTTCTTTACATTTATTTGTTCTGGACCAAGGTTTTATTTTGGCCAGAACATATGAAAAGTTTAGCAATTATGAAAGAAATGCATGAATATTGCATAATAAATTCAAGGTGTGTACATATATATGTTACTAGACTAGTTAATATTATTACTGTTTATAGTTGTAATCTATTTTGGGAGAACATTTAATGGATGTGCTGTTGGGGTGACCTCATCACTCCCTGTCTATTGTGACTACACATTGTCCAGTTAATTGATGGAACTTTTATTGGTGTGTTAGCAAATAATTTGAGTTGGTGAATTCTCAGCAGACCAGGCGCTCACGTAGCTTGAAGGTGTAGCTCTGGTGCTGAGATCTGGTGGCCCCACCTCTCCGTGCTTGGGGGCAATATCAGAAGTCTGGTGGCCCCACCTCTCCGTGCTTGGGGGCAATATCAGAAATATGGTGGCCCCACCTCTCCGTGCTTGGGGGCTATAATAGGCTGCTCTGACAAAATGTCACTGCACGGGTCCACTCTGGTAATAATCAACAACTCATTTGACACCACAGTGGTGCCAACTGAAACTCACAGTTCTGCAATCAAAGTATTAATCATGTGTCAGAACTCCATCCTCTAACCATTTCTGGACACAACACTACACAACAACAACACCACATAGACGGGTCAGATCTTTCTGACCAAACAACACATCTTACCAAGTTGGTTTCACATAGGCTAAGTTCTCCCAGACTACAGATTCTGAAATATGTTCATTAGCTTCCTGCCATAGAATAGGATAGGTGATATGTTTCACTGATCTCAACACCTGATCTGTCCTTCATAATCCTTGCTGGAGTTTATGTATTTTATTTGTCTCTAGACCCTGAACTGGGGCGGGGGGTCTAGAGCGAATCCTTACTTGTTGTAAGGGACAGATTATGCTATGGCAGTATCAAATCACTCGAAACCTTAAACAAATATTAAAATGTACAAAGAAATAATTTCAGTCTTACCAGAATTATGAATATAGAACACAGTTAAATGCTAGCAAAACTCAGCTGAGCTGCTGGCCTTAGGATGGCGTCCCTCTAAATATTTCAATAGCTTCTGGGAATTACACCACTGAATAATTCACTGTGTCTACAAGGACAACTTATACTGAATGACACAAAATGCGCGTCTGAGCGCCGATAATATATTCATCTATGGCCAATCACTGCCTTTTCTTTTTTCAAATTCAAATATCCTACTAAAAAGTCATTTCAGTCATACCTCAGTCAAGTATGCCTTATTGTCTGTTGGTCCGTCCGTCTCTACTTGCGTTTCACAAAAAAACACACTTGTTTTTTGAACCAACCCTGCCTTCCCCTACACAATTTTGCCATTAAAGTTATTTTTAGCCACAATTCACCATCCCACCCCGTCTCTTCATTCCAACTAGATTTTAGCACTTGCGTCTTCAAGGCCACAATTTTTTGAAAATTAGTGACATGTTTTATTTCAATGCAGACGATCGTTGATATGAACAACACAGTCTTTTGTCAATATCTTTCTTATTATCTGTCCGTCTGTATAAATGAAAGCATATTATTTCACTGCTCAAGATAGGCCATCCGGCCAGCTAGGTTTTATATTCCTAACATTATTATTAAGAAAAGTTACTTTTCAAATACTTTCTAGAATCTTCTGGAATGCGTTCAAGAAATGACTGTGGCGTATAATATCCAAGGTCCCTTTTGTCGATTTCTTTACTTTTCGTCAACTTGGGGGAACGTGACTTTTTTCCTCCTTGCCCCACCACTTGCGTCTTTTAGCATTGCTAGTTTCAAGCACGCGTTCAGTCAGATTTTTCCTTTTGATCTCCGTTCTCATCCCGTTCCGTTTGGCCTTCAAGTCTAACATTTAATTTCCATGGCGGGTGATGACCCGCGGCGTGGGCGATCATGTATTCTAGCAGCTTACGCATTAGTTTTTATCCTTACGTTGTATCATTGGAGATATTTTAACGTTGTATCACGGTTAATTTTGTGACAGTAACTCATGTTCCCTTTGTAACCGTTTATCTTCTGCTTCCCTCTCTGCACCTGTTTTCTTTCCTCTGCTTCCCTTTCGGCCTTTTTTCTTCAATTTGGAGCCGCTTTATTTCAGCCTCCCTATCAGCCTCCTATGCCCTAGCCTCTTTGTCAGCCTCAATTTGCAACCTTTTAATTTCTTTCTCAGCCTCTAATTTTCTTTCTTCAGCTAGCCTATTCTCTTCTCGTGCAATAAATTTATCCACCTCTGAGGTTACATACTGAACCAACTCTGGTCCATCCATATTCATCTCTTTTGCAGCCAGCACAGCAGCAGATCTGAACTTTGCTAGGTCGGACATAATATCAATCTTTACTTACTTACTTAGTCGTTCCTCTTCTACCGTGAGGTGTAGAGGTTTGGAAGAGAGAGCGCCAGACCATTCTATCAGCTGTCTTCTTCCTGGCCTGGTTCCATTCTAGTCCTCGGTCCTTCAAAGATTGTCTAATGTTGTCCTCCCAGCGGACTCTGGGTCGTCCTGGAGGTCTGGATCCCTGGCTCTTTGTTTCCCATGCTTGTCGTGGTAGCCGATCTTCTCCCATTCTGCAGACATGGCCAAACCATCTTAGTTGGGACTTTTCTATTTGGGTCTGCAGCGGATGGGATTTTAGGCCTTGACGGATCGTCTGGTTGCGGACCATGTCTCTTCTTGTTACTTCAACCACTTTCCTCAGATACCTCATTTCTGAGGTTTGGATCTGGCTTTTGTGGGTTGTAGTCATTGCCCACGACTCGCATCCATATGTCAAGACTGGGACATAGGTGGAGCGGTATACAGCCATCTTCGTTTTCTTACCAACCTCTTTCTTGCTGAGGAATCCAAGATTTATGGCCTGAAAAAGTCTCCCAGCCGCTGCTTTTCGAGTGGCCAACTCTTCTTTGATGCCTCCCTTTCGGTCTATAATAGCTCCGAGATATTTAAAGTGGTCGACCTGCTCCAGGACCTGTTCTCCCAACTTAATCTGATGTTTTCTTTCTTCTCGTGATATCACCATGGATTTTGTTTTAGAGCTGCTTATGACCATCCCTCTCTTCTCCAGCTCTTCCTTCCAGACTTGCAGGTTGGATTGGAGATGTGCCTCTGATTTAGCAATCAGGGCA
The DNA here is from genome assembly GCA_024509875.1 of Oreohelix idahoensis. Classification (NCBI taxonomy): domain Eukaryota; kingdom Metazoa; phylum Mollusca; class Gastropoda; order Stylommatophora; family Oreohelicidae; genus Oreohelix; species Oreohelix idahoensis. Next base: position 159,252 of record JAMPIV010004725.1, read on the forward strand.
ACATCATCAGCAAATGCCAGCTCCGAAATATAGACCTGTCTCATCTTCCAGTACCCCACTGAATACTTTCTTGTTCTCTCCTTACATGCCTTGATGACATCGTAAATAAGGAGTATGAAGAGGTAAGGTGATAGGATATCACCTTGTCTTACACCAGTGGTGGTCCTGAACTCTTCTGACTTATGGTTTGCTGTCCTCACATAATTTCTGCAAGACTTGTAGAAGCTCTGTATAGCATGAATCAGAGGTGCTGGAATATTCTTCCTTGCCAATGTGGTAAAGTGGGATGTTATAAATATTTATAGGGGGACTTAGTGTACTGACTGAGATCAGCTGTGAAGGTATCTATATCTAATAAGAATAGTGTATTATAGGTAACCTTACTTGCTGCCACATATGTATACCTCAGTCAGAATTATTCTGGAATAGTGTGATGACTACGTTATATGTCTAGGGTATGTGTATGATGAAGTGTAAGTCATAACAACAACAGACAGATAAACAATTTAATTTATTCCACCACACTTGACAACACTGTGACACTCACATACATGTAACACTCTATGAGAATATCTTAAAGGAGTCACTGATAACTTTTCAAATAACAATATGTATTCAGTGTTGTCATGAATGTATATGTGTCCTGATTCAAATACAAAGGGAACCAGGAATCACAATCAATTTTAATTACAAGTTATATGTACAGAATTTCTCAATATGAATCTTGTAGTGACATATATTTTTAATAGTATCCTATGTGTGTCAGTTGTGTAGTAGTAATATGAGGTAATACTGGTTTTGTTTTGTTCAAGCTCTGTTGGTATTTGTCATCATGACTTCAATAGTTTGTCTTTATTGGAACTAGTATTGGAGATGTTCTCAGTTCCTGATATTAAAACAATTAAATTCCCCTCTTAATGTTATTTTTACAATGTCATTTTAAGATGGGGTACATAATGTTGAGCTCCATGGGCACACTCTCTTATCTTTCGTGATGACTGCAGTAAAGGCCTCCTCTGCTCGATTACTTTAATGAGTTCTGGAGCCACCCCACTGGTTGCTATATGGACCAAGGAGTATGCTGTCCACCTCTGGCTTCAGCAAAGCTCTGACCAGGTGCTGCTCAATAACTTTAAGACCACGGTCCCTGAAAACAAGAAGGATGTACCTTCTACGTCATAACTAATTTATACTCTCTTTCTACACTGAGCACAATACATCACAAACATTGAGTTCAGAGCGTTAGGCCAACTGTCAGCTTCATCTGAAATACTTTATACCAGTATTTCCCTCCCTAATGGTTACTACGCCTCTGCAATTCCAGCATTATTTCTGTCTAATCAATAATCTAGGTGTCAGTGTACTGTTTGGCCATTCCATGCAGTTTTACTTTCCTCCGACACCTTCTGTTCAGGCTGGAGCATTATAGGCTTTACATCATGTTCGCTACTGAACTACACATATATACAGGCATAAATTAACAATTTACATTCAATTTTCATTAAAAGATATTGAATATTTCAAGCTTACCACAATTCATAGAATAATAAACAGTTTCGTTGACTGGCAATGAATATAGCACAACTCCGATCTGCCGATGTCCCAGGCTTTCTTTTATAAAAAATATACACTGGTGCTCAACGCACTGCTTCTTAGTAGGTTTATTACAAGATGTGGCAATGAACAGACGCTCTGAATCGAGTATATTCGCAGCTCTACCCAATGAAACCACGTCTACACATCTTTTCAAAAAAGTACCCCTTCTATTCGTTTCCCATAACAACACAAGATAGTATTTATAGCCCGACCAATCGTGTTTAGTCTTATATTTGTTGCGCTCCAATCAATTAGGAGTTAACATGGTAGGCTATTTCCGTAACGTAAGGTTTTTTTCAAACACGTTATAAAAAAAATTTTATGAGCAGAAATGATTTCATGCTGTCAGGCACCCCCACTATTTTATTTTGGTTATAATTTGGTAATTCCTAGACTATTTGCGTAACGTTTTACATATTCTTTGTCAGCAAGCCCTAAGGAACCCAAATATACAAATTTAATGGAGCTAAGTGGCTGCGTTCAAAATATGCAATTTCTTCTACCTCCTGTTTCGAAGATGTGCTGTCTGGGTACTGTAATGTTTTCAAACGTAAACCCATCTAATGTCATCTTTTCTAATAAGCGTTTTCCAGGTTTTTTAAAACCTAACTCTGGGAAGGTTAGTGTTTTTATCACTGTCCGTCTGAAAAAAAATTAGTGCATGTGGCCTTACACGCGTGATAGCAGCAATTGTGTATCGCGCGACGCGTGTTTAGTATTGCATGTGTCCTGCCTTCATTCGCCCCTCTCTCTCTCCTGCTTATCTGTCTTTTAGTTACGCCGTGTATAAAATGGAATGAATGAAATATTAAATTTAGGTCATTGATCAGTTTGCGTATCTCAAGTTTAGTACACGTTTCATTGAAGAAAGCGGGTAATAATATAGTAGGCTTTTACTATCAACGTGAAAGCGTTACAATTTGCAGACGAAGCAGAAAACAAGGGGATTTTGCGTACAGTCATTGTGACAGCACTGTTTCTTTTACCATTTCTCTTTTCTTTATTAAATTTATTTGTTAGGCTTTATATTTACCTGATAATTTATATATGTGGATTAGAATATTTCACGACACCTCCCCTCTTAAAACAGACATCCCATGTCAGTCCTTTATTCTATATACACATAGATAAATGTAAGTCAACTTGACTTTACTCTGCTGTGGTGCTATCATGGTTTTATGTAGTTGGGTCCATTCAGAGTAGGCACTACTCATGAAATCTGCCTCAGACTTCTACAACCAATAATATATTTCGGTTATGTTACTGAACAGCCGCAAGTGTGAGTGCTTGTCTTAATGCTGCTTCGCAACCCGTATTCACCATTTCTCTTCTCTGAGTCTGCGCAATGACATGTCCAGAGAACATTATATTTCCCTCAAAATGTACGTTATGAGGAGATAACATATACCTGGTGATAGCAGAGTTTTCGTAGTGGATCCCATAATCTTCTTATTATCCTGTATGAAACATTCGGAATATCCTCAATCAAAGAGGCAACTCAGGGATTCATTACGTTCCTCCGAAATGTTTACATCCAACAATTTTCTCATCATTCTAGAGAAGACACTAGGCGCATTCTTCAATCCAAATGGCAATCTATTAAACTCATAGTGTCCTTCTGAGGTACTAAAAGCTAGGTATGGTCTAACCTCAGGCTTTACTGGAATCTGATAGTATCCTTTACTCAGATCCACTTTTGAGAAATATTTAGCTTTATTTAATCTGGCAAACAGCTGATTTGTATCCGGCAATGGATCCACCTGTCCTTCTGTAATAGCATTCAGTCTCCTGTAATCTATACAGAGTCTATGTTCTCCAGAGGGCTTCCTTAAGAGTACAACACCGGAACTATACGAAGATTCACTGTGTGAAATAATTCCTTCCTTCAATAGATAGTCTATCTCTTCCTTCAAAGCTTTCTCCTTAGCAAACGGAATCGAATATGGTTTCATACAGACAGGTGTGGGGTCTATCAGTTTCATATCATATTCCAATAGGTTTGTATGCCCTGGTCGGTCTGTTAACACCTCTGCATGATTATTTAGAACCTGTTGCACTCTCTCTTTCTGAGTTTTCGTTAAATGTGTACTGATTTTCACCTGTGCTGCTGTCTCACAGGGGTGTAATGGATATTCAAATGATGAAAGTGGTTCCTTTTTCATCTCCATGGCGATGGACAAGGTCAACAAGTGTGTCTCTTCCTGATGTTCTCTTTCCAAATATTTCTTCAGGAGATTCACATGATAGATTTTTTCTTTCCCCTTCTTATCTATCTTATAATTTGTTCTAGACACCTTCTCTAAAACTGTATATGGACCCTGCCATCCAATTTGTAACTTATTCTGACTCCCGGGGAGAAGAAGCAGTACCTTCTCTCCCACAGCCAAATCTCTGTCTTTCGCCTTCCTGTTATAATAGGCAGCATGTTTCTTCCTGGCTTGTTTCAAATTTTCATTGGCAAGTTTCCAGCCAGTTTTTAAACGAGTGGTCAGCTCATTCACATATTGGTATGAAGATGTAATGTTTTCCTCTGCCTTTTCATCAGTCCACGTTCTTAACAAAGCTACATATGGACCTTTAATTTTGTGGACCTATTTGTCCATGCACCGGTATGGTCTCTTCCACTCGAAGCTCTATAGTGATGATTTTTCTTCCCAGAATTATCATTCACAAAACGACCGCTACCAATTCTTTTCCTGGGGCTTTCTCCCCACTTAAAATTCTTGATGAGAGATTTCCTCTCTACATCCTCTTCCTCCAGTTTGTTTAAGTCCGATTGAGGGATTGTCGGCTTATCCTGGGGTAAGACATCTGTTTGCACTCTCCGCATAGTGGCCATTGTAAAACAGTTAAGTGAAGCTTGTCCGTGAAAAGGGGCTTCCCATTCCATTTGGTCCACTTTATCAAATCTATTTTTCTTTTTATTATCAGGCCTAATTTTGCCCCGTGGCGTGTCCAGGTCCTGATCAATGTTCCCACTTGTGGGTGTTCCCTCATGTGCTATGCTACACCTTTCTACAAAATTCTCAATGTCCCATCTTGCTTTGGGCCAATAATAATTGTGAGCCATCTTTTGAATGATGGTACCTATCTTCTCATGGTCCCCATCTGGTTTCACATGTAGGCTCCTTATTAAGTCTGCCCTATATCTTTTAGGAAGTACCAGCTGTCCCTGACCTTTGGATCTAGCTCCAGTCTTCCTATACATCAACTTGTTTTTCATGTAAAAATCTCCCTTGCCTGGAGTTGTATGACAAGTTGACAATTTTCTGAAACAAGGCTTGAGTGTTTTATCCCCAGCCTGTGCCTTCCTCATCTCTTCTGGAGTGGTATCCAACCTAATATCCTCCTCCTGTCTTGAGGTCGACCTGACCTGAAGGGTTGCCATATACACAGGTTTCCTTCTGCAACGGTCAGTGTCATGATTGTCCATCTGACAATTTTTACACCACCTTTTTCCTTGGTTGAAAGATTTTCTTTCATCATATTTCCTTTCATCGAATTGTGGGAATTTATTTTTATTTTCATACCGTGGCCTATCAAACTGGTGCTTACCTTTGTTTTGATCCCTAGGATCAAATTTATTAAAGTTCTGTGGTGCCCTAAAGTTATCCACTGTTTCTTTTTATTACCTGTTACCTCTGCTTGAGCTGCTTGATACCTTTCAGCAACATTTAGCAACTCACCCAGCCTCTCTGCACCTTGTTCCATGAGAAACTTTCTCAGGTCTGGAGCCATGGACTCTCTTAATTGCTCTATAAGGACCATTTCCTTAAGATCTTGGGTTTTCCCCAGAGAAGTCCATTTCTCCAAGTATGTCTCTATTCGTGCAGAGAACTGGTGATAGGTTTCACCTGACAGTAGTTTAGCATTCCTAAATTTTTTCCTATAAAATTCTGCATTCTTTTCATATCTTAACAAAAGAGCCTGCTTTAGCATGTCATAATTTTCCTGATCACCTCTGCTCATTTTTGCAAAAACTTCATAAGCTGCCCCACGAAGTCCTTGAGATAACTTTAAGCTCCACCTTTCTCTCTCTAACCCATATGTGGTAGCTAATAGTTCATACCTATTTAGATAGCTCTCTATATCATCGTCTTTCTCAACAAAATGATCTAAATGAAAATTCATAGCTGAGGTTGAGGCTCCTTGGCTAGCGGTGGCATCAGAGGCAAAGGGACTGGCACCATTTTCAGGAGCATGGCCCTGAAACTCAAACTCCCTTAGTCGTAACTCATGTTCCCTTTGTAATCTTTTCTCCTCCTTTTCTGCTTCCCTCTCTGCAGCTAATTTCTTCTCTTCTCTTTCTGCAGCTAATCTCTTCTCTTCTCTTTCTGCAGCTAATCGCTTGTCTTCTCTTTCTGCCTCCAATGCTTTAGCCTCTTTGTCAGCCTCAATCTGCAACCTCTTAGCCTCAGCCTCAATCTGCAACCTCTTAGCCTCAGCCTCAATCTGCAACCTCTTAGCCTCAGCCTCAATCTGCAACCTCTTAGCCTCAGCCTCAGCCTCAAATTGTAACTTCTTAATTTCCCTTTCAGCCTCTAACTTTCTTTCGGCTTCAAACCTTCTTTCTTCGCGTTCAATAAATTTGTCACATTCAGTAGTGACATAGGCAACCATAACTTGCCCATCTAATCCTAACTCTTTTGCAGTCTGAACAGCAGCAGATCGAAATTTGGCTAGGTCCGCCATTGTCTATCAGGTAAGTTTATACAATGTCTAACTAACAATTCAATCTCTAAATATATATCTAATGGACAACACAGGCACCGAGAGCTCAACCTTATTTAATTCCACCCAAGGATACCTTTTTAATTCTTATTATTCCCTGAAGTGAATTTCCCCCAATATTTGTAATAGGTAAAGATTCAAAATCCCGTGAGCGAGACCCCAATATATGTGGTGAAGTGGGATGTTATAAATATTTATAGGGGACTTAGTGTACTGACTGAGATCAGCTGTGAAGGTATCTATATCTAATAAGAGTAGTGTATTATATGTAACCTTACTTGCTGCCACATATGTATACCTCAGTCAGAATTATTCTGGAATAGTGTGATGACTACGTTATATGTCTAGGGTATGTGTATGATGAAGTGTAAGTCATAACAACAACAGACAGATAAACAATTTAATTTATTCCACCACACTTGACAACACTGTGACACTCACATACATATAACACTCTATGAGAATATCTTAAAGGAGTCACTGATAACTTTTCAAATAACAATATGTATTCAGTGCTGTCATGAATGTATATGTGTCCTGATTCAAATACAAAGGGAACCAGGAATCACAATCAATTTTAATTACAAGTTATATGTACAGAATTTCTCAATATGAATCTTGTAGTGACATATATTTTTAATAGTATCCTATGTGTGTCAGTTGTGTAGTAGTAATATGAGGTAATACTGGTTTTGTTTTGTTCAAGCTCTGTTGGTATTTGTCATCATGACTTCAATAGTTTGTCTTTATTGGAACTAGTATTGGAGATGTTCTCAGTTCCTGATATTAAAACAATTAAATTCCCCTCTTAATGTTATTTTTACAATGTCATTTTAAGATGGGGTACATAATGTTGAGCTCCATGGCCACACTCTCTTATCTTTCGTGATGACTGCAGTAAAGGCCTCCTCTGCTCGATTACTTTAATGAGTTCTGGAGCCACCCCACTGGTTGCTATATGGACCAAGGAGTATGCTGTCCACCTCTGGCTTCAGCAAAGCTCTGACCAGGTGCTGCTCAATAACTTTAAGACCACGGTCCCTGAAAACAAGAAGGATGTACCTTCTACGTCATAACTAATTTATACTCTCTTTCTACACTGAGCACAATACATCACAAACATTGAGTTCAGAGCGTTAGGCCAACTGTCAGCTTCATCTGAAATACTTTATACCAGTATTTCCCTCCCTAATGGTTACTACGCCTCTGCAATTCCAGCATTATTTCTGTCTAATCAATAATCTAGGTGTCAGTGTACTGTTTGGCCATTCCATGCAGTTTTACTTTCCTCCGACACCTTCTGTTCAGGCTGGAGCATTATAGGCTTTACAGCATGTTCGCTACTGAACTACACTTATATACAGGCATAAATTAACAATTTACATTCAATTTTCATTAAAAGATATTGAATATTTCAAGCTTACCACAATTCATAGAATAATAAACAGTTTCGTTGACTGGCAATGAATATAGCACAACTCCGATCTGCCGATGTCCCAGGCTTTATTTTATAAAAATTATACACTGGTGCTCAACGCACTGCTTCTTAGTAGGTTTATTACAAGATGTGGCAATGAACAGACGCTCTGAATCGAGTATATTCGCAGCTCTACCCAATGAAACCACGTCTACACATCTTTTCAAAAAAGTACCCCTTCTATTCGTTTCCCATAACAACACAAGATAGTATTTATAGCCCGACCAATCGTGTTTAGTCTTATATTTGTTGCGCTCCAATCAATTAGGAGTTAACATGGTAGGCTATTTCCGTAACGTAAGGTTTTTTCAAACACGTTATAAAAAAATTTTTATGAGCAGAAATGATTTCATGCTGTCAGGCACCCCCACTATTTTATTTTGGTTATAATTTGGTAATTCCTAGACTATTTGCGTAACGTTTTACATATTCTTTGTCAGCAAGCCCTAAGGAACCCAAATATACAAATTTAATGGAGCTAAGTGGCTGCGTTCAAAATATGCAATTTCTTCTACCTCCTGTTTCGAAGATGTGCTGTCTGGGTACTGTAATGTTTTCAAACGTAAACCCATCTAATGTCATCTTTTCTAATAAGCGTTTTCCAGGTTTTTTAAAACCTAACTCTGGGAAGGTTAGTGTTTTTATCACTGTCCGTCTGAAAAAAAATTAGTGCATGTGGCCTTACACGCGTGATAGCAGCAATTGTGTATCGCGCGACGCGTGTTTAGTATTGCATGTGTCCTGCCTTCATTCGCCCCTCTCTCTCTCTCCTGCTTATCTGTCTTTTAGTTACGCCGTGTATAAAATGGAATGAATGAAATATTAAATTTAGGTCATTGATCAGTTTGCGTATCTCAAGTTTAGTACACGTTTCATTGAAGAAAGCGGGTAATAATATAGTAGGCTTTTACTATCAACGTGAAAGCGTTACAATTTGCAGACGAAGCAGAAAACAAGGGGATTTTGCGTACAGTCATTGTGACAGCGCTGTTTCTTTTACCATTTCTCTTTTCTTTATTAAATTTATTTGTTAGGCTTTATATTTACCTGATAATTTATATATGTGGATTAGAATATTTCACGACAGCCAAACAGTCCCAAAGTTTGCTCCAGGGGACCCTGTCAAACGCCTTTTCCAGATCTATGAAACAATCTTTACAATGATCTAATATAATTTTCCAAACTCTTAATTAACAGAGTACTAACTCTAACTAACTAGTTAACCAATTAATTAACCAATTACTGGCTCTCAACAGTCCATCAGCTTTTATTTTCCCCTTTAAATACTTTTATAACTTTTGGGGACCCTAGTGCTACAATATTTAAATTTCTAAACAACTACCAAGTTCAAATCCCGGAAGAAGAGACCCAATTTATCGTGGTGGGTTTTGATGTTATGAAATGATGTTGATATTTTTCCTTAATGTACTGAATGAGGCCAGCTGTGAAGGTTCCTGATTATAACAAATTTAGGGTTGAGTATCAGGGTACCTTTCTGCTACCACCTTATGGCCTCAAGCAGACTTATTCTTGACTAGTATGAATGATAGCTACGTCTAATGTCTAGGGATATGCAAGTGTGGTGTGATGGTACTTTAACATTAATACACCTCTACACAAACAAGTATTAAAGGCTATGATTACAGGAAATAACACCTGGGAAATATTTATACAATTAATAATTTTCTGTATGATTTATTTGGTCCTGAACCTAGTATTCTTCTGGTCAGGACTTTTAAAAATGAAAAGAATTCAAGATATATATATATATATACAAATGTAAATTTAGACCCACAGGGACAAGTGTCCAAACAAATACTGTTAAATTAAACTACTAGTGTTACTAAAATCTGTCTATTACTGGTTTCTAACACTGGATGGCTGTTTGGGATTCTTTAATCACTCCCAGTCTCTTTAAAATACACTGTTCATTTCACTATGGAAATATTTTATTTCTTGAATACAGGGGTATGCTGCTCTTATAGCTGATGTACTGTTAGGGTACCAGATATTTCACTTATCTGGCCCACTGGAACTGTCTGAATTCTTTCTGCCGAATGACCACTGCTCCAAAAGTAATAGGGGGGAAACTGGCGACCCCTATCACTACTGGCCTCCAAAACTCCTCAACAGCTTTCACATAGAACTCTGGCACCGGACTAGTGCCAGATAAGACCCAGAATTCAATGAAATAAAAACACAGGTACGTTGAATAGCAGATTCCAGATGTACTGCTGGCTGGACTGTGATGCCTATACTTTCAAATATATTTGCTTTATTAAGGCTAATCACTTTTCACAAAATTCACAACGTCCTGCTCTCGGGACTTTCTTCTACAAATGGCGTCAAGCCGTTGAATTTTCTTAATAATATGAAAGGCTTTGGCCAATGACCGAACGACAATTTTGAAATTTGAAATTAAAAGCAAAAACAGACTTGATTTTTGGACACTACCAAGTTTTTTTCCTCTCTCATTCTTAGATTTCTACTGCTAAATATATTTTGTGTTAAGCCATCCCATAATTTTTCTCCCCCTTTTCTGCCCCATTCTACAACAGACTGCATGTAACCTTTTCCTGCCTTTTTCAAGGACGCGTCAAAAAAGTCACCGTTAGTGCAAGTCCAAACGAGCATGTGTTGGTCTGTCTGTACGAACAAATACCGTCTTTTGTCTATAACTTTATTTCTATCTGTCGGATTTTTGATTCGAAAGCATATTACCCATCAGAACAAGACCCGCTCTAAGACTAGCTAACTTTTATGATCATAAACCTAGTAATAAAGAATTCAATATATTTTCCATTTTGGTGTTCGTTGTTTTCTAAGTTTCCACTACTTGAATGTTATAAAAAATCGCCTCAGATCTTCCTTTTTCCCGATAGGAAGTAATTATGCGTGTGTGTATATATATATTTTTCCACAGTGTCTGTGGTTAGAAATGTATTGGGCTAGCGGGGTATTTTTAAATTTTTAAACTTGCGACATCGTTTTCGACACAAGCTAGCGGTCTCGTCTCGCACTGTTGGCCCGAGCAGCTAATTCAAACCTCTAACACTTGACAAGCCGGCAGCAGGTGTCCGCTCTCTCAATCTTATGCGTTCGTGTGTTTTATTCTTTCTATCTTTCCTGAAACCCTACGCTAGTAGAATTTTTCAAATTTTTATCGTTAACCATTGACGGGCGCGTTATAAATGCTAATACTACCAACGCGGCGATAAGATTTCTCACTATGTTCTGTCCTGCTTAAATCAATGCGTTTTCTGGCGCAGGGAAGAAGACGCGTTACAACTTTTACTAATTATGACTTTATTACATATAATTTATGATTTTATCGCTGCATCACTGTACTTCACCACAAGTACAATGTATCAATTCTGTTGTTGACTTCCTTCCATGCCACGATGTCAAACTGCCCATTATTTGCTCTATTAGTCTTCCCTATCTCTTTTTCCATCAATCTTACCTGTTACTACGATATATTCCGGCTTTCCTCTTATAACATGCCCAAAAAAGTGGATTGCTTCTTTCCAACTTGTGAAATAAGTTTCCTTTGCGCATTGACCTCAGTCAGGACGCCCTCATTACTATTCTTAGCTGCCCAGGGTATTTTTAACATTCTTCTATAAAACCACATCTGTCACGGATTGCCTCACCTACTTTGTAGTAGTGGTCCACCAGTAGCCAAAACTCAAGAGTATCTAAAATGGGTCGTCAAAGGTGTCTACCTTCGCTAAAGATTACTCTTGGCAAAGTTGTAGATAGAAGGGTAATGACGCTTCTATCCCAAGGGAGTTTTCACAAGATATTTCCGAAGTCAAGATCAATGCGGCATTGGCAGGGCAATTGTTAACTTATATCGGTCCGTTGCCTTTTGTGAAGAAATAAGCAATGGTTATAGCCCGTTAAAGCCCCCTAGTTGGTGTAATCCAACGAAATTCTTTGTATAGGTATTTGCTCTTTAAATGTAAATATATCTCTAGATGTCTATATATATGTATATCTTCTTCTTCTTCTTTGATCCTTAGCCGCCGACCGTCAAAGCAGTCAGTGGCCATCACGCCTAGTAGCGTCTTGTAGGGCAACAACAAATTGATTCCACTTTGCTCAGTCGGTGGCCATCCTTCGTACAGTGCCCCAACTCTGGTTCATTCTTTGCATCTCAGCCTCCACAGTCCTCCGCCAGGTTGTTTTTGGTCGGCCTCTCTTTCGTTTTCCTTCAGGGGTCCAAAGCATAGCTGTTATTGTGATGGCATCGGGGTCTCTTCTGAAGACATGGCCAACCCAGCTCCAGCGTCTGCCAGCTATGATGGTGTGCATGTCCTCTTGCTTGCTCCGAGTAAGCAGATCTTGGTTGGTGATGGTATTCGGCCTAAAGATTCGGTGAATTTTTCTTAGGCATGTTGTGTGAAAAGAGGACAATTTCGACATTTCCTTCTCTGTAACTCTCCAGCATTCCGCACCATAGAGAAGCACAGAAAGCACACAGCTCTGATATAATCTTAATTTTGTGCTTGTGCTGTATTGAGAGGACTTCCAGATGTTGTTTAGGCTAAAAAAGGCTGTTCTTGCCTTAGTCATTCTGATGTTGATGTCTTTGCCTGCCCCGCCGTCTGGTGTTACTATGCATCCTAGGTATGTGAAGGCGTCTGTCTGTACCAGTTGCTGATTCCTTACTGATATGGGCTCAGGGTTGCTCACTTTGAGCGTCATGACCTCTGACTTCTTTAAATTAATGTTCAAGCCCACCTACTGGCTAAACTTACTAAGTCTATCCGTTTTTTCCTGGATGTGTTGATGTGAATGTGCTAGTAGTGCAATGTCATCTGCATATTCCAGATCTTCCAATGTAGAAAATGAAGTCCATCTTATTCCTCTTGGACTGCCTTCTGTTGTCTGGCGCATCACCCAATCTATGACTGTTAAAAATAGAGTGGTTGATAAGGGGCATCCCTGTCGTACTCCTGTCTTCACCTCAAAGGTTAGGTTGCTCTGCCCAACACTACACGTAAAGTTGGCATAAAGGCTTTTTTATGATTGGCATTATGCAGCTTGGAATTCCATAAGCCCTCAGTATTTTCCATAAACTGTCCCTATGTATGCTGTCAAAAGCCTTTTCAAAATCAACGAAATTAATGTACAGCTGTCTTTGCCATTCTGAGCACTGCTCTATAATGTTCCTGAGAGTGAATATATGATCTACACATCTTCTGTTCTTTCTAAATCCTGCTTGTTCTTTCCTCAGTTTGTGGTCTACTGCTTTTGAAATTCTCTGTATAATTGTCCAGCCTAGTATTTTGCTGGGAACTGAGAGAAGAGTGATTCCTCTCCAATTATTGCAGTCTGCAAGATCTCCCTTCTTGGGCAATTTGACAGTTATTCCTTTGTTCCACTCTGATGGTGTTGTCCTCGTTTTCCAGACTTGTGCAAATAGTGGTTCTAATAGTTCTGCTGCTAGCTCAGGGTCTGTCTTAAATAGCTCTGCATTTAAGTTATCATGGCCAGGAGTTTTTCCGTTCTTTAACCCTTTGATTGCTGTGATGATTTCTTCTTTTCGTGGAATGTCTGTATTTACATCTAGATTGTTTTCAGCCTCACGAACATTCAATTGTGTCTCTGGTGGTTCCTTGTTCAGAGTTTCTCTGAAGTGCTCTGCCCATTTTGTTTCCTGTCCCTCTGCTGTCGTGATGAGATTTCCTTGCTTATCTCTTACTAATGTAATATTGTTTGCACCTCGTTTTCCGCTGATGAATTTAGTTATTTTGTATACTGTGCTTTGTTCATTTCTCAGTGCTGCCTCTTCTGCCTGTCTTGCAAGATCGTCTAGGAAATTCCTTTTGTTGGCTCGGGTTTGGCGTTTAACTTCCTTGTCCAGCTGACTGTACTGTTCGCTATATAGTTGCTTTAGCCTGGGGGACGTCGCTTCTGTTTTCTTTCTTTTCATTTCCTTTCTCAGTGTTATGGTGTTTAATGTTTCTGGTGTTATTCAGTCTTGCTTCTTCCTTTCCTGGAATCCCAAGCATGATTTGCTGCTTTCCTTATATATTGTTGAAATGGTGTTGAGTTTCTGGTCTATATCATCAGTCAATGTCTTTTCCTGACTTTTGGCAAATTGATATCGTTTCTTTATGTCAGCCGCAAAAGCTTTTTTGGTAAGGGGACCTTCAATTTGCTGATGTCAAACCTTTTCTGTGTAGTTACAGTTGGTCCAGCCCTTCTTAATTTCACTTTCAGTTTTGCTACTACTAAATGGTGATCACTTCCCACATCTGCACCTCTTCTTACCTTCACATCTTGTAATGCATGTCTCCATCTACCGTTAATCATGATGTGGTCTATCTGGTTTCTGTCCCGACCATTTGGTGATTCCCATGTTAATTTGTGAATTTCTTTATGTGGGAAAAGTGTTCCTCCAATGACCAGGTTGTTAATACTACAGAAACATATTAATTTATCCCCATTTTCGTTTGCTGTTCCGCTTCCGCATTTCCCCATTACTCTTTCATTATATGTATTGTGTGTACCAGCTTTCGCATTGAGGTCTCCCATTACTATAATAAGATCATATCTAGGTGTGTCTTCCATTTCTTTCTGCAGTTGTTGATAGAATTCATTCTTGACCTCTTCATCGTTGTTATTCGTTGGTGCGTAGCATTGTATTATTGTAGTATTGGTGAATCTACCTCTCAATCTTAATCGTATCAGTCTGTTGTTGATGGTTTTCCATTCCAGTAATGTCCTTTCTATTCCTTTCTGTAGAATAATGGCTACACCTTCATTGTGCTGTCCATCCTCTCTTCCAGAGTAAAGTACTGTTTCTTCTGTTGCTGTTTTAACTTTTCCTACCCCTGTCCATCTGCTCTCGCTTATCCCTAGAATGTGTAAACTATAGTTTCTCCTTTCTGCAGTGACCTGTTTTAGTTTACCCGTCTCATTCATTGTCCTGACATTCCAAAATCCTATTCTTGTATCATGTTTTGCGGTCAGGACGTCCGTTCTCATGTCAGTGGCTTCCTTTCGGTTTTCACCAATGACAGTCATACGAGCCTCAGACTCCGGATGTCCGTCCCGCAGCAAAGTTTGTTTATTCATTGTTGTTTCCGTAACTTCATCACCGGTGTGAATACCTTGTCGAGGTATGGCGGCTTGCGTACCCTGATTACCCCCAGAGCTATGCCAGCGGGAGTTTTACTCCTGGAAGGTTCTACCAAGCTGGACAGGTTTGCGCGGGCAGGGATCAGACTAAAGCAGACACCCTGGTCCTCCAGGTTGGGGGTTTTAGCATAGGGCTGACACCCCTGCCTATGTAAAAAAAATTGAAGTTACGGAAACAATATATGTATATATTAAAGAATATTGCTCATACGTTTGCTTTCGTACTTCTAAAAACTGAATAAACCATGATTGTTTGGTTTTAAAATGTAATAGTCAATTAGTTTTAACAAGTTAAAATAAGGATGAAATGATGGTGAATTTCAGATAAAAGTACTCATCGAGACTTGATAGGGGAGATATAAAAGTCCGTTTGCTGGTGCCTTTTTTTTACAAGAACTTAACTCTAGGTGATTCCTGTCGCCGTGGTTTCCGTCACTTCTTCTTGGTGATGAGTACACTTCTCCACATAACTCGTCCAATGTAGGCGGTCAGTGTTGATGCTCTTCTCTCACACTAGCGGGCGTAGTAACGTTAGTACTTCAAACCGCCTGATAGCTTGTAACCACGAACATTTTTGAAAAAATAGAAAAGACAAATGCCTGTGCTAAGTACACTGAGTTGGAAGCTTACCGGGCACATTGTCTCGCTGTCCACCCACCAACGTTAATCTCTCAGAAGAATTAAATTCTTGAGTACACAGTGTAGCTCAAGGAAGATGATTAACAGTCATCAGTACTCTTCTGGGTATTAAACTGGGAAAATGTGTCTGGACAGCGCGAATAATGGCGAGCCTGAATTACAATTAACAAAGTACATAGATCTCACAAAATGATACTGTACACATCATGCACATGTGACGTAATCATCACTCATTACTGCTCCATTCGGAGTCTGGGGTCACCTCTGCTGTCGGTTTTCCGCACGACTAGCAAGAAACAATCACCAGCGCTTGCTGCAGTGGTTCTTGAATAAACTATTTTCATATGTTGAGGAAACAAGTATATATATATCCACTTAGCAAGAAACAGGTCAAATGCACATTTGTAAAATAAATGTTACACTTACCCCAATTGGGTTATACAATCACCTCGCACAGTTTAGAATGGACACAAGCAATTTAGGTTATATGCTTTCGAGTCACTTGGCCTGAGAAACTTTATTTATTCCTCTTATGACGGGTGTTCTGCGAATCACTTGGTCTGGAAATATTTTCGATTCCTCTTATAATGGGTGTTCTGTGAATCACTTGGTCTGGAAATATTCTCTTATGACGAGTGATTCAATTCCTTAGGTTTCCAGTCTTAATATTTAAAGTCCTGGTCCCTTAAGTTTACAGTGTTTGTATTTTAAAATGCCGGTTTACTTGTAAGTTCCAAAGTTGCCCAAATACTGGATCTGTCACTTATAATTATGGAATTCTAAGTCCGATGTCTCACTGGCTTCTGGGAGTTTGCTCATTTGACGATGCGATGCAGTCTCTGATCTGTGTCTCTGATTTCGCTAGATTTTATTTTCAGTTTCCAGTTCAAATCACAGATTGTGCTTCCGCCGAATTTTCCAATGAAATTCAATGTATATTCCTGCTCTGAAATCAACCAATGGTTAACTCTTTAGCGTTATCTGGGTTGGGGTGCTTTTTCATAATCTCCCTCGCGTGTTTTAAAATATTACCTTTTTAAAATTCCATCGCGTGGCCTCTTTCAATATGTCGTAATGCTTCCGCCAACTCAAAAACAAATATGTGAACACATTTCCTGGCGTAATACTTTCCGCCCAGATTGTCTACTCTGCCATCTGTAATAATGATACAGGCAGGATCTAGCGGATGCGATAATCTATGTATCACCTGTGTGTGTGAATCTCCCAGACTGATTTCTCAGACGGACAATATGGCTTTCTTTATGTCGATCGGGCGAGACCGTCTTGGGTAAACAGGCACCGTCGCTATCAAAAGGTGGTCAGACTAATTGAATTGATAAGCATATAACCCACTGACCGGTCTAATTAACCTGGTCATGCGATTCACCTGGCGGAATGTAAACATCTGGAAGCGGCTTCAGAGCACAAATAATGGAATGGCAAAATATGCCAAATAATAAGCGATGAGTGAGAGAAAAATGAAGAAAAGAAGTAATACTGCCGGAGTAGATAAGAGAGTGAGAGAGGGGCCTAAAGTACATGTAAAAACTACAGACGTTTCATCACAACATCTCTGTGGTCTCTAGTGCCTTCCCTACTTGTTTACTGTCCATGACTCACTCTCGTACCTCAGGATTGGTTCTATATAACACTGAAGAGGTATGGTTGAGTTAAAGAATGGGAAAATTCATAATAATTATACACCACAAATATTAATAGTAAATTAAATTTCAAACAGGATTGTAATCTTTATTTAAAAGGCTATTTGTTAACGACATCCCCTCTTGTTATAAGAGTTGATTCTTTCTGTTAGGGGGTCAGAGTGGCTAAGAGGTATGGCGTCTGCCTCTAATTCTAAAGGTATCATGTTCGGTTCCCAGTAGAATTTTATTAGATTTTTTTTTCAGAACCAGTGGTTCTCATGATGTCATACTCCACCCTGATCTCACGGGTAGTGAGATCGGATGCCTAGCCTTCTCGGATAAGGGCGAAAAAAATTGGATGGTTCCGTGTGCAAGTTGCGCACGTTCAAACTCCCTCGGCAGTTGGAAATCGTAAAAAGTAGGCCATACGGCTGCTGCCATGGCAAAATTTACAAAATTAGGAAAACCTAACATTACTTACTTACTTAGTCGTTCCCCTTTTACCGTGAGGTGTAGAGGTTTGGAAGAGAGAGCGCCAGATTATCCTATTGGCTGTCTTCCTCCTGGCCTGGTTCCATTCTAGTCCTCGGTCCTTCAAAGATTGTCTAATGTTGTCCTCCCAGCGGATTCTGGGTCGTCCTGGGGATCTGGATCCCTGGCTCTTTGTTTCCCATGTTTGCCGTGGTAGGGAAAACCTACCAACTACATAATATTTATAGAATGTGTGATTCCTAAATAGACACATTGGGATCCTCACCGGTTCTTCGGAGTTCGTACACTGTGCTGAGATCCTCCTTGTGTGTGATCTAAGGGAGGAGATCGGAGCACACTGATGGAGTTGTCCGTTTCCAATGAAGATGGTTCTTAAAACCAAAACCAAACCATACTTGGTTCTTTGTGTTAATATTTCTTTCTTTCTGGTTCTGTATTTTCAATAGCGTGTTTACTGTAACTTTTTTGTCCCTTGTGTTACCTGTTTCTTCTTTCCTTTTATTCCTTTTCATCTTTCAGTATTGCTTATCTTCAATTTTGTAGTGGAGTTTGCTGCATTCTTTATCTATTTATTTTTACCTGTCTGTAATTCTTATCTACAATTAAGCCAGTTACGTCTGCCCAAACCTAGGAACGACCTGTGCAAGAAAAGCCTATCATACTCTAGATCTTACCTGTGGAACAACCTTCCCCACCACCTAAAACGTCTACCTACCTATAGGCCTTCAACAAAGCTCTTTTCAAACACCTAATTAACACCGACGATCTACTACCATCCCAGCAACCTTGTCCCTGTGCACATCACATCTATTATCAACCTTTATTGTCCTCCTCCCCTTGTTCCTTGTAAAAAATGTTTTTCCATGTGAATAATGTTCATTATCTCTGTGTATCACGATTATGTGATTATATGTTGTGACGATGTAACCATATGTCACTGCTTTTTAGAAGTATGCAACACTGTACTTTATTTAGAATGTGAAGATGGGAACGAGTATGAGGCAGGTATACTTCTTTATAAATATTTGTTAATGCTTTCAGATGTTCTTCTGCTATGGCAGTGTGGAAGAAAGTTGCTTTTTTGGTGTGTGCAGATATTTGCGAGAATGTACTGATTTATGTTTATTATCTTTGACTCCAGAACAACGCTCAGAGCGTTGCAAACTTGTAACTGGCGTGCCACCGTTACGCCCAAGGAGTTGTTTTTAGTTTATCAAGAATAAACCCCCAAAATCGTCCGTTTAATGCTGTTCATATTTTAAGACTCGTAGAATGACTTCCGCTTTTATTTAAACAACTAATTTGAGTGTAGTTAAGCAGCACGAGTGCGTGTTTTGATGTCGTTATCACAATTTGTGTGACGATTCGCGTGTTTGCGTTTTTCGTTGTTATTGCTACAGAAATATGTCACACTTTATATTTACAGTTTCTAAGTCTCCTAAAGCGAATAATTGTGTCAAACTGCTTAGAAACATTGCTGACACTGACAATGATTGTTTGGTAGTCACAGTTTGTTGTCAAATAACGGAATCGGTGCAGAAAAGCTAGACACATTAGATTTAGTTGATGAGTGGACGTAGTCCTATTCTGGCCGATCGAAAAGCAACAAAATTAGACCTACAGTAATACCTAATTACTAGTCCTAGGTAGAAGATCAAGCTAAGGATACTATTAAAACATTAAACAAATGTAAAAAGTATTTATATGATGTTATTCTTCTTTCTTTGTTTGAAAATTACATAATGTAATATTGCAAAATTTATTTTATTCTTATAAGGGAACCACAGTAAAAACTGGTACGAATAACACTAAATGTGGCCATAGTCAATGTTTTTTTATACTTCGTAAACGAATTACCTTCATGTTTGAAGACTAAAAAGAAAGTTTTATTGTCTACAACAGTAATTTGTCTTAGGTAAGCTCGTACTCTACAGTTAACTTGTTAGTGTTTTTCAATTTTATATGCAAAATGTTTTAAGTATACCGAACATACTTGTGTTAATACTACCAAAGATCTATTTCCCTACAGTTTGGTATATAATAAGTGCATGTTCACAGAAAAGATTAGCATAAAATTTACACTAAAAGATAGTACGCTTAACTGTTTAGAATTCTTCAAAAAATAATTACGGCACAGGGTGGAAATAACTACGGAGTCAAAGAGTTTTTCTATGTTGTGACATATTATAATAATAGCTTTCATATACCTATTTGATCATCTTCATTTTTTCTTTCGCCTACGCACGTTTGTTAACATAAAACCCTCCTACAATCAGAGTTCAGTCTCTTTTCTAATTTAGCACGCATATTTATTCCTGTTAGCTATTTACCTTTGATGAATGTTCACGAGCAAACCTATTAGCTAACATTGAGCTGTAATTAAACGCCAGCGATTGAAAATCGTTGTAATAGATCAGACAGCGATCAAGGGAAAAATATTTAAGTACTAAGAGCAGTTAATTTGGAACTAAGGGGCAGACAATTTCTATTACCTTCCCCTGATTCGTTCGTTAGAAACGTAATTAACTATAGAGGTGCGGACCAGATCAAAGAACATTGCTTGCTAGAATGCCCCATACGAGCAGAGACGTGTAAAATTTGCACTGATTAGCACATTACGTTACGCCGGATCTCAAGCGAGTCCGTACACAACAGAGAGAGTCTGGGTTTCGGTTCTAGCGTGAAAAATGGCTTTGATTTCACGTTTTCCTCAATATTTAAACGTAGGTGCTAAATCTAGCAGAGAGTCTGGTTTCGGTGTATAGTGTAACATTCCCTTTGATTTCAGAGATATGTATACCCCAGCATTCTAACTCAAGTTATCCAGTACCCTCAGATCTTAAAGACATCTAGCTCGATTTCTAGAATCACTTGTATTAGTGAAGTTTCTTAGTTTTTCGTTGGAGATAGTCTTAGTATTTCTGTGTTTGAGGTAATTATATTTACTAGTATTTTTGAGTGATTTAAGAGGTAAAATCGTCAATTATATTTTACTAGATTTGCTGTGCAGAGTGATTTACTAGATAGGTCCGTCATTTATGCATTCTATTAAGTGCTAAATTCACTCCTCGCACAGATATCTCTCTGGTATGATCACCAGATTACACTGACATACTAGATGTGATTACAAATTTAAAAACAAAAAATTTAAACACACGCTTTTAATGCACTAAAAACCCAAAAATAATTTTTTGAGGAGTTTATAGCTTGCAGTAAAAAAATGTAACATCAAATTGACAAAAAGCGTAGGGTGCTTTAGCGCTTATGCTATATTTTATCCATAAGTGTCTAATGAAGTATAAAGCAGAAGTTAATTTCATGCAGAGTCAGCGCCCCACGTTTTTTGTCAATTTGATGTTACATTTTTTTACTGCAAGCTATAAACTCCTTGAAAAATTATTTTTTGGTTTTTAATGCATTAAAAGCGTGTGTTTAAAATAGTTTTTATTTTCTTCTTTTTAGTGTTAGAAATGTCACCGGAAGGCCTACTACTGATACCATAGCATCATTTGTGCTAATAGTTATCAGTTAGATTAAGAAGAACAGTTACGATGTCTCATTGAAATAAAGACTCGAGTTACGCTGGTATCAGATTGAAACTGAAACTAGTCGAAACTAGGTTAAATAGCGACTCAACGCTATCTTTTGGCGGGAGTTGCTTAGCAACCGATGACGTAAATCGAAATAGCCGAGACCCTCCATCAGTAGGCATATGAGACCCAATAAAATAAATAAAGAAGTATTAGATTAACAAACCAAAAGGTGGTAATAGCGCGCACCACGCTGCGATGGCAGATTTCGCATATCCGAAATCAGTTGATCTACAGAAGTCAGTTTGTACGGACGTAGCCCTAGTCCATATAACTGCTGGTCTTGAAGTTATCAAGATATCAACTCTTTGTGAAGCAGATAAGTTTTATAAAGTTGGGAATTCATATTGCCTGTCAGTACAGCTTTGTGTGACTTTTTCATTTTTCAGAATAAAACCTAGTTAGGCCAGAAATGCCTAAATGTCGGGAGAACGAGCTGAACTTATAAGAAATGTCAAATCTTAAATGTCAAATTAGCTCAAACCATAAAAAAGGTAGAGGCGCAACTGCCATTTACCCCTGAGTCGGATAAATCTAAGAAGCAAACGAAAAGGAACTAAGCAAAAATACTTACCCCAACTTGGATATCAATACCGGGAGAAATAATGAATAACCACAAAGACGCATTTTTTTGAGGATTTGTGAATGCATGCAAGTGACTTTGTTTGGATTGTATATACAAGATAATAAACTGTTTTACTAGATCCCTGAAGACTTTCTTAACTACCTCCTGTTGAAGGTTTTTGCAGTTAATAGCGGATATTAAGTATGCTAATGATTGTCACAAAACATTAAACACCACAGAGGAATTCTGGAACGATCTTGGGTACAAACATCATCAAGAATAACTATCTCTGGTAGTACACCAGTATCTTGGCTTGAGTGATACAATAAACAAACACACAAGAAACTTGAACATATATGCCTTATAATAAACAACATATACACCCCACGGTAACAGAAAAATTATGACATACTAAAACATAAACAATATTTTTACTTATTGTAAATCTGGTCTAAAATTTCTTAAGCGATCCATTTCTTTTAGACCGTCAATATTACATGGCTTTGTGCCTGTTCTTTGGTGCAATCAATTTCTTCAATTTGAAGCCATCTAGAGATCGACCTCGACTTTCCCTTGAATCATAATTTTATAATTTGGATTGTTTCCCTTGATTTAGCTCGACACTTGTTTTAAGCATGGCAAAAAAGCACACCACGTACTCTTGAATTTTTAATTAACTTGATTATGGCCCCTGATTTGTTTATATTTCTTTACGAAAAACTTTAATTACTCATAATGTCATAATTACAATATTAAATTATTAAATAATTGACTGATTATTGTATTGTCATCGGGAATATACAACTATGCCAAGTTTGAGAGCTACTGCTCATCTGGAAGTGATTGAAAAATCGATTGCAAGGTTTGAAAGTGACATGAAAGTGACAAACAAGTGATGTTAAATAAAAGCGTGTAAAAAAAACAAAGATGACTCTTCAATAACAAGGAAACACAGAGTGCTTTATAACAATTGTACTTGTCCGTTTTGCTAAAGATCATTAACGTCTGTCCCTTGAGGGACAGTAATGATCAACATAGTGGAACGTTCTGCCAGAAAATCAATTTGCAAAATTTTTATACAACCGGTTCAACATAAGCCGCTTCCCGTAATCTTCTCGTCGGGAACACTGCATGTCTTTTCGCCGAACTCGTATTCTGTTTTTTTTTATTTTATTTCTGTGCAACTTTTTTCTAATCGCGTATTTCTGTACGCCGGGTGAAAGATGAAGATAAATGATATAGAAATTAGATTGTCTTTGTTTTCAAATGCATCTATTTTTTAATGGGAAAATATTGCGGACATTTTAATATGGGTCAACGCTCAGTTTGTGTTTTCTTTGTACAGTTTTTGGGCACAGTGAGACTGTAAAGTGCTAGCGCACAGTTTAATGTAGGGTATCTAAGAAATCAAGAAACAAGAGACGAATCTACGATCACAATATCCTACAAATACCAAGCACTCGAAGAGCAGGAAGATGTAGAGAATACAGAAGAGCACTGGCAGCAAGTCAAAACTATATGGAATGAGACACGTGAAGAAATACTTGGAAAAAGAGAAAGCCAGCACAAAGCATGAATAAGAACAGAAACCATTAATTAGATAAAAGGCAGGAAAAACAAGAAAGCAGATTTAAACAGAAGCAAAACCATAAGTTCTAAAACCAATGATCAAACAGTGTACACAGAAGCAAACAAAAAAGTAAGAAGTATCAAAAGAGACAAGAGAAAATATATCGAGGAATTGGCAAGAGGCAGAGGATGCTGCAGCCTAAGGAAATATGAAAGACCTATAAAACAGCACAATGAAGGTACCAGGGAAATACAAGCTAGCAAATAGCCTCATTTATGACAAGAATGGAAAACTGCTTAACAATATACAAGAGCATATAAAGAGGTGGACGGACAATTTTGGGACGCTCTCCTCAGTAGACCTGCCCGCACAAAATCCCCTAGAAATTTACCCAGCAGAAGAAGGGCTACAAATCAAATGTGGAATACCAACTTAGACAGAAATTAAGAAAGCCATACATAAAGCTTCTCAGAGATGGAAGAAAGGATGAAAATAAAAAACGTTGCGGCCACAAGGCCTCTGTCAGGGACAGACAAAATAAAACAGAAGGGGAAGAAAGTGAGAATTAAGTGGAAAACATAACAATAAGAGAAAACACTCCCTGATATGTGTCACATGCTTGAATTAAAATGTCCGCCGCTAACTCCAGCATGTAACACATATCAAATCTTCAATTCAAATGTCCAGTCAGTCCCATTGTATGGCTCTGAAACATGGAGAACAACAAAAACAACAACCAAGAAGGTACAGACTTTCATAAATGGGTGCTTGCATAGAATAGAAGGATTGAAATGGTATGACAAGGTTACCAACGTGGAACTGATGACAAGAACCAGACAAGTGCCAGTGGAACAAGAGATGAGAAGAAGACAATGGCGATGGATGGGACCCAACATTGAGGACACCTATGGATAGCATTACAAAGCATTCCTCGTTCTGGAACCCTCACGGTAAGAGAGACAGGTAAAACAAGAAACATTTGCAGAGAATTAAAGACAGAAATGAAAATGATGTGCAAAACGTTGAAATAACTTGGGCTTGTGGACCATGTGACAGGAGGACTTGGCATGTGTTGGTTGAAGGCCTTTGCTCCTTTGGGGGGGCTAAAGGGTATTGCCTGATTGATACACAAAATTAAAGAATGGAATGGCAGAAGCACTAAACAACAGCTGCAATAATCATCGTGGAAAATAAAGATCCTGCTAGAGACGAGATAGTGCTCCTCACAGATTCACTATAAGTCATCACAGCCTCCAGGAACAATAACAATAATGAATAAGACAGCCTAGCAGAAGTACAAATGAAAACCCGCTATGAATTCAAACCAGTAAAAGTACAGTGGATCTCTGCCCACTGTAAAATATATGAAAATAAGAAGGCAGATTAAACTTGTCAAAGAAGGAGGAAGGAAAATCCAAACAGAAGATAGGGCTACATGTGAAGAGATAAAAACAATAATCAGAAATAACTATAGAGAACAATGTATAAGGAACATCAAGACTCCGACACTGCAGAACCATACTGTACATTACCAAGAAGAGATCAAGTGATAAAGTTCAGACTAAGAACCGGTCATTGCAGACTTAAATACCATCTGTACAACAAACTGAAAATCGACAGACAGATATGTGTCTGTGCGGGGAGAAAAAACAAAAAGTAGTACCTGTACCTCAAAACTGTCGGCTTCAAGAAAGGAGCAGGGTGGCGGCGTGACCTTCTCCAACCTAGTTG
Organism: Oreohelix idahoensis; assembly: GCA_024509875.1. Classification (NCBI taxonomy): domain Eukaryota; kingdom Metazoa; phylum Mollusca; class Gastropoda; order Stylommatophora; family Oreohelicidae; genus Oreohelix; species Oreohelix idahoensis. The sequence continues at coordinate 184,438 of JAMPIV010004725.1, forward strand.
GGGGAGAAACGGTATGGTGACGAGAGAAGAAGCCTGAGACAAACGGCCAGCTTTATAAGACAGATATGATTGATTATTTAAGAGCGAACAACGAAGAAGTAGAAGAAGTCTGCTCAGAGACCATCAGGAACTACGGTCATATATTTATAATGATATGTCGGGCCTGTCCTGACAACTCGGAGGGGTTTTTCTATATCCATATGATTCAAAAAAATAAACGAAATGTGAAACCATGAAATAGAGGTATAGAAAGAGGAGACAAACACAACCACACAAAATTATAGTCCAAGGACACAAACAAAAACACACAAACTCAAAGTAAAATATGCATGGTATCCATGACACTTCCTGCTCCCTGGCTATGCAGTTCTGCAGGTTCTTTCTTCAGCTGAGATTTCGTCTTGCTGCTTCAAATGACAGTGGACGACTGCCTAGATGAGATTATCATGCTCGGAGATTTCAATGCCAGAGTTGGAAATGACCATGCTAGATGGGGTGGAGTTATCGGAAGATATGGAGAAGATACTCATAATGGCAATGGGAAGCGGTTCCTTAGATCCTGCACTGAGCAAAATCTGATCATTACAAACACAAAGTTCCCCCATAAACGCATACATGCAAACACTAGATGTGAACCAACAAAGGATGAGAAATCAGTAATCGACTATGCCATAGTTAGGAAGAGCTCATTCAAGTATGTCCGGGATGCTAGAATCTGGAGGGGGGCCAGAGATTGGAAGTGATCACTACCTGCTAACAATTAAAAGAACAACTGAAAGAGTTTCTCGGCTTAGAAACTGCCCAACATCACGCAAGAAGCTAGGTAAACGAACAGGAGAAATGAGCATTAAGACCTACAAGCTGAGAGAGCCAGAAGTTAAGACCAGATATTATTATTACTACAGAAGTGAGAAACATAGAAGAACAACCTGATGACCTGTAAACCCTCTGGCTTAAATTCAAGGACATCATAAAGACAGCTGCAGCAGAAGCATGTGGTGGTCCGACTTGGGAAGAAGAGAAAGAGGACACCTTGGTGGACAGAGGAAGTTAAAGAGAAAATAAGAGAGAAGAAAAAGGCACATCAGGAAAAACAGAGAAATATAGAGAATATGTGATACTCAGAACTGAAGCAAAGAACAAAGTGCTAGCAAACAGTGGGAAGAATTTGGAGAAAAGCTAGAAAAAGATGCTCAAGAAAACCAGAAATTGTTCTACAAGACCCGAAAGAATACGAGGAAGGAAAAAAAGTGCCGTCTTAAATTTATAAAGGACAAGGAAGGCAAATTGCTTACTGCCGCAAAGGAAGAAATGGAAAGAACATTTCTTGGAAGTTCTTGATGGTGAGCAAGGTCAAGCATCAGAAATGATAACCACTAGCACAGAAGAGAACACCAATGGTGGTGAAGATGGCATAAAGATGGAAGAACTGAAGGCAGCACTGGAGAAAATCAAGATGGACAAAGCAGCAGGGCATGATGGTAAAACACCAGAAATGGTTAAGTACATGGGAGCAGCAGGCGACCTATTACTCCTGAGGGTCCTACAGGCAGCTTGGTGCAACAAAACCATACCAAAGGATTGAGAGATTGCCATCATAACACCGATTTTTAAAAAGGGTGACAACCGACAATGCGGAAACCATAGAGGCAAATCCCTTCTCAGTGTCCCCAGTAAAATCTACTCTAGAATCCTGGAGCACAGACTCAGACGCCTAGCTGAGCCACAAATGGCTCAGACAGCTGAGTGAAAAGGCAAAGTTGAAATACAGATCTCGAATAACAGACATGACTTTGGAGGAGATAAACGGGCCGAAACATTTCGTCGCCTTACTACTGCTTTATTCTATCTCCACTTTTGGCCAAAACTGACCTGAGGTCATAAATCGACATAAAATAGTTGAATCTATCATCCTACACAATGTCTTACAGTTAACAGTAGGATCATTATGTAAAAATATCTTTTTAATGGGACATTATCCTTCATTTCAACTAACCAAAAACAACTTTGAACGCGTTTTTCTCAAAACAAGCTGAAGTGGAGATGGAATAAAGGCCATGAATTTTGCCTGACGAGGGATACCTTTCAGATGATCTATCTATCTATCTATCTATCTGTCTATCTATCTGTCTGTCTGTCTGTCTGTCTGTCTGCCTGCCTGTCTATCTGTCTATCTATGTCTGTCTGTCTGTCTGTCTATCTATCTATCTATCTTTATATCTATATATCTATCTATTTATATCTATCTATCTATCTATCTATCTATCTATCTATCTATCTATCTATCTATCTATCTATCTATCTATCTATCTATCTATCTATCTATCTATCTATCTATCTATCTATCTATCTATCTATCTATCTAAGAGTTATTTTTGTTCAAATGTTCCCTCAAGAATGTACGAATATAAGCGAGAATGTGTTTAAGTAATTTTTGCATAGATGATTGATGTCACATTCAAAAATGCAGATTAATTTGTTGATGGATTGACCGCATGAGTTAGTGTTGGGATACAGAATGAAAGACAAAGGACTGGATGGTCAGACGGACCTACGTGCGCAATTCTCAACCCTTTTAAAATAAAGTTCTGTCCATCTGTCTGTCTGTCTACCTGTCTGTCTGTCTGTCTATCTCTCTCTATCTGATTCTGCTTTTGAGTTAGGGAGGGCAACAAAACCCACACCAAGTCATAACTCATTCAATGGAAGACTGTTCAAATATTTCACGAGTTCTGATTCCATGCCAAACACTAATCTGATTATGTTCGAATTATTGTTTGATTTACTGTACGAATATTTTGGAATTTTTTATATTCTTTTGTGGTTGAAAGTTTTTTTTTTCATTACTTTGTTTGTTTAAAAAAAACATACTTAATTTTGAATATTATTGCATACTGTAAATGTAAGCTGTTATATTACCTTCATAATGTTGCATGCCTATAAATTAATACTCAAGGTAACGTGGGAATGAAAGGATATAGTATGGCAAGATAGATGAGAGTGGGGGAAGAGGGGGGGGGGCAGATTTTAGACTGGCCTGCGCGCCCAATTCTTACCTCTTTGAAAATAAATTTCGATCGTTCTGTCTGTCCTGTCCTGTCCTGTCTGTCTATCTGCCCTGTCCGACGGTTTGTCTTGTCCATCGGTCTATCGTGTCCGTCGGTATATCCTTCCGTAGGTCTGTCCTGTCCGTCTGTCTGTTTCTGTATGTCTACCTACCTACCTACCTACCTACCTACTTATCTATCTATCTATCTATCTATCTATCTATCTATCTATCTATCTATCTATCTATCTATCTATCTATCTATCTATCTATCTATCTATCTATCTATCTATCTATCTATCTATCTATCTATCTATCTAACTGTATATCTGTCTACCTATTTAACTGTATGTCTATCTACTTATCTCTTTATCTGTCATTCTACCATTCTGTCCATCTACCATTCTATCCATCTACCATTCTGTTCATCTATCATCTCTCTAACTATCTAGAGATCTGTCTTGCACAATTACTGTCAGTTAAGAAAACTTCTAATGCCACTAGGTCGCTCATGGTCCAACGGTTAACACCCACTTAATGTCCCCGAGCTTCGCACAACTCAAGTTATTTCCGCCCACTCGTTAACCACTTTCACTGTCAAATTGTCCCGACTTTCCGGCTAATTCTTTATTTTTCTTTTCCTCTTCTCATTATTTCCTTCCGGCACAGTATACACATTTGACTATCACTCTTTGAGACGTTTCTCTTCCTATTACGAGTATTTCCTTCTGGGGTATACACAACTGACGATAACTCTTTAAGAAGCACCCCCCCCCCCGCCCATTATTTCCTTCTGGGGTATACACAACTGACGATAACTCTTTAAGAAGCACCACCCCCCCCCATTATTTCCTTCTGGGGTATACACAACTGACGATAACTCTTTAAGAAGCCCTCCCTCCTCCCCCCCCCCCATTATTTCCTTCTGGGGTATACACAACTGACGATAACTCTTTAAGAAACCCTCCCTCCCCCCCATTATTTCCTTCTGGTGGTATACACAACTGACGATAACTTTTAAAGAAGCACACCCCTCCCCCAATTATTTCCTTCTGGGGTATACACAACTGACGATAACTCTTTAAGAACCCCCCCCCCCCCATCCCAACCCCTACCTCAATTATTTCCTTCTGGGGTATACACAACTGACGACAACTCTTCAAGAAGCACCCCCACCTCTCCATTATTTCCGTCAGGGGTATACACAACTGATGATAACTCTTCAAGAAGACCACTGCCCCCACCCACTATTATTTGCCTCTGGGTTATACACAACTGACGATAACATCTTCAAGAAACTCCTATTATTTCTTGCTGGGTATACACAACTGACTAATTCTTGAAGAGGTTCCCCCCCCCCCCTTTCCGCTCCCCCTCCGCGTTATAGTCTGTGGTATACACAATTAACAATAATTCTTCATGAAATCTCTCCCCCCACCCCCTATTATTTTCTTCTAGCATGATCCGTGAGGAGCGGAAAGGAAAAGAATGATGATGATGGTTATGATGATGATAATGAGGATTACGATGATGGTGATGATGGTGATAATGATGATGATGGTGATAATGATGGTGATAATGACGATGATAATGAGGATTACGATGATGGTGGATGATGGTGATAATGATGATGATGGTGATAATGACGATGATGGTGATAATGACGACGATAATGAGGATTACGATGATGGTGGATGATGGTGATAATGATGATGGTGGTGATGGTGGTGATGGTGATAATGATGATGATGGTGATAATGATGATGATGGTGATGGTGGTGATGGTGATAATGATGATGATGGTGATAATGACGATGATAATGGGGATTACGATGATGGTGGATGATGGTGATAATGATGATGATGGTGATAATAACAATGATGGTGATAATGACGACGATAATGAGGATTACGATGACGGTGAAGATGGTGAAAATGATGATGATGGTGATAATGACGATGATAATGAGGATTACGATGATAGTGGATGATGGTGATAATGATGATGATGGTGATAATGATGATGATGGTGATAATGACGATGATAATGAGGATTACGATGATGGTGGTGATGGTGATAATGATGATGATGGTGATAATGACGATGATAATGAGGATTACGATGATGGTGGTGATGGTGATAATGATGATGATGGTGATAATGACGATGATAATGAGGATTAAGATGATGGTGGATGATGGTGATAATGATGATGATAATGATGATGATGGTGATAATGACGATGACAATGAGGATTACGATGATGGTAGATGATGGTAATAATGATGATGATGGTGATAATGATGGTGATTATGATGATGATAATGATGGTGATAATGATGATGATGGAGATAATGATGGTGATGGTGATAATGATAATGATGGTTATGATGATGATAATGAGGATTACGATGATGATGATGATGATGATGATGATGATGATGATGATGATGATGATGATGATGATGATGATGATGATGATGATGATGATGATGATGATGATGATGATGATGATGATGATGATGATGATGATGATGGTGATAATGATGATGGTGATAATGACGATGATGGTGATAATGACGATAATGAGGATTACGATGATGATGGATGATGGTGATAATGATGATGATGGTGATACTGATGGTGATGGTGATAATGATGATGATAATGATGGTGATAATGATGATGATAATGATGATGATGGTAATAATGATGGTGATAATGATAATGATGATGATAATGACGATTGTGATAATGATAGTGAGGGTGATAATGATGGTGATGGTGATAATGATGGTGATAATAATGGTGATAATGATGATGATGGTGATAATGATGTGATAATGATGGTGATGGTGATAATGATGATAATGATAGTTAGTGTGATAATGATGGTGATGGTGATAATGATGGTGATGATGATGGTGCTAATGATGGTGATGGTGATAAATGATGGTGATGGTGATAATGATGATGATGGTGATAATGACGATGATAATGAGGATTACGGTAATGGTGGAGGATGGTGATAATGATTATGATGGTGATAATGATGGTGATGGTGATAATGATGATGATAATGATAGTGATAATGATGATGATGGTAATAATGATGATGATTGTGATAATGATGATGGTTATGGCGATAATGATGATGATGGTGATAATGAAGATGATAATGAGGATTACGATGATGGTGGATGATGGTGATAATGTTGATGATGGTGATAATGATGATGATGGTGATAATGATGATGGTGATAATGATAGTGAGGGTGATAATGATGGTGATGGTGATAATGATGGTGATAATGATGGTGATAATAATGGTGATAATGATGATGATGGTGATAATGATGTGATAATGATGGTGATGGTGATAATGATGATAATGATAGTTAGTGTGATAATGATGGTGATGGTGATAATGATGGTGATGATGATGGTGCTAATGATGGTGATGGTGATAAATGATGGTGATGGTGATAATGATGATGATGGTGATAATGACGATGATAATGAGGATTACGGTAATGGTGGAGGATGGTGATAATGATTATGATGGTGATAATGATGGTGATGGTGATAATGATGATGATAATGATGGTGATAATGATGATGATGGTGATAATGATGATGATTGTGATAATGATGATGGTTATGGCGATAATGATGATGATGGTGATAATGAAGATGATAATGAGGATTACGATGATGGTGATAATGTTGATGATGGTGATAATGATGATGATGGTGATAATGATGATGATGGTGATATGATGGTGATGATGATAATGATGGTGGTGGTAATGAATATGATGGTGATAATGATGGTGATAATAATAATGACGATGATGATAATGATGATGGTAGTATAACCAAATGAGTATGACTCTTCAAGAAATCTCCCTTTGGCATATCGTGCATGTTCTCCCCCACCAACATTAATTCATGCTTCATAACTAAGAGCTGGCATTGAATAGAAGGAGTGAAATGGTTTAGTTAGGGTGGCCATGGCGCGGCTCGCGTGAGCCAATGGTGAAGATTTCATTCTTATTTTCTTTTTTCCCAACTAACGGAGCACGGGAGCCATCACTGCAGCTGACACCCCCCCCCCCCCCCCCCCCCCCCCCCCCCCCCAACCTTTTTTGGGAAAACATGCATGAAAGCATTCCCGTCCTCTCGCAGTGGTGGTTATTGTAACAACTTGTTTTACGTGATGTGGTTGCAGGCCCCCTATGCACAACCTCATATTAGTCACCTCTTACGACATTCATGACTAAGCTCTCATTACGTACCCAGAATTATATACAAATTTTGCTCAGTAACACGCTTCAGTATATCGTAAATTTAGATAGGTTTGAAGGTTATTTATGGTCCCGCCTGAGTAGAGTGGATGGTGATAAGTAAGTGAGAAATAAAGGTGTGCGAAATAGATTTCACGAGTGAATAGTTTAAGAAGAAGATCTGTCTCTGGAATGAGAAGTTTCTCTAGTCCAGCCTATCTATACAACTATAATTTAGTATAAGACAATCTTACACCTTCTTAAACCTAGAAATATACGTTTAACTACACGCACACACAATTATGTGACAACAAGACACACAAACGTGAAAAACTATGGTTAATTGGGTATGGGTCTGACCAACACACAAAGGTAAGTTCTTTTGTTGTTTATTATCATTAAACTTTACAACATGGAATATCTAAAGAAAAATCAAATAAAATCCGAATTTCATACATAGAAAATTAACAGAATACAAGTGCCCTCCCCCTTATTGAGAAAAAGAACCCAACAAGTTAATAACCCCAAAGGTCAAAGATTAGCACTATGTTATAGCATAGACAGTAGAGAAAAGAACAAAGTTCCTACTAAAGCTATCCAGTAAAGTAAACAATATTTAAGCAGAATCCAGAATACAATTTTCCTGTAACAAAGAAAATATTCACTCTCTCTCTCTGACATACGTGGCCACTTACTCGCTCTTCTTACCTACTCTTGGTGAAAAAAAAATCTCGTGGACATACAATTCCTGAATATATAACTTCCAGTGTTTTTATCTTCCAAATTGGCCCCAGTCCCTCCTTTAGTAATTAAATTTTATAAGGGGAACGCCTAATTTGGTGGTTGATTCCTGGATAGACAAATGTCACCTCGAATAATTAATGTAGAAAAAAAAACGAGATCTTATGTTCACAGTAAACAGAAGAAAATACTTCCAGTATAGGGAAACATCTGGTCGCTAAAACACTGTTATTTATGATGGTGATGGTAAATCCTACCGGCTGGCTCTGGGGTGAGTGCCGCTTTGAAACAGCGTAACTTGCTAGATACGAGTAAATCCGCTGATACGACTGTCAAAAGTCAGATAGTAATGATTACCTTGTATTTGTGTTACGCCACAGTGGGCTGATAAAATTGAATGAATATCTGGGTATTTGTAAGTCCAGTTAAATTTACTATTTAAATGTTTATGTGTCTCTTTGGCCAATCCTGTTCACAAATGAATTTGGGGACGTGTAAGCCAAGAAGAAGACCACATTAATCCAATCAGTAAATGAAGAAAAGGACCAAAATAGACCGCTGGTCGCCGTTTGATTAGGTCTGCGAGAAATAGAGAACATTTTTGAAAAAAATACTACTAATATAGATAGCTACATATATGTACACGGAAGGGGACAAGACAATCTCTTATCCTCTCCGTCAGTCCTGATTAAAGTTAAAAGACACACGGTGTCTTTAGCCTATCCTATCTCGCGTCGCTTAGCGAGTGCAGGTTTGGTTGAGTCATGCAGCCTTTCCCCTCCGGCCCCGGTCAACGATCAGCGTACAATGTCAATTATTAGTTAATTATCCATACGCGCACTTAACAAATATCGCCTGTCATTAATAGCTATTAGATTGTCGGCGTCTGTCGGTCGTCGAGTGGTATAAATAACAGTCACTTACTAAAATTACACAGAATGGAATGAACGTGAATTCTTTTTTTTTTCACTTATCAGTCGCGCCTAGTGTACTGATTAGTCAACTAAACGTCTCTTCTTATATGAGAAAGCGGATGATGGAATTACATTAAACTGCACAACTGGTAAACAAATAGCTACGTGTTATTTTCCACTGGTCTTTAACAGCGAGACTTTAAGTGAATTATAATGGTAAACTTTAACACTCTAACACGCTTAAGCACAAATTTATATTACCAGAAAATCAGAATCAAATCCCCATGAAGGCTATTAACACACCTTCCACAATGGTTCTAGACTACGTGTTTAGACTATCCGAAAAATTCTGAGCGACAACTGGTAACGGTTTTGGGAAGACACAGTTTATATACATCCTGGTTATCTGCTCTCCAGAGGATGCTAATTTTCACGGGAGAATCGTGAACGTAGTCCCCCAGATAAAAGGTTTTACGGTCGCTCTGTCTATGTCTGCTAATCGACATCGGAGACTTAAACCGTGTAACGGGTTCCGGTAGATTTTGCCCGCTTCTGGAGATCAAATGTTTATCTCCTCCTGTATGTACGAACATCAAAGGGTCCTCGGGGAAAATATTTTTGCCCGAGCGACTCACTTCAAAAGGTCCGGTGAAATTCCACCTGCATCTGTCTGATATCCGATGATTGACAGATCAGCTCGCGTGAGAAACTCAGGTAAACAAACTTGATTCCCTCCCTGTTATGACTGGAAGGTCACGGAAGTTGGTAAACTTTCCGTTTGTTTACGTCTCAAGGAAAAAAGGCGTGGATTAAAGTTGAGTAATTTAACTCATATATATATATATATATATATATATATATATATATATATATATATATATATATATATATATATATATATATATATATATATATATATATATATATATATATATATATATATATATATATATATATATATATATATATATATATATATAAGGGCTGGGATTTTTACGATTAATTAATCGATTAATTAATAGCAATTTCTGTTACATGATTGCACAGCCTCGTATTAGTCGTCTTGTACGACCTGCCCAAACTGGTTCACCTTCTTCTTCTTTGATCCTTAGCCGCCAACTGTCAAAGCAGTCAGTGGTCATCACGCCTGATGGCGCTTTGTAGGGCAGCAAAAAACTGCTTCCACTTTGCTCAGTCAGCGGCCATCCTTCGTGCATTCCCCCATCTCTGGTTCATTCTTTGCATCTCGGCCTTCACAGTTCTCCGCCAAGTTGTTTTTGGTCGGCCTTTCTTTCGCTTCCCTTCTGGGGTCGATAGCATAGCTGTTCTTGTGATGGCATCGGGGTCTCTTCTGAGGACATGGCCAACCCAACTCCAGCGTCTGCCAGATACGATGGTGTGAATGTCCTCTTGGTTACTCCGAGTAATTTGTTCTTGGTTGGTGATGGTATTCAGCCTAATGATTCGGCGAATTTTCCGTTGGCCGATTGCGTGGACGGAGGACAATTTTGACATTTCCTTCTCTGTTAATCTCCAGCATTCCGCACCATAGAGAAGCACAGAAATGGCACAGCTCTCATATAATCTTAATTTGGTGTTTGTGCTGTACTGAGAGGACTTCCAGATGCTGTTTAGACTAGCAAAGGCTGTTCTCGCTGTATTCCTATTGTTGTTGATGTCTCTGCTTGTTCCGCCGTCTGGTACATACTCTGTTTAAAAAAAATATACTAGGTTATCTGCCAATATGACCCATACAGACCACGTAAGGAATTACAAAATGAGAAAAGCTGATGGGAAAACACGCGTGATGTAACACATTACATGAGAAAGAATGAGGCTGTCTGGACAGGCATTTACGACGAAGCCCCGCCAATCAGCGGCGTGGGCAGACAGCATTAAAATGAAATGAGTCAGACAGGCAGAGCGACCTCAGAAGACAAACTGGTGTGTCAGAGGATGCATCACAAAAGCACATAACGAGTTAACCACCAAATGGTAAGCGTTAAAACGTACAGGTGGTAAGACAGACGTCAATCGACATTTGCAGCACATGTAATGCAGGATAGCAGTACATTAAAACTGAGGATAGCAGTACCGTAGATTAAATATAGGATAGCACTACGCGGAACAGAAGATGACAGGACACTGAATAGAGAATAGCAATACACTAAATAGAAAAATCAGTACATGAAATAGAGAATAGCAATATACTAAACAGAGGATAATGGATGGGTATGAAAAAAAAAATTGAAAAAAGGTGATTCGTCTTCATCTCATCTCAGCCCGTAACCCGTCATGGGTCGTAGGGGTGCCATGGTGGAAGCATCAGCAGACAGGGTCCTCCACTGCTCTCTATCCTCAGCAATGCGTACAAGTGTGGAAAAACCGTGTCCTGCCCATTCTTTGATGTTATCAGCCCAGGATTTTCTCTGCCTTCCTCTTCTCCGTTTACCTTCGACTGTCCCCTGAAGGATCGTTTTCGAAATGGAGTCATGACGAGTTACATGCCCAAACCAGGCAAGCTTTCGATGTTTCACTATTGACAAAAGTGGTTCTTGGTGGCCTGCATAGGTGTTTATCTTCTCTCTAACATAGACATTTGTTTTGTGCTCTTTATAGCAAATGCGCAAAATTCTTCTATAACATTTATGCTCGAAAGCCTGAATCCTTCGCTCCGTATCTGCAGTGAGTGTCCAGCTCTCACACCCATACAAGAGAATAGATAATACAAGTGATTTGTATAATTTGATCTTCACAGGAAAACTGATGTTACTTTTCCAGATCACATTCACCTTTGTCATGGCAGCTGAGGCCATCTCAAGTCTTGTCTTGATTTCTTTACTTGATCTTCCATCACTACATATAGTGGACCCGAGATATTTAAAGGTGTTAACTTCTTCTAACGTTTGCCCATTTAACGTAATGTTGGTCGGAACATGTTTCTTATGGCTATTCACCAATATCTTGCTTTTTTCTATATTAATTTCCATCCCATACGTTCGTCTTACGCGGGCAAAAGACAATAAAAGGCCTTCGTCAGGGAGAGGAAAGAAAATGAGAGCTTAATATGACACATACGAATCTACATAAAAATAAATATAACAACTGAGTACTTCCCTAAGAGCGGCTAAAACCTAGCACGCCTGGCGAAGGGAGACCGCGCCACAGTACATTAAATAGAGAATAGCAATATATTAAATAGAGGATATCAGTACATGAAATAGAAAATAGCAATATACTAAATAGGCAATATCAGTACATTGAAAATGGATAGCAGTACATTAAATAGAAGACATCAGCACGCTGAACAGAGAAATAGCAGTACATGGAATAGAACAGGAATCGGCAACAACGTAATCCCGATCTACCGGTAGATTCCAAGTAATTATTTGGTAGATCTTTAGGCAACTGTGGGATGGGGGGAGAGGGGGGGGGGGAAAGACGTTTTAAACTAGCGAAATTTCGGACTAGACCGCTCCCGAGGCATTTAAAATCGCAGTCCCCGGTACCAAAGGTACTTTTTCTGCATTCTCAATGAAAACTCTTGAGCTGGTTACTAAAATATATTCATGAAATCCAATGAAAACTCTCTTGAGCTGGTTACTAAAATATATTCATGAAATCCAATGAAAACTCTCTTGAGCTGGTTACTAAAATATATTCATGAAATCCAATGAAAACTCTTGAGCTGGTTACTAAAATATATTCATGAAATCCAATGAAAACTCTTGAGCTGGTTACTAAAATATATTCATGAAATCCAATGAAAACACTTGAGCTGGTTACTAAAATATATTCATGAAATCCAATGAAAACTCTTGAGCTGGTTACTAAAATATATTCATGAAATCCAATGAAAACCCTTGAGCTGGTTACTAAAATATATTCATGAAATCCAATGAAAACTCTTGAGCTGGTTACTAAAATACATTCGTGAAATCCAATGAAAACTCTCTTGAGCTGGTTACTAAAATATATTCATGAAATCCAATGAAAACTCTTGAGCTGGTTACTAAAATATATTCATGAAATCCAATGAAAACTCTTGAGCTGGTTACTAAAAATATACATGATGAAATCCAATGAAAACTCTCTTGAGCTGGTTACTAAAATATATTCATGAAATCCAATGAAAACTCTTGAGCTGGTTACTAAAATATATTGATGAAATCCAATGAAAACTCTTGAGCTGGTTACTAAAATATATTCATGAAATCCAATGAAAACTCTCTTGAGCTGGTTACTAAAATATATTCATGAAATCCAATGAAAACTCTTGAGCTGGTTACTAAAATATATTCATGAAATCCAATGAAAACTCTTGAGCTGGTTACTAAAATATATTCATGAAATCCAATGAAAACTCTCTTGAGCTGGTTACTAAAATATGTTCATGAAATCCAATGAAAACTCTTGAGCTGGTTCATAACCGTCCACTCCCAAAGGAGCATAGGCCTTCAACAAACACATGCCAAGTCCTCCTGTCACATGCCATCATCTCAAGTTCTTTCCACGTTTTCCTCATCATTTTCACCTCTGTTTCCAGCTCTCTTCTCCGTGTGCTTCTTGGTCTACCTCTGCCTCTCTTGCCCTGGGGGTTCCAGAACAAGGACTGTCTTGTAATGCTATCAACAGGTTTCCTCAGTGTGTGTCCTATCCATCGCCATCGTCTTCTTCTCATCTCTTGTTCCACTGGCACTTGTCTAGTTCTTGTCCTCAATTCCACGTTGGTAACCTTGTCATACCATTTTAATCCCTCTATTCTACGCAAGCACCCATTTATGAAAGTCTGTAGCTTTTTGGTTGTTGTCTTTGTTGTTCTCCATGTCTCAGAGCCATACAATAGGACTGACTTCACATTTGAGTTGAAGATTCTTATTTTCGTGTTGGATCCGATTTCTCTTGATCTCCATATATTTCCCAATGCAATGAAAGCTCCTCTTGCTTTTTGTATTCTTAGTTTGATATCACTGTCTGTCCCTCCAACTTTGTCTATATTGCTGCCAAGATATGTGTACGATTCTATATCTTGTATTAGTGTTTCTTCAAGTTCAACCCTGTTATCATTAGCTGCATTTATTCTCATTATTTTGTCTTTTCCCTGTGTATTTTCAGACCCAATTGCTGTGACCTCTCATCGAGTGTTTTCAATTTGTCCTGCATCTGATTACCGTTATGGGACAGTAGAGCCAAGTCATCAGCAAAATCCAGATCATCCAACTGCTTAGTCAGAGTCAACTGGATTCCATTTCTGTTGTGTGTTGTCGATGATCTCAAAACCCAGTCTATTGCTAGTAAGAAAAGAAATGGAGATAAGAGGCATCCCTGTCGCACTCCTATTCTTATCCCAAACGGTTCCGTAAGCTGTCCTTCATGAAGAACTCTGCATGTCATGTCTTCATATGTTTTCTTTATTAAATTAATGATCTTCAGGGGAACTCCATAATGCCTCATCAATTTCCAAAGTGATTCTCTGTCTACACTGTCAAATGCCTTTTCGTAGTCCACAAATCCGATGTATAGTGGTGAATTCCATTCCAGACTTTGTTCAACTATTATTCTCAAAGTGACTATCTGGTCTGTACATGATCTGTTTTGTCGAAAACCTGCTTGTTCATCTCTCAGTTTCTTGTCTATGGACTCTTTTAATCTCTCAAGGATAATCCTGTTTAATACTTTTCCTGGCACTGGTAGTAACATTATTCCTCTATAATTTGTGCACTCTTGTAAATTTCCCTTCTTAGGCAACTTAACCAGATATCCTTCCTTTCATTCTGCTGGTATCTCTTCCTTTTCCCAGACTTTACCACGTAATTTATATAACATCTCTGTAGCCGTGTCGATATCTGCTTTGATGGCCTCTGCTGGATTGCCATTAGGTCCAGACGCTTTTCCATCTCTTGGAAGATTTATGGCTTTCTTTATTTCTTCCTTCGTTCGTTTTTCACCGTTAATTTGTAGCTCTTCTTCTGCTGGCTGGATGTCCGGGGGTTTTGTGGAGCTGGTCTATTGAGAAGGTCCTCAAAATATTCTGTCCACCTCTTCATTTGCTCTTGTATATTGCTGAGCGGTTTTCCATTCTTGTCTTTTATGAGGCAACTTGTTTGCTTGTATTTCCCTGTTAGCTTCTTTGTGCTGTTATACAGTTCTCTCATATTTCATTTGGCTGCAGCATCTTCTGCCTCTCTTTCCAACTCCTCAATATACTTCCTCTTGTCTCTTTTAATACTTCTTTTTACTTCTTTGTTTGCTTCTGTGTACACTTCTTGAGCCTTGGCTTTGGAACTTCTGGTTTTGCTTGTGTTTAAATCTGCTTTCTTGTTTGTTCTGTCTTTTATCTTATTGATGGTTTCTGATGTTATCCATGCTTTTTGTTGTCGTTCCCTTTTCTTTAGTATTTCTTCACATGTCTCTTTCCATACAGTTTTGATTTGCTGCCAATAGTCTTCTGTATTCTCTACATCTTCCAGCTGTTGGGGCACTTGGAATTTGTTGGATAATGTGACCGCAAATTTGTCTCTTGTTTCTTGATTTCTTAGATGTCCTACATTAAATTGTTGTCTATAATTTTGCATTGTTGCACATCTCTTGAGTTTCATTTTTACTTTGGCTATCAGAAGGTGGTGATCTGATGCCACATCTGCTCCTCTATAAACCTTTACATCCTGCAATGATGATCTAAACTTCTTGTTTATGCATATATGGTCAATCTGATTTTCTGTTCTATGGTCTGGTGATATCCATGTTGCCTTGTGTATTCTCTTGTGTGGAAACATGCTTCTTCATATAGCCAGTTGATTTGAAGCACAGAAGTTTGAGAACAGTTCCCCATTTTCATTCAATATTCCTAGCCCATGTTTTCCCATGACTTCTTCAAATCCGGTGTTGACTGTACCTATCTTTGCATTCACGTCACCCATCAAAATTATGATGTCTCTTCTTTTTACCTTTTCCATAATTTCCTGTAGTCTAGTATAAAATGCTTCTTTCACAGACTCTTCTTTGTCATTAGTTGGTGCATAACATTGGATGACATTTACATTTATTTTCTTTTTAGCTGTTTTAAAAGTAGCGGTTATTATTCTGGGTCCAACAGCTTCCCATTCAATGAGTGCTTTCTGTGCTTCACTAGATAACAAAAGAGCTACCCCTTTACTGTGGTGTGAACTTTCGTCTTCATGTCCTGAGGACAGCACCAATTCACCTGTGATGAGGTTCTTCTTGTCTACCCCCTTCCACTTTGTTTCACACATTCCCAGAACCTCGATTTTATATTCCCTCATTTCTGCTGCTACTTGTGCCACTTTCCCTTGTTCGTTTAATGTCCAACATTCCAGGTGCCAAATCTGGAAGTTCTTCTACAAGAAAGAAGGTTAGTCAGCAACACAGATTTTTTTCGGCTTTCTCTGTGTTGCATCATACGCCTCCCTGTGAGAGGACCTTCCCTTGTCTTGGATGGCTGTGTTTTATTTTCCTTAATTGACTTGTCCATATTTGTTGAAGTTTTTTGTGGTTTAAATTTTTTACAGGATGGGGTAACCAGCACCATGCCCAACCCTCCTTAGTCGCTTTCTACGACATGCATGGAAGGGAACCGTGTTACTATTCTTTGCTCCCCTTTCGGGCCCCGGTAACATACGGGTGCTTGAGCTGGTTACTAAAATATATTCATGAAATCCAATGAAAACTCTTGAGCTGGTTACTAAAATATATTCATGAAATCCAATGAAAACTCTTGAGCTGGTTACTAAAATATATTCATGAAATCCAATGAAAACTCTTGAGCTGGTTACTAAAATATATTCATGAAATCCAATGAAAACTCTTGAGCTGGTTACTAAAATATATTCAAGAAATCCAATGAAAACGAGCTGGTTACTAAAATATATTTATGAAATCCAATGAAAACTCTTGAGCTGGTTACTAAAATATATTCATGAAATCTAATGACAACTCTCTTGAGCTGGTTACTAAAATATATTCATGAAATCCAATAAAAACTCTCTTGAGCTGGTTACTAAAATATATTCATGAAATCCAATGAAAACTCTTGAGCTGGTTACTAAAATATATTCATGAAATCCAATGAAAACACTTAAGCTGGTTACTAAAATATATTCATGAAATCCAATGAAAACTCTCTTGAGCTGGTTACTAAAATATATTCATGAAATCCAATGAAAACTCTTGAGCTGGTTACTAAAATATATTCATGAAATTCAATGAAAACTCTCTTGAGCTGGTTACTAAAATATATTCATGAAATCCAATGAAAACTCTTGAGCTGGTTACTAAAATATATTCATGAAATCCAATGAAAACTCTTGAGCTGGTTACTAAAATATATTGATGAAATCCAATGAAAACTCTTGGGCTGGTTACTAAAATATATTCATGAAATCCAATGAAAACTCTTGAGCTGGTTACTAAAATATATTCATGAAATCCAATGAAAACTCTCTTGAGCTGGTTACTAAAATATATTCATGAAATCCAATGAAAACTCTTGTGCTGGTAACTAAAATATATTCATGAAATCCAATGAAAACTCTTGAGCTGGTTAGTAAAATATATTCATGAAATCCAATGAAAACTCTCTTGAGCTGGTTACTAAAATATTTTCATGAAATCCAATGAAAACTCTTGAGCTGGTTACTAAAATATATTCACGAAATCCAATGAAAACTCTTGAGCTGGTTACTAAAATATATTCATGAAATCCAATGAAAACTCTCTTGAGCTGGTTACTAAAATATATTCATGAAATCCAATGAAAACTCTTGAGCTGGTTACTAAAATATATTGATGCAATCCAATGAAAACTCTTGGGCTGGTTACTGATATGGCTGAAAATGTAACGGTAAAACAAACAACCGGGTTACAACAAGCTCTTGACGAAAGTGTCGATGTGAATAACGTGGTGCGCCTAGCTATAGTTGCGCGATATTGTGACAACGACCGTATTTATGAAGAACTGTGCTGCTTGATACCTTTTGATGGTACAGTCAAGGGAGAGAACATTATAACTGCATTTGTAAGCTATTTCGAAAATCAGAACATTAACATGAATAAAATATTCTGTGTTACTACTGATGCCGCCCCTGCATTTGTCGGAAAGAACAAAGGATTTGTTAAACTTCTTGAGGGTCGTATTGGACATCAAGTATTGAGCTTCCATTGCATTATACACCAGGAGAGTTCGTGTGCAAAGATTTCGTCACTATCCTTGAACTCTGTAACGGAAACTGTTGTCAAGATAGTTAACTTCATAGTTTCTCGCTCTTCATTGACCCACAGGCAATTCAAATCTCTTCTACAAGAAATGGAGAGCGCATATGCGGACCTCCCGCTGTACAGCAATGTTCGTTGGCTTAGTCGAGGTAATGTTTTGAACAGATTTGTATCATGTCTAGAAGCAATCAAGGTGTTTCTTGATGAAAAAGAACATCATTTCCCGGAATTGAATGACGAGGACTGGCTGTGCAAGCTGATGTTTCTGGTTGACATAACTACAAATCTGAATGAATTAAACTTGCGTTTACAAGGGCAGGGTCAAACAGTACTTGATCTTTTTGAGCACTGGAAAGGATTTGCGTCAAAATTAGATACATTTTGCAGAGATATTACCACTAACACATACAAGTACTTTCCAAACGTAAAGGCTCATTCAAATCGATTTACTGACAACAGAGATGAGCTTCAGAAATACGTTGAAGCGCTCAAATGAGAGTTTGCTAAACGAGGTCAAGACTTCAAAATTCACGGCCCCATGTTTTCTTACCTCATCAAGCCCGACTTAATTGATCATACTAACATCCCATTTGACCTATCTCTTTTCGAGTGGATGGATGTTGACAATTTTGAAATGCAACACATCGAATTCAAGGCATCAGAGTTATAGACGATAAAATTTGTAGAATTGCGAAAAACTCTTGAAGGAAGTTGCTTGGAAAAGTCAGCTGCCATCCTCAACTGCTGGACACCCCTGCCTGAAGCGTTCACCTGTTTGAAGAAAGTTGCATTTGCTCTACTTTCGGCTTTTGGGTCAACTTATACAAGATCATTTTAAAATTGTTTCAATAATTGTTGTATACAAAAATATGGTGGACTTAGGTTGGCACGCTGAGTGACTTTGCAACATTACTTCGGCACGACACTACTAAAAGTTTGCCGACCCCTGAAATAGACGATAGCAGTATATTAAATACAGGATAGCAGCACAAGGAATAGAGTGATAGCAGAAGAGTGCGTAAAGACAGCAGCACATCAAACAGATGATTACAGTACGCTGAACAAAGGATATCGGCACATTGAATAGTGGAAAACATCACAATGAATGCAGGACAGTAGCACATTGAATTCATGATGGTAGCTTATGCAATAGAGAAGGGGTGGGCAACCCAGAAGTTGTCGAGATCTACTTTAGGAAAACTGAGGTCTCTAATGATCTACCTTGATTAAATCATGTCTGTTTTCAGGTTATCCAGATTTTGGAATAAGTCCTTCTTATATATAACTGTTTTTCTCTGCCGCATGACCTGCTTCCTGCAATCTCATCAGCAGAGGTGTGGAGAATTAAAACTAAATAGTAAGAGGTATGGCGTCCGCCTCTAACTCTAAAGGTACCAGGTTCGGTTCCCAGTACAGGGAATATATTTGATGGACATTTTTTTCAGAACCAATAGGTCCTAATGGTGACATACTCCCCCCTGATCTCCTGGGTATTGAGATCAGATGCCTAGCCTTCTCGGATAAGGGCGATAAAATAGGAACGAACAAACGAACGAACGAACTTTATTTTCAAATGGTTGAGAATTGGGCAAGCAGGCCCGTCTGACATTCTGCCATTCCTTTTTCTCACCTTTCATACTGAATTCATTTATTCCCATATGCATTTTACATATCAATTTCAAGGAATTCAACGTTGTAAAGTAAAATAATATAGCACACTCATATTAACATTAACTACTTATAAACATGACATAAAATATGTTGAAAAGTACAAACATCGTCATTAGAACCTACAGTTGTTATTATAAGACAAGATAATCTGATTGGGCCGGGGGGGGGGCCATGTAATCAGAACTAATAAAGTATTCGAAAAGTCTACGATTGTATGAATAGGGACTGAGGTTGTTTCTTAGGTTATGTGGAAGACAATTCCAAAGGTGAGCAGCAGAATACACTAAGCTTTTCTTGAATAAGTCAAGTCTAGGCTTGGGCACTTGCAATTTGTTAAAGCGTTGACTGCGTCTTTCGTTGTATTTGAACATTGGCCACAGATATGTTGGAGCATTATGTGACAGGATTTTGTGAACAAATTTAGCTTTGTTAAACAGAAGGCGCTTTCTTAAGGGCAGTATTTAAAGATTTTTATATAGATGTACACACTGAGTTAGGCAGTTGTCAGAGACTAGACGCACTGCACACTTTTGTAGTGAACGTCGTCTCTTTGTGTTGGACATTGAGCAACCATCCCAGATTGTGGAGCAATAGTCTAGGTTTGCTTGTATGTGAGATATATAGAACAATTTTCGTGCATCTTCATCTAGCAAATGTTTGATTTTAGCTAATTGGTAAACTTTCTGTGCCGTTTGATTGGTCAGTGTCACGTAAAGATTATGAGCAATAAATTTTCTATTGTTCTCTTCTTTCTCTACCCGTGTCCTCATATTTTATTATCGCTCTTTTATCCTTTTCCTGTGTTTTTCGCATTCGTACGTTTGCGACTATAAACATTACTATTTTCCCATTCTAAAGTTTACCCGCTTTCTTTCTCATACTGGGATACGCCTTCTATTACGTAGATGTCAGTGGACGAGATGTGTGAATATGCATCAATCTCAGACATACGAGCAGACTTTTGTCTGCACATTCAGCTGACACGCGCGTTTTCGTCGGCTGAGCGCTCAGGTGAGGTGTCAAACCCGACATCTTCACGGTGCAGAATGAGACATTTGTCTAAGCATTTTCACCTGCCACATCGGTCATCAGGCTGAGTTCTCGGCGAAGTGTGAAAACTGCCTCGGCATTGGAGACAGGCTGTCTTTGACTCGCAACTGACACGCGCACTCATGGTCAGTAGGTGGCAGTTACGGCATGCGTTTAAGCTAACGCAGGTGTTAAGACGGAAAATGGGAGATTATTTCGTTTGGCGAAATAAGTTGGGACCCCTTTGTCTGGTAATAGATATAACCAGAATGTTAAACTTTATTTTCATTCAGTCATCAAAATTCGCAATAGACAGGTTGCTCGTGAATAGAATAAGCTGTATAGCGAAGTTTCTCAGTTTGTTTCGACACTTTGTCGAACTTCTAGACTTCAATAAATATATCAGCGTATGATTCTAAAGTTGTGCGACCACCTGTAGTTTTGTGTTGAGGTAAATATATATATATATATATATCTAGATTTTGTGAGTGATTAAGTGTTAAATCGCTTATTTTATCCCACTAGTTCTTTTGTGCAGAGTGATTAATTTATAAGTCTGTTACATTCTCTAGGCGACGAGTTACAGTGGAAAAACAGAATAAATTATAATTTCTAGCTTAAACTCAGTTTGCTATTAATGAATTAAATTTAACTTCTAAATAATCAGACGAGGATATATTTTAAAACTAACTTATAAATGCTAGATGCCTCATGAGTGTTGACGGAATACGTAGGTATTCGTAATTCATGAGGATTGATGATTATATGAATATAACTTATTTCACGGGAAGTTTTGAATGATAAGTCAACTGTGCGATTGCAATTGAAAATGTAAGTTATGTTGAGTACCAAATATGTAAAATATTTCATATGTGTTTTTTTCTTTATTCAGTGAATACTGGGGTAACCCAAATTTTGCCGGCGTTTAGTACAGAGATATACCTGTGAGAAACATAAACATTTTATATCTTTAACCACGTGGGTTTTCAAGTAACACCTGTCTGACAGGGCTTGTGCCTTCAGAGATAGACAGAATACTAATCCCACTAACGGGTTTCTTTTAAAGAATAAATGCTTATACTGGGCCTTTGAGCCAGATCATATTTTCTCCTCGAACTCTAATGTACATGCTGCCTTGTGGCGAGGATAATTACAGAAAATAGCATTAACTTTTCCGACATTATTTGACCAAGTGTGTGGTGAGCCAAGATTATCTGTTGAGAGAAGTTGTCCACCGGTCATCTTCCTAATTAAGGGAAACCTCGTGTTCTGACATAGGGTGCTCGCTTAAGCCTAATCCTTACCTCGTGAGTCAAGTGACACTAACTTTAATCTGAAATAACTATCGCATGAAGCAGACGCTCCCCGGATCCATTTTGATGAAACCAACTGTTGCGTACGTTTTTACCTAGGGGGTAGTCTTCGGTCCTGCCAGTGTACGCACCAGTCTTGATATAGTTATATTATTTGTGCGTTCGATTTATTCACGCACCGACGTGCACAATGCAGAGTGTGAGTTGCTCTTTGCGCACGGGTAACCTAGTTTTGGGAGAGTCTGACGTAATGATCTGAAAGGGGTAGGCCGGACCATATGTCCGTGTGATATTTTGTTAATCGTTGCAAGTCTGTGGAAGTCATTTCTATTGCGGATAGTTGGTATTCATGTTGAAGCCAATATCGGGAGTGACATGTAAGTTTTCGCCTCCCTTAGTATTATTAATGATTATTATATTGCAACGTAAAGGTAATGGCCACTCATTGCTGGAGTCTAGCGGGAATGCATATGGTTTATGTTTTTCTAGAATGGACCAGCGGAGCTATTAGCCTATGTTATCTATCGTAGAAGGAGATTCCTACGAGCGAAGAAAGTAATTGGATTGGATTTTTGTATATTAAATGCCGTTATGCCAATGTCAAAGTCTTGGCATGGTTTTGGAGAGGTTAGTTGAAACCAAACACTAACCTAGATGTATCTCTATGTATGCACCATTAATATGATGTTGAACAGACGGATAAGAATTGAAGTCTTAGATCAAGACAGTTTTTTTGGATGAATGCAGGATTCAGTGGTTTGAGATTGTGTAACCAATTAGATGTCCTTCGCCAAGGTCAACGGACATTATATTACTGTTCAAACCTAGCATGAACATTATTGGATTCTTATTACTTACGTGAGAGAGGATTTGTAGATATAAATGACCAGAGATGTATCGTTCATCGGAAATGTCACCACTATGTATAATTTGTTGATCGTACCCGTCAAGGAACATTGTATCGTCTTGTTAAACGTCTTCATACCACGTAATAAATTATAATAACTTTACCTACGAGTTGAGTATAATCATGTTGGCCAAATTTGCCTACCACTCGTTGGAGTTCTGTTGACTAGCTCTTTATCAATTTTCATTCTACATTCGCGTCAAGATGCTAGTACACTGGTACATCTACCACTAGCCATCATGTTAACTGAAAAGAGCTCAAAGGGGGAAACCATAGACTCAATCTTATGCATCTGTAACTCTTTGAGGTTATCACTTTTCTCTAACGGGACTATGAGCTATATATCCAGGGGAAGGACCATACAAACGGGTCTATCACTATTGTAGCATTCCTTGAATTTTATGACTATGTGTATATGCTTTTGATGTATTTTATATGTTGTGATGTAAGTTTACTATGATAATTAAACTATACCTACATTTATTTCAGTGTGGTGGTCAGTTTCGTCCCATAATATCTATATAATCACTGTTATAGTTTTCCCACGTCTGTGTGTTTAATTGTCGTCACTTGGATGTGCGTGCACGTGAGTGGATAGAGATATATCAATATATATATATATGTGTTTAGACTGTCTGACTCCTCTAAATCTGTCATAGAAGATAGGCAGAGAGAGAGAGAAGATTTCTCTATCTCAGAGATAGCCTCTATCACATTCTACCATCTCACTCGTGGAAATCTCTTTTCTATTATCATCTCCCACTATGACTATCACTTATTCCAACCTATTCAGAAGGGACCAACCCAAGTCTTAATTTCCTGTCAAAAATCTACGACAAATGATTGCTCGTCTCCGGGAATTGAACTGAAAATCCTGAGAAAGGACGACAAATGTGGTTTCGTCCGAAGATATTTTGAATTTAGAATAGGAAGACGAGACGGTAAATATCAGCTCGTCTGTAATTTTCTTTATTCTGAAATAGAGTAAGAGTGTGATGTCTTGTGAGTTTTGTATCTTATAAAAATAATTTATCCCCTAGACTAACGATCTGTTTATGGGCGTGCTGACCACACAACTAATAATTGTTTTTCCACAGCATTTTGAGTAATATACATTTGAGTTACAGGTTGATTTTGTCGGAACATATGTTAATTACTGATTTTGTAATATTAAACGCTGGTAAAGTTTGTGAGTGTATAACATTCACAGGGTTCTGAAGAAGTAGAGGTTTGAGCTAAGCTAAGGAGTACGTTCAGATAATTACGTCCTGTAAATTGCCACCCTTACTCGAACTGTCTTCAGGGGTAAACTTATAGTGGATTAAAAATTAAGGGATTTTTTTTCTCCTTAAAATTTTGCAATAATTATTTTGTTTCCACTGTAGCAACTTATTTTTCAGTGAGTAATCTATACTACCATTTATTTGGCGTAGTCGTCTGCATTAGGTGCTTTATTGCCGATTAATAGCAGCGATAGTTAGATACTTTATATCATAGGAGGAAGTATCCCAGGTTGAAGTATATCATCTTTTGTTTTGATAATTTCTCGTAAGTGGTAGGAACCATTGTATCCTTTTGCTTAATTCTTTCTCGTCTAAGTCTCAGTCACCTATTTACTATGGCAGAGAGGGCGAAGCTTAGGCAGATGCTCAGGGACGAGGCGAGAGAAGAAGGTTTGGACGGAGAAGAAGCGAAAGCTTTTGTCAGGGACGAACTGAAAAGATATGACGCGGAGAGGAAAGAAGAAGAAGTTAGAAGGAAAGAAGCGGAAGACCGTCTAGTAGAGCAGAAGAAAATTGAGGCAGAAATGGAAATTCGCAGGGCGAACGAAAGAGAGAAGGAGAGACAGCACGAGGAAAGAGAGAAAGAGAGACAGCATGAGTTGGCTCTTAAAACTCTAGAATTCCAAAGTCGTGGTGTTGCCTCTACCTCCAGCAATGGAGAGTCTTCTCCTCATTCTTCCTTAACTGATCCTTCTGGCACTCAATCTCTTCACCTCACCGCTATGGCTTTCGCTCTAGAATCTTTTCCTTGTCCTAATGAGAAGATTGACACGTATCTAGAAAATTTGAGAAAATTGCAACTCTGTACGGTTTAGAGAGGTCGCGTTGGAATATGAAGCTTTCCCAGGCTTTAAAAAGTTTTGCTTACGATGTGTATGCAAAACTGGAGAGCAGCCAACAAGACAACTATGATGTGTTGAAGAAAGCGTTACTGGAGCGCTTTGAAATGAATGCTCGAAAATTTTTGCAACTGTTTCGCAACAGCAGGAAGGAGAGCTCTGAAACCTTTCAGCAGTTCTTATCTCGTCTAAAGGGATACTTGACGAAGTGCCTTGAGCTTTCACAGCTCCCCTCTACCTATGAAGGTCTTGAGGAATTTGTTTTAACTGAACAAATAAAGAACACTTTGTCTGCTGATACCCGGAGATTTCTAACCGAGCAGGGTGCAGAAAAGCTGGAAGAAATCTTGGAAAAGTCTGAGCGATATCACAATGCGCTGGCTGAACTACCGGCCACGAAGCGGAAACCGACAGAAGAGCATTTTCGAAAGAATAATCTAGACCAATCTTCTCATGCTTCTAATCAGAATAACCACAGAGAAACTGGACCTGTAAACCCCCCTCCTGAAAAATCCAAGTTCTACAAAAACAAGTACCCCAACCACAGTAAACAGTCTGATCAACCCAACCGCCCTACATGGCAGCGCAGCCAGAAAGGACAAGGTGGCAAAGGGAGAGCCCCTGAGCACGGGACTAATGATCAGACCGAGCACACCGAGCCGAAACGCATCGGATGCTTACTAACAGTCTCGCAAGGCGGAAATATTGACAGTCATTCCCAACCTGATGGGGATACACCCTCAACGCGAGGTACTGTTACATTGAACGGTTCTCAAAGTCTTTGTTTATTTGACACGGGGCTTTCTTATAATTGCATTGTTGCCAGAAACTTGGTCAAACCCGGTCAAGAGACAGCAGAGACCGTCCAATTTTGTGGAGTTCGTAAGAGTGATGCACCTACAGCGCTTCCCATCGCATTGGTGGAGATCCACTCTGATTTTGTCAGAGGGGTGATCAAAGCGGCTGTTATGGATGACCGCATCTACCCAGTCATACTTGGCGGTAGATACGTGTTTATTGGGAAACCGGAAGAGCCGATTGTGGCAGCAGTAACTAAAAGAGGGCAAACCAAGAAGGAACAGGAGCCTGCGCCTAATTTGTTACCTATGGAACATAAAGAAGCGCAACAAAAGGACCCTACCCTGGCACCCTGCTTTAGGAAACTGCCCATGGCTAAGGAACCCAGACAGCACGGGGACATTTTTTCTAAGGATGGCGTACTTTATCGCAGAACGGGCAAGCCTGACCAAGGTTACAACCAGCTCCTAGTACCGAAACAGTACAGAAGTCAAATCCTAGAAATGGGGCACTCTCTTCCCTTTAGCGGACATATGGGACAGAACGCTACAAACCAACGGATAATCACTCATTACTGGTGGCCAGGAGTAAATTGTCAGATATGTCAAATCCTGTTCCCAGTGCCAACGTGTGCCACCCAAGCAACGGGCACCCCCAGTCTTATTGGGTGAAATGCCAATAGTGGGAACACCATTCGAACGGGTTGTGATCGACATTTTAGGGCCTTTTGAAAGGACTAAAAGAAGGAACAAGTATATCCTGACCTTAGTCGATACATGCACTTTATGGGCAGAAGCTATCCCGCTAACATGCGCAGATGCCAAGCATGTCGCAGAAGCCCTCGTGCAGATTTTCACTCGGTTGGGATTCCCTCAGCAAGTGTTGACGGATAACGGATCTCCATACCGAAACCTGTTGATGGATGAGATCGTTAAAATCTTGAGGGACCAGCACATCTACACTAAGCCTTACACTCTGGCCAGAAGTGGGTTAGTAGAACGTGTTAACGGAAACCTCACCATGATGTTAAGTAAACTGGCACAAGTGAAACCTGAAGATTGGGATTGTTGCATTCCGGCAGCTTTATTTGGCTACCGAGAATCTCCTCATACTTCCACAGGATTTCCGCCAGCTACGCTTTTATTCAGCAGACCTATCAAGGGGCCGCTTGAAGCCTTACTTTGGTCGCTGACAGACCAGAAGG
Organism: Oreohelix idahoensis; assembly: GCA_024509875.1. NCBI lineage: Eukaryota > Metazoa > Mollusca > Gastropoda > Stylommatophora > Oreohelicidae > Oreohelix > Oreohelix idahoensis. Next base: position 211,701 of record JAMPIV010004725.1, read on the forward strand.
CTGATGAGACAGTCGTCTCAGCAAGTAAATATGTGTCGGATTGAAAGGATAGGTTGAAACTAGGATGGGACCTAGCAACGACTAACTTTAAGCGAGCACGCACAAAGCACGCTAACCGATACAGGAAAGTCGCGAAGGAAAGAGAATTGGAAGCAGGAGAGAAAGTTTTGGTGTTACTCCCTACCGGAAACAACCAACTGAGGATCGGATGGCAAGGGCCGTTTACTGTCCTGAAAAAGATTTCTAAGGCTAACTACCAGATCTCTATTGAAGGACAGGAGAAGGATTTTCCATTTAAATCTGTTAAAGAAATTCTTGGAAAGACCGGTGCCGACCTCCGAACATCTCTTGACGTTCGCCAAAATTGACGAAGAGGACGTTAGTGGCAGAGAAATTCCACTGCAATCACACGTAATCTTTCAAAAATGTCAAAAGCGTCGACGCTCTTTCAAGCGCGCATGGGAGACATTCCAGATAAAGGAAACTTTGAGAGGGGACTTGAGTAGGAATTGGAGAGAGATGGAGGGGGAGATGAGAGGGCAGAGGACAGACACCCTGAAGCTACGAATATAGGAAGTTTATTTCCATAACGTAGACATGGAGTGCTTCCATATCTTAAAGGGGGGACGTTCTGTCACGTAGAGATTATGAGCAATAAATTTTCTATTGTTCTCTTCTTTCTCTACCCGTGTCCTCATATTTTATAATCGCTCTTTTATCTTTTTCCTGTGTTTTTCGCATTCGTACGTTTGCGACTATAAACATTACTATTTTCCCATTCTAACGTTTACCCGCTTTCTTTCTCATACTGGGATACTGTTGCAGGGGCGGCCAGTAGTTTTTACAGGCGGTTCGGTAAAATTAGCCCAACGGATTGTTGAGAGCTTGATAGTCAATCGTGTAATCTGGGTTTACAGTTCATCTTCTTTAGAGCTTCGTGCCTTTGATGTTAAGTACGCGAATGTGGGTTTAAATTAACTTGTGATCATGATAATGATGATTTGAAATTCCCAAAATGTTCAGAGACTTGATAAGTCATTCCTTGAGTCCATATAAATTTAATATTCAATTCTATACACGAACAGTTCACACATGGTCATCATGAAGAATTATACATAATAATTGCAGTTCCTACTTCATCTATGATTCCTTTACAAATCAGTCCTTGTCTCATACATCTGAACTACTGTAGGCAGAACGACATAACTATATGCACGCGTGGTTGGTAAATCCAACGACCGACAGTGAGATTATGCGTCTGGCACTAGTATTAACTAAAAAAGGACTGTTAATTCATCTCGACAAGGTTTAGTCAATTACTAACCTGTAACTTCATCTTTCTTCATCACAACAGTGGACTGACCCATGTCCATGAGAAAATACAATATAACCGTGTGGCCTTTCCTGCCCGACACTTTAAGAATATAAAGACACGTCTTCTCCGTTTGATGGTCATTTGAAAAAGGGTCCCGTTACTTGGTCACCGTGCGTGACTACCAACGCTGAAACGTCACAGCGTTCACTAGGCTAATAATACTTTTTTACATTACATTAAACGTTGTAACCCCTAAAATCGCATGCTGCTAACCTCTAGCAGACAATGCCAATTAATCTACCGTAACAATTCCCTGTCCGCCGGGGGAAAAAAAATCTATTAGATAGATTTTTTTTCTTCAAAAACCTATCTGAATGAATATCAAAAAAATTTAACAATATCAAAAAATTTAACAAAAATGCGGCATATGGCATACGACGTTCTGTCTGGAACCAATGTCGTGGTCATGTCGACTAACTAACAGTCATCTAATATATTAATGATCATATTATACCTAAATGTTATACATAAATTTTATATAAACTAAAAGAGAATGGCTAATGTTGATATCTAATTAAATAATTAATTAACTCAAAATATGTCGCAATGAAATGTCATGTCAGACTAATCTAAAGAGTTAAAATTAAACTAATTAATTATATTGAGTGTGGAATAAGAATAAAGTTGTTGAAAATCTAATGTAAGAAAAATGAAAGTATATGTTAAAGAGAGAAATAAATAAATAAAGAATAAAGTAGAGAAAAAAGTAATGTATAAATTTAACTTAGTTATGTGTGTTGGACATTAATTAAGTTTAGTATTAAGTTGTTAATACCTATCTAAATTAACCAATTTAAACAATAATGTAGTATGTGATGTATCCACATAATTATTAACTATATAATATAATAGTTACATACAATAACATTATCTAAGAATCATGTGAGTTCTTATTTTTTTCTTTCTTTCATTTTTTTCCAAATTTCATTTCATTTTTTTCATATTTATCTCACCTTTCATTTTAATTTCCATTATTTTAACGACTTAATTAAAATTAATTAAAGTTGGATAAGATGATCCATACGTAGGCTTGATCCTTGTGAATTCCAATTAAGAAACAAATGTTTAAGTGTTTCAGTTCATAAGTATCGACGTTATTGACAATAGTTCGTGTCGCATACTGAGTTACTTTGATAGTGTTTTCTATTATGTTCACTTGATGCACGAAAATGTGTCCAATAGTTTTATCAGTAAAGGATATCAAGCAAAGTCCTGACGTAAATACGAACATAGAGTCAATTGATTTCGTTCATTTCGTATATAATATGTCTTTAGTAAGCAGATACGTGTATTGTAGGCAATTGTTTCTGTCTATGTAGAACAGCAATGATAGTGCTCTTGAGTAAGTATCTGTGACGTTACTATAGTTCAGGACTCGACATCAGTAGGATTTCGAGATAGAGTATCTGCCAGGACGTTATCTGATCCTGTGATGTACTCGATTGAGAAGTCGAACGGTTGTAGGAGAATAGCGAATCTGGTGAGCTTTGGACTTTTATGATTCGCCCGTCGTAGTGATGCCACGGCTTTCTGGTCTGTCTGTACTACGAACGGGGCTCCCAACAGGAACTTTTCCAACTTCGTTATCGCCCACACCACTGCTAAAAGTTCGCGGTCGACAGTTGAGTATTTGACTTCCGGTGGTTTCAGTTTCCGTGAGACGTACAAGTTTGGATGGAGGATGTCGTCATGATATTGGAGCAAACATGCGCCAATTCCGTAGCTACTCGCATCTGTTCGGAGAATAAACTTTTTTGGAAGCATCAGTTAGTCTCAAGATTGGTGGGTTTGAAAATATGTTAATAATATTAAGGAAAACATTATTACACTCACTAGTCCATGTCACCTTCACTGGCATGTCCTTCTTTAATAATGAGGACAAGACAGCCGTGATAGATGACAAGTTAGGTACGAATCTACTGTAATATTGGACTAGACCTAACAAGCTTCTAACCTGTTTCTTCGTTTGAGGAACGGAAATGTTTAAAATTTTAGAAACCGTACTGGGTAGTGTTCGGATATATCCTGCTCCAATAATGTGACCCAAAAAAGTTATTTCATGAAATGCTACTTGTAATTTTGTGGGTTTAGCAGTTAAATTGTTCCTTCTTAATGTGTCCAAAACGTTTTCAAGACCCAAAAAATGTTCCTCAAAAGATGAACTAAATAAGCATATGTCGTCTATGTATGTAATAATGTCTGGTCTACCTGAAAAAATGTGTCGCATCATGCGAACAAAGGTAGCTGGAGCGTTAACAAGCCCAAAAGGCATAACATTCCACTGGTATAGACCTTGCGGAGTGGAAAACGCTGTGTAGTATTTAGCTTTTTCGGTTAGTGGTATCTGCCAATAACCTTTAGTTAAGTCTATCTTAGTGAATATCGTTGCGGTCGATAGACGTGGCAGTAAGTCGTCTAGAAGTGGATGTGGTTCGCTATCAACTATCGTTTGTGCATTTAATTTTCTATAGTCGACGCATAGTCTAATGTTATTGTCCTTCTTTCGGACAATAACTAATGGAGAAGAAAATGGGGAATTACTAGTTTCAATAATTCCTAAAGATAACATCTGTTCAAGTTCCTTAGTAGTTTTAGTAAGAAAATGTAGAGGAACAGAATATGGATGTACCCGAATTGGAGTATCATCGTTAAGAGTGATGTCATGAGTAATGACTGATGTGCGACCTGGAACGTCGGTCAACACATCTGGATAAGATTGTAGAAGTTCAGCAATCTGTTGATGCTGTTGCGGTGTAACCGACGAAGAGATGGTTACGTCCCGCCAAGATTCACTAGGCTGTACTACAGGTACAGGTAAAGCTAACTGTACCTCAGGAAAAGAAGATTCTTCTTCCTGGATAACAGACAAATTAGAATAGTGACATCTAGGTACGACAGTGTCATCTAGTTCATGAAAAATAGCTTGTAGATGTTCAGGACGAGTATGAAATTGTTTGAGCATATTTATGTGGAATATTTTATGATGTCCCTTAATGTCCAGGACATAATCAACATCAGAAATCTTATTGATAACCTGGTATGGACCGTTCCACGAGATGAGTAGTCTATTATTGTTATGTGGCAATAACACATAAGCTTGATCTCCTGGAAATAATTGACGTAATCGTCTACTACTGTTTTGGAAAGTTCTAGCTTTCGCTTTAGCAGCCTCAGATGACGCTGTTGCCATTTTGCAGGCATCAATAATGTTATTCCGGAGATTAATTACGTATTCATAGGATGACTGGGTATCCTGAGTCATCTCGGAGTCAATCAATAAGTCTTTTATTAGTCCCATAGGACCTCTTGGTAGAGCGCCAAAGACTAATTGAAACGGAGAGAAGCCAGTTTGTTCATGTGGCACCTCTCGATAAGCGAATAACACCGCTGGGAGTACTCTGTCCCAGTCCTGTGGATGGTTAACTGTAACTTTATGTAACATTTGTTTGAGTGTGCGGTTAAGTCTTTCTACAGCACCATTACTCATTGGGTGATAAATGCTGCTGAGATTTCTATCGATATTCCAAGTCTTCATTACTTCTGTCATAGTCTCAGAAATAAATTGAGATCCATGATCTGACAAAAGTTTACTAGGAAAATCTACTCTAGAGAAGATCAGGTGTAGTGCATCAGCTACATCTGTGGTGGTGGTTGTTTTCAATGGAATGGCTTCTGGCCATCGTGTGCATAAATCGATGCACGTGAGAATAAATCTATGTCCTCTGGCTGATGGTAAAAGTGGGCCAATAATATCAATGGCCATCTTGTCAAAGGGTCTCACAGATATGTCACAAGCCTGAATAGGCGCCTTGTGAAAGGCTCCTCGTGCTTTCACTTCTTGGCATATCGTACAGGAGCGTACGTACTGTGAAATATCACGTGACACTCCTGGCCAAAAAAAAGAAGATAATACTCGAGAACGTGTCCGAGTATATCCCATGTGACCTGCGCACTTAGAATCATGTGCGTGTTGAAGTATGTACTGTCTAAAAGCAAAAGGTACCATGACCTGTTGTCTTACATGAGTTTTATCCATAAAACATCTTAGTAGAATGTCATTTTTAATAATAAACCAATGACTATTATTGTTCATAGCAAGATTGCCAACTTTGTCTACCAGTGCAAAAAATTTTGTTAATGACCTGTCTTCCTTCTGTTTTGCAGCAAAGGATACTCGGTCAATAGCAGAATGAACCTCGATACTTTCATGTTTGTCTGTTTCCTTGTTTTCAGTGTCCATAGTCTCTAATTGTTTCGTATGTGCTCTGGTTATTACTGCATTTCCGATGCATAGATTATTTTTTTCCCATTCAATAATCTCTTCTGGTGTGCAATCTTTACTTCCGTGTATGCATCCCACCATAAGGTCGGCAATTGGGTTTCTTAACATGCATGCTTTAACGTTGCCTGTGAAAAAAGGTGTATCAATATGTATAATAGCAGTTGGATAATATTCTATGGTTCCACCAAAGGTCATGCACCTGACATGTTCTCCAGTTGCACAATTTGGATGAACAAGTGACTGACGGATTCCGATCGTTGTCGATCCCGAATCTCTTAAAACTGAGACGACGGATCCATTAACTTTTCCTCTGTTGAAGATCAGCGAGCCTGTTCCGTCATTGACTGCTAGACTGACTTCTGTAAGAATGTGTCCACAGTTCAGAACTGTCTCTTTTGTCTTCTGAAATATAAGATTACATTTTGGGCAACTATTTGCCACGTTATAATTCATTGCAAAACAAGTAGACGAGGACTGTATTTTGTTATTAGTAGGTGAACTCTGAACCTCAGGGGTTGTAGCAGTAGTAACGGCTGCCCCTGTATTATGCTTATAATTTGTCGATCTACGAGAATGAGAACGATGACGAGAATAATCAGTTGAATTATTCCGTTGTCCTCTATTGTAACTGTTATCTCGATGTCTCGAGTTATAATTATCGCTGTTGTTCCAATTGTTACCGTTATTATCATTATATGAACGATTATAACTTGAGTTACGTGGATTACTGTTGTATCTGGACTGAGGTGAATAATTTCTGTTTTGTGGTCTTCCTCTATTAAAGTTATTGTTAAAGCTATTACGTCCCTTATGAAAATTAATGTCATAGTTTCCCTTGAACCTACCTCTGTCCACACTGTGTGTTCTAGGTTTGTTATTACTATGATATGCCATATTGGTGGCTACAGGAAGTGGTTCTCTTATTAACGAGCCAGAAATGTTAGCATTCGGATGAGCGGTGCAGTAATTTAAAGAAATTTTTTCTAACTCATCAATAGTTTCTGGTTTCCGTTCTTGCAGATAAGCAAAGAACGGTGGGCTGACAGAAGATAACACTTTATCCCTCAATAACAAATAGACTAACTTGTCGTAAGATTTGTTGACACCTGCTAGTTCAACCCATCTGTTAAAAGTATTGCGTATGTTAGCAATAAAACCTGTAAAATCTTTATTATTATCTGGCAACAAACTTTTGAAACGTAATCTACATGCCTCTTCGTTCAAATGGAACCGACGTAATAACAAAGTCTTAATGGCCTCATAGTCTGTGGCTAATGTCGGATCAATATTTTGTGCTGCACTTGCAGGTTCGCCATCCAGAAATTCCTTGAGTTTAAGTGCCCATGCTGTTTTGTCAAGGTTATTGACCTTACATATATCCTCAAAGCGCGCCAGCCATGATGATAGGTCGTCCACGTGTAATTTGAACGGTGGTAGCTTAAAGTAATAATTGCCTTTAAGTCGGTTGGAAGAAGATCCCGATTGAGCATTATCATTTTGGCTTGCTGCAGCACCCTGCGAATTAAGTTTTGCTGTTTCCAATTTAAGCCGTTGCAATTCCATTTCTTGCTGCAGTATGATTTCCTGTCGTTTCAATTTATTCTCTTCTTCAATCCGTAGGATTTCATCTCTTGCCACCTTTCTTTCTTCCTCTTCCTTAGCAATAGCTTTCTTATTAGCCTCTTTTCTTTCAAGTTCTTCCATCTCTGCCTTAGCAATAGCTTTCCTTTCAGCCTCTTTTCTTTCAAGTTCTTCCATATCTGCCTTATATTTTGCAAGTTGTTGTTCAGCAAATTCAAGGAGTGCATCTCCCTTTTTGTTACAATCTTTTCCAATTTTAATGAAATGATCCAAGGTAAGCATTCTTGAAGTTGATTTATTTAAGTATTCAATTACTTATGTTTAGTAATCACCAATAGAATCTATGTCGATAATTCTAATTACTCAACGAATGAATAATCAATATAAGAAATTGCAATATTCCTGTACTGTTATTTATAACTTCCACAAATCTATAATATTTTGTAAAAATATTATATATATATCAACTAATATCTATCATAAATAGTTATGATAGTTAGTTATATAAGGTGCTGAAATTATATCATGCACTTAATATTAGTATTCAATAATTATGGGTATTATCCCTAAACAATTAGGTTATTTAATCTTAATAGTTATTAGTTTACAATGTAGTAATGAGAAAATGTACTAATTAACATTTAATATGTCTTAATATGTTATAAAGTTATAATAATTAATCATGGTATATTATGCCATAATCATAAGCTATAAAGTGCATTGCCCATTTCTTGGACCACTACTGCAAATATGTGCAAAGTCCCTAATTCCTCCTTAAAACGCATAAAAATTTAATCATATTCATCTACACTATTATTAATGAAGAAATTATAGCATTAATATTAAATTATAAAAGGATGAAATGAAGACAAACAATACAATGTGTTAACCAAGGATTACAGAACAGTATTACCATACGACAAGACATTTTCACAATAAAAAATGCATTTATAACTAAGTGGTATAAAACGGAAGTGAGAGATTAAGAATGAACTGAATAGAAAACTAACCTGCGTACACAAAAATTAGTGACGTATACATGGACTCATTGACGATTGTACAAAAAATATAAACGGAATGATAGTAAGGTCAGAAAAAACACGATAGGTTACAAACATTGTTACAAAGCTGAATAAAAATTAGAACAAAATACACTAGAATACCCCAATTATAACTAGACTGGACATCTAACATGCAAGGTCAATTAATTGCAATTACGAACGAACGAAAATCATCGGAAGGTCGTCGATGGGTTCTTCGTTAAAAGCAATTAACTAACGGCCTTAAGGAACATTCAGAATGAATATCGGCATCCTCAGAGCCATGTTATTCATTCCAAACCGCCGCCCATCCATACCCACAAATAAGGGACAACATCAACGGAAAAAACAGATATGACATAGATATATAATAAATAGCGAGGACATGCCTGCACAGCGAAATGGACTTAGTATTGTGTTTTATGACGGACAATCGTCCTAAGTCTAAACTTATCTTTAAAAGGCTCCGGCGATGTCAAGTTCATCAACGGACTAGATCAATGCCTAGTACTGTTTGCTCTTGATTGGTTGATAACCGTATTCAATCGTCTGGTCTTCTTGATAAGGTAAATCTTCATCAACTTGGAAGGCGTTGACGGTTGTACTTTCAGAGCGTGGCATCTACGCATGATGTAGTGACGTCAGATTGGCATTTCGTAGTCATGCGTTGAACGTCGTTTTTACGCATCATGTGACTTTCTTGTAATGGTAAACAGTTTGTAAAAGTATGTAAACAAGAAAAAAAATTTTCCTTTTTTCTTTCGTTCAGCGATGGCCAACTAATTCTTTCTTTCGTTCCCCATCAATGGCCAACCAGTTGTTGCAGGGGCGGCCAGTAGTTTTTACAGGCGGTTCGGTAAAATTAGCCCAACGGATTGTTGAGAGCTTGATAGTCAATCGTGTAATCTGGGTTTACAGTTCATCTTCTTTAGAGCTTCGTGCCTTTGATGTTAAGTACGCGAATGTGGGTTTAAATTAACTTGTGACCATGATAATGATGATTTGAAATTCCCAAAATGTTCAGAGACTTGATAAGTCATTCCTTGAGTCCATAAAAATTTAATATATCAATTCCATACACGAACAGTTCACACATGGTCATCATGAAGAATTATACATAATAATTGCAGTTCCTACTTCATCTATGATTCCTTTACAAATCAGTCCTTGTCTCATACATCTGAACTACTGTAGGCAGAACGACATAACTATATGCACGCGTGGTTGGTAAATCCAACGACCGACAGTGAGGTTATGCGTCTGGCACTAGTATTAACTAAAAAAGGACTGTTAATTCATCTCGACAAGGTTTAGTCAATTACTAACCTGTAACTTCATCTTTCTTCATCACAACAGTGGACTGACCCATGTCCATGAGAAAATACAATATAACCGTGTGGCCTTTCCTGCCCGACACTATAAGAATATAAAGACACGTCTTCTCAGTTTGACGGTCATTTGAAAAAGGGTCCCGTTACTTGGTCACCGTGCGTGACTACCAACGCTGAAACGTCACAGCGTTCACTAGGCTAATAATACTTTTTTACATTACATTAAACGTTGTAACCCCTAAAATCGCATGCTGCTAACCTCTAGCAGACAGTGCCAATTAATCTACCGTAACAGATACGCATTCTATTACATAGATGTCAGTGGACGAGATGTGTGAATATGCATCAATCTCAGACATACAAGCAGACTTTTGTCTGCACATTCAGCTGACACGCGCGTTTTCGTCGGCTGAGCGCTCAGGTGAGGTGTCAAACCCGACATCTTCACGGTGCAGAATGAGACATTTGTCTAAGCATTTTCACCTGCCACATCGGTCATCAGGCTGAGTTCTCGGCGAAGTGTGAAAACTGCCTCGGCATTGGAGACAGGCTGTCTTTGACTCGCAACTGACACGCGCACTCACGGTCAGTAGGTGGCAGTTACGGCATGCGTTTAAGCTAACGCAGGTGTTAAGACGGAAAATGGGAGATTATTTCGTTTGGCGAAATAAGTTGGGACCCCTTTGTCTGGTAATAGATATAACCAGAATGTTAAACTTTATTTTCATTCAGTCATCAAAATTCGCAATAGACAGGTTGCTCGTGAATAGAATAAGCTGTATAGCGAAGTTTCTCAGTTTGTTTCGACACTTTGTCGAACTTCTAGACTTCAATAAATATATCAGCGTATGATTCTAAAGTTGTGCGACCACTGTAGTTCTGTGTTAGTTCTGTGTTGATATATATATATATATATATATATATATATATATATATATATATATATATATATATATATATATATATATATATATATATATATATATATATATATATATATAGATTTTGTGAGTGATTAAGTGTTAAATCGCTTATTTTATCCCACTAGTTCTTTTGTGCAGAGTGATTAATTTATAAGTCTGATCACCCGTTTGCCAGTCACTTCGATTACGGAAACAACAGCAGATGGATTGATTTGCCATTGCCCTAAAGACGCCAATAGGCGTGATGGGAAACAATGGCGAAGAAAACCTATCTGCTGTTGCCCTAAGACGCCACTAGGCGTAATGGCCACTGACTGCTTTGACGGTCGGTGGCTAAGGACGGAAGAAGAAGAAGAAGAATATTCTCTAGGCGACGAGTTACAGTGGAAAAACAGAATAAATTATAATTTCTAGCTTAAACTCAGTTTGCTATTAATGAATTAAATTTAACTTCTAAATAATCAGACGAGGATATATTTTAAAACTAACTTATAGATGCTAGATGCCTCGTGAGTGTTGACGGAATACGTAGGTATTCGTAATTCATGAGGATTGATGATTATATGAATATAACTTATTTCACGGGAAGTTTTGAATGATAAGTCAACTGTGCGATTGCAATTGAAAATGTAAGTTATGTTGAGTACCAAATATGTAAAATATTTCATATGTGTTTTTTTCTTTATTCAGTGAATACTGGGGTAACCCAAATTTTGCCGGCGTTTAGTACAGAGACATACCTGTGAGAAACATAAACATTTTATATCTTTAACCACGTGGGTTTTCCAGTAACACCTGTCTGACAGGGCGTGTGCCTTCAGAGATAGACAGAATACTAATCCCACTAACGGGTTTCTTTTAAAGAATAAATGCTTATACTGGGCCGTTGAGCCAGATCATATTTTCTCCTCGAACTCTAATGTACATGCTGCCTTGTGGCGAGGATAATTACAGAAAATAGCATTAACTTTTCCGACATTATTTGACCAAGTGTGTGGTAAGCCAAGATTATCTGTTGAGAGAAGTTGTCCACCGGTCATCTTCCTAATTAAGGGAAACCTCGTGTTCTGACATTGGGTGCTCGCTTAAGCCTAATCCTTACCTCGTGAGTCAAGTGACACTAACTTTAATCTGAAATAACTATCGCATGAAGCAGACGCTCCCCAGATCCATTTTGATGAAACCAACAAACAAATCTGCAGAGCTGGGATCCGCTTCATTAAACGACAGTAACAGATAAAAAGTGTGTTAGTGTCCCAAAGTTTGCGCCAGACGGCGAACAACAGCACGATTGTAAGTATATCAGGGCCCTGATGAAAGAACCGAGTGAAAGTAGACTGAAGGATGTTCTTTGTTTGAGTCACCCACGTTGTAACTTCCTTTATGCAAGTTATTGCTAACAATATTTACCCTTAGAATAAAGCAGAGTATCAAGTCTGTCCTTACCTTAAAAGGGGGAAACCATAGACTCAATCTTATGCATCTGTAACTCTTTGGGGTTATCACTTTTCTCTAACGGAACTGTGAGCTATATATCCAGGGGAAGGACCATACAAACGGGTCTATCACTATTGTAGCATTCCTTGATTTTTATGACTATGTGTATATGCTTTTGATGTATTTTATATGTTATGATGTAAGTTTACTATGATAATTAAACTATACCTACATTTATTTCAGTGTGGTGGTCAGTTTCGTCCCATAATATCTATATAATCACTGTTATAGTTTTCCCACGTCTGTGTGTTTAATTGTCGTCACTTGGATGTGCGTGCACGTGAGTGGATAGAGATATATCAATATATATATATATATATATGTGTTTAGACTGTCTGACTCCTTTAAATCTGTCGTGGAAGATAGGCAGAGAGAGAGAAGATTTCTCGATCTCAGAGACAGCCTCTATCACATTCTACCATCTCACTCGTGGAAATCTTTTTTCTATTATCATCTCCCATTGTGACTATCACTTATTCCACCCTATTCAGAAGGGACCAACCCAAGTCTTAATTTCCTATCAAAAATCTACGACAGTCAGTGCATGTACATGTGTGTTTAGGAGGTCCCGTGTGCAAGTTGCGCACGTTAATAATCCAACGGCAGTTGTAAATCGAAAGGAGTATGCCATAAGGCCGCTGCCCTGGCAAAATTTAAAAATTAGGAAACGCAACCACCACAAAAATATTTATTGAATGTGTGATTCCTGTATACACAAATTGTATTATCGCCAGTGCTATGGAGCTCGTGCACTGTGCTGAGATCCTCTTTGTGTGATCTAAGGGAGGAGATCGGAGCACTGATGGATTTGTCCGTGTGCAATGAAGATGGTCCTTCAACCAAACCAAAACTAAATATTTTATCGAACGCTAACATCACTTCAAAGAAAAGATCGCTGTCTACCTCACACAGTTAACGAATAAAGTTAACTTTAGGAAGCTAACTTGACGGGTTTTCAGTGGGAATGCGGTGAAAGTAACTTTAACCCTGAAGAACAACGCACTTTTAAGTGCTGATTGTGAGAAGGTTTGTCCGAAATGTACCTAGGTTTAATATTATTTTTACAGGGTTTTATTTTCCCTCGGTCACCTAGATATCTATCAAATGGTGTCTTGGGATCTACCGGTAAATCAAGATCGACTGGTTGCCGACCCCTGCAATAGAGGATAGCTGCATACTAAATAGCGTGATGGGAAACAATGGCAAAGAAAACCTATCTGCTGTTGCCCTAAGACGCCACTAGGCGTAATGGCCACTGACTGCTTTGACGGTCGGTGGCTAAGGACGAAAGAAGAAGAAGAAGCATACTAAATAATGAAATTATTTACACAACGACTAAATAAATGTATAGTGTTTCCTTGAATGTCTCACAAGGCTGTTCTTCAAACTTTCAGAAACCCTGGTTTCATTGAAGTACCGCTCTGTCCTACTGACCCATATTTTGTATTAAAGAATATAGACTTGCTGCAATAATGTAATGATTTTTTTTAAAGTACAACTGGTCACATAGTTAAAAACGATATACTATAATATTTAATGGTGGCCCATAACAAACCTCACGTGCATAACCTGTAATCCTTCTTAAGATTTACGGTCGACCATTCGGCTTACTAACACTAACTGAGAAGGACAGGTAACTAAAGTAACACATTTCAGACATTACAATCACATTAGACATTACAACCCCTTTCTGGCAGAGTTAATAAAACCAAAATTAGACCCTTGCCAAAAATGAGGGAAAGAAGTGTTACGTTCAAACCCTCCTTTTTACATAAGGACAAAAAAGGCACGGGACTTGGGAGCCGTTACGCAAAACTGGTCCGCGCTAAGACTTCCCAAAAACGCTTGCATGTCAGGGTGAAGATCACTTCTGATAACCGCATCAGCTCTAGGTGTATCACTTGGTCTTATAGCCCATTGTTAGTTTTCTCCGCACTTAGTCCTAACCATGACACATGGAATTTTCGTGTCCCAGTACCTTTGGTTATAGACCATTTATCATGTCTGAATATACAGCTTCTTGCTTTGCTTAGTACGAGTGCAAAAATCATCCACGAATAGTGCACTAGTTCTCATCTCAGTTTTTGACCACCCGACCTCCATCATTCTTAATGACATTTGCAGGCGTCCTTCTCGTTCCATCAACTCGAGCACTCGTAATTAAATTTGAAGGCGTCTTTCTCATTTCCATAAAAGGAAAATAAGAACTTTTTTCTCAAATGCTCAGGAAGTGGCAGGAGGTCATAAAAGTAGGTTTAAACAGCTGCACTTATTTTTTGTATTATTTAGATTTTTATCGTATCTTCATTACCACCCTTTAACTCCCTGTGGAGTATAGGCCATCAATTAATTGACGCCAAGTCATTATGTCCTGTGTCATCAGTCCAATTTCTGTACGTGTATTCTTGATCCTTCTTACACCTCTACATTCATACATACACACACTGCGATTCTCTCCGGTGCTACGGATTTCGTGCACTGTGCTGAGATCCTCCTTGTGTGATCTAAAAAGAGGAGATCGGAGCACTGATGGAGTTGTCCGCGGGCAATGAAGATAGTCCTTAAAATCAAACCAAACCAAACCAAACACCTCTACTCTTCCCGTCCCCCATGTGTTTTTGGCTTTTCCTCTTCTTCTTTTACTCTAACGGTTCAGAGACTTTCTCTTTTGGATTTTCAGACTTAGCTGATGTGACCTCTCATCTACTGTTTTTAACTGCCGGGCTTTGTTAATCACTTTTACTTGTGATCATGTGCATTGTACACTTGTCGTATTTCAAATATTTGGCGCTGAACCGTTGTAATTTTGAGTGCAGCTACCTTTCTTGGTACATTTTGACCCACCAAGTTTTTACAGGCATTGACCTAGCCGATTTTATACAATAACTAAAACAATGTAAAATAAGGTGGGAATAACTCCATTAAAGTAAGGAATTTTAAGATACGGCAAATAATTAACAGCGCAATAAACTGTGTTTGGTTTTTTTAAAAGGGATTTGCCGTCGGATGGTGAATGATGATGTGCCGATTAAATTTGTTAATTTCTAGTAGATGTTTCACAAAGTGTGTTCTCTAAAAATTAATTCTTATTTTTGTTTTCTCATCGTTGTTTAAAGAATAGCAGACAAAAATGTGAAATTGTGAGCGATATGAAGAATTACTGCATGTTGAGAGCTGCGCACGGTGATTGAAGGATTTTGGATTACCCGATGGAGTGTTACTTCAATTATCGTTGCGCGGTTTTATGTAATAATGTAGATGGGGGTGAAGGACATGACGTGACATGATAGAGAAGAAGTTAGCCGGGCTGCGAAAAAACTAGGTGGTCTAACGTGTAATGTCCAGGGTATTAATCGTCAAAGTCGGATTTTTAAACCTGGACTTTCATGCACCAGATATACACAGTGCCTGTGAACACTTGTGCATACTTTGGACTGGTTCGTATTAATTAAATTGGATCAAGTGACGTATTTGTACCCGGCCGTATCATACAGTATGGTTTCATTAGCAAGGGTCATGGATTAACGGACAATGAACTTTGTGTGTGGTAGTTAGATGTATGTAGTGCCTCATGGAAACTGATGAAGTTCAGTTGTTCAAATACGTTTATTGGATCGTATTGTCCGAGTTGATTGCTTCTCTTGTGCTGTGAAGACCCGCTGTACGGAAGTAGTATCTTAGATTACATGCCATCACTGGAGGGGTCACACAACATGGATTAATGTTAACTGTTCATTGCCTTTTATTCTTTACTGTAGAATGTGGAACATTTATTTTCTTTTCTTTTCAGTGCATTTGGTAGCAACATTAAAAACAGTTCCTAAAACTTGCTTATCACTCCATCTCCCACTGGCCGACTTGTTTTATGCTATTTGAAGAATGAAGTATATCCAAGTAATTACTAAACAAATAATAAGGATAAAAGGTTAATAAACAGGACAAGGAAAAGTTATCAACATAACTGACATTATCTACTTAACAAAATCATCCACGTGTATATAGCATCATCATCAACTGCAATCTCCACATTGAAGGTCAACTGCAATGGATCTACGTCTTCTGTCTCTTGTCTTGGTGGTACACTCTAATAGACTCTTTCTTGTCCGTCTCTTGATTTTATCTTCCCACTTATGGCACTGTCTTCCTTCTGCAAGTTTGCGTTCAACTCTACCTTCTATTATGGAAAGTCTTTTTTTTTTTTTTTGTCTTTTTAAATGACCAAAACATTTAGCTGCCTAATTTTAATCTCCCTCATTAATTCTCTTTTCATTCCTACGTTTTCCATAACTTCTTTATTTGTTTTCTGCTCTTTCCATGAGACGTGTCCTATTCTTCTATATATCCACATCTCAAATGCCTCAATTCTTTCTTCTAATTGCTTGTTCATTGTCTGTTTCTAAGCCATACAGTAATCAAGAATATATATAGCATTTGATGATTCTCAGTTTGAATTTGTGAATAATGTGAACTTTTTTTAATCAAAATTTTATTACTTTCAGAACATTTATTATGAAAATCGTAAGAGAAAGTTGCTGTAGGGAAACTGAGTTTATAGTGGGAGTGAGAACTGGCGTCTATCGAAATGTCCACATCTCTGTACAGGCAATTACTCACTGAAGAAAATGAGATAGAATTGACGTATCAAATACACGGAAAATACCATATGACCCAAGGCAATGATAAATTGGAGGAAAATTACTATGCTATTTGTCCGTGCTAAATCGTGTTATTCATCTGAACGTAGCATTTTCCCCATCTACGTATGCTGAGACCGATCACAGGGAGTGCTCATTATCTCAAGTTTTTCAATGTGACCTAAGGAATTGTCACAAGGTTTACTGTGCCTTAAATCTATCTGGTACCAATGCACAAAGGAAGCTTATTTCTCATGTTAGAAAGAAGCAATCCACTATCTTCGGGCAAGTTATGAGAAGAAGAAAGCTGAAATAAATACTGACTACAGGAAAGATAAAGACAAGGAAACAGATGACGACAATGAGAGGACATACTGGAGTCTGATACCAAGGCATAGAATTTTTTTTTTTTTTTTTTAACCAGCGGCACTTGGGCTTTCAGCCCTTCGGCCCAATGACATGTCATTGCGAGGCTGGGAAACCTGAGGACTTTCCTTCCAACCCGGTCAGGAGCGAAGCTCCTTCCCATCCACAGAGGGTTTATCGCAGGAGCCGTTCAGGCTATTCAGTCAAATTTCCGGCCGTTAACATTTCTTCAAACGCTGACGCCCGAGTTTGAACCATGAACACCTGGTCGCCAGTACAACGCCGAAGCCATTACACCAGCGCGGCTCCCGCCAAGGCATAGAAAGAAGTCACAACAAAATTAATAAAGAGTACTAGAGACAGAAACTGTAAAGATACATGATCGCCACAATCATAAATTCTCTTTCATATTTTTTTAATATGTTCTTCCACGTTTGTCCTGTACTCTTTTTTTCATTTATGTTGTAATTTAAATTTATTTTTAAGGTAGATTTGATCTTTACTCCTTTTGATTTTTTCAAATATCTCTCTAAGCGTGTCAAAATCTCCGTTCTTGCATTAACATGTCGTTTAAGTTTGTTATCTTTCGCTCGAATTAACGTTTCGCTTGTTTACTTACTGGTATGAGATGCCATTCTGTTTATTCGTTTGTCCCTGACGAAAGCCTTATGCTCGTAACATATGCAACTCTCTATATCCTGGTAAGACGCAACAGCTATTTTTGTTACCCCACCGTTTAATTATAGGTAGTCAAGTCCGGATTATCCATTAAGCACACGAAGCACGTGCTTTAGGCACTAGCCCAACAGGGAAAAATGTTTGTGTGGGTGATAAAATCGAATGAATTATATTTGACAATTTCAATCTGTTTCTGACTTATGTTGTTAGCAACGCAGGTATTTTCCCTCATGTTTCGCTGTCACATGTTTATTGTCTAGTCGACGGGTGCCTGTAATTGCTGGGCAACAGAGCTGAGTCAGGACATGTAAAATACTGGAATTTTACTGTAAGAAAAATATAAAATATGCATGTGTTTTACACATTTTTGTTCTGCCTTAAAACACGGATAAGCAGTTCTTAAAACATACTTAGGCAAATGAAAAAGATTTTTAAAGTCCAGGTGAATCATGCCCTAGGAACTTGAACACGAATCTCTGTAGAGAACTACGACAATTTAAATGTTATAACCTTTGGGGACTTGAACACGCATCTCTGTAGACAACTACGCCAATTTAAATGTTATAACCTTTGGGGACTTGAATATGCATCTCTGTAGACAACTACGACAATTTAAATGTTATAACCTTTGGGGACTTGAACACGCATCTCTGTAGACAACTACGCCAATTTAAATGTTATAACCTTTGGGGACTTGAACACGCATCTCTGTAGACAACTCATCATCATCATCATCAGTTGCCATCTCCACAACGAAGGTTGGCTGTAATGGATCTCCAACGTCTTCTGTCTCTTGTCTTGGTGGTACACTCTGATAGACTCTTTCCCGTCCATCTCTTGATGTTATCTTCCCACTTATAGCGCTGTCTTCCCCTTGCACGTTTGCCTTCAACTCTCCCTTCTGTTATGGTCTTCTGCAAGGTGTTATGCCTTTTTAATGTGGCCAAAGTATTTTAGCTGCCGAACTTTGACCTCTCTCATTAGTTCTCTTTTCATACCTAGATTTTCTAGGACCTCCTTATTTGTTTTCATCTCTTTCCATGAGATACGCCCCATTCTTCTATATATCCACATTTCAAGAGCCTCAATTCTTTCTTCCAAATGCTTATTCATCGTCCATGTTTCTGCACCATACAGAAATGCAGAATGTATATAACACTTTATGATTCTCAGTTTTAATTTATGAGATAACTGTTTGGATGTCAGTATATGTTTCATGTTGTTGAATGTAGCTTTGGCCATTCCTATTCTCTTCTTGATTTCTGTTTCACATCTGCCATCTTCTGTTACTATATGACCAAGATATACGTAGCTCTTGACTTGTTCCAGGATTTTCCCATTTACGCTTATCTTTAATGTGGGTTTATCGTCTGTTTTGCTAATTATCATAGTTTTAGTTTTCTCAATATTAATGTCGAGTCCATATTCATGACTTATACTGTTCATTTGCTTCACTAGTTCTTGTAACTCCTGTTCGCTTTCAGCTAACAACACGGTATCATCTGCATATCTAAGGTTGTTTATTGATCTTCCACTGACGTTCAGTCCTGGTATTTCCTGTATCTCTTTGAAAATTTTTTCGGTGTATAAATTAAATGGGCAGGGGGACAGCACACAACCTTGTCTGACACCTCTTTTTATGTCTATGTATGGTGAATATTTCCTTCCCGATCTTACTGTGGCAGTTTGCTCCCAAATAAAGGTTACTGAGTATTCTTATATCTTTTCCATCAATACCTATGTCTTTGAGGCATTCAATTATTTTCTCATGATGGATTCTGTCAAAAGCCTTCTTATAGTCAATGAAGCACATATACATACTTTTTTGGACCTCTGTATATTTTTCTGCTAATCTTCTTAGGCAAAATATTGCCTCTCTTGTTCCACTGTTCCGTCTAAAACCAAACTGTTCTTCTTGGATTTCGCTGTCTACTTTACTTTTTATTCTTTCCTGTATGATTTTGAGCAGTATCTTAATTGCATGACTCATCAGGCTGATTGTTCTGAAGTCTGAACATTCTGTTGCATTTGGTTTTTTGGGCAATGTTATAAAAACTGATGTCTTCATGTCGTGTGGTAAATATCCTCTATTGTATATATCATTGCATATTTCTGTGATTGTATCTATACCAAAGCTCTCCAGAGCTTCTATCATTTCAATGTTTATGTTATCCATGCCTGCTGATCTTCCTTTTTGTATCATATGAATGGCATTCTCTACTTCTGATCTGAGAATGTTTGGGCCTTCATTAGAATCTGGTGATGGTTTTTTACCTCTGTTGTCCTCGAATAGTTCTTTTACGTATTCTGCCCATCTGTTTGATATGTCTTTCTCATCAAGTAATATTACACCATTTTTGTTCTTGATACAGCTTCCTCCTTGTGCAAACCGCGACCGATTTGATAATTTCTTTATTTCTTCATGCATATCTCTTGTCATGTGCTTTGCTTCCAAGTCTTCTATTTCCTTACAACTATGTCAATTTAAATGTTATAACCTTTGGGGAACTTGAACATGCATCTCTGTAGACAACTATGACAATTTAAATGTTACAACCTTTGGGGACTTGAACACGAACCTCTGTAGACCACTACGACAATTTAAATGTTACAACCTTTGGGGACTTGAATACGAACCTCTGTAGACAACTACGACAATTTAAATGTTACAACCTTTGTGGACTTGAACACGAACCTCTGTAGACAACTACGACAATTTAAATGTTACAACCTTTGGGGACTTGAACACGAACCTCTGTAGACAACTACGACAATTTAAATGTTACAACCTTTGTGGACTTTAACACGAATCACTGTAGACAACTACGACAATTTAAATGTTACAACCTTTGTGGACTTGAATACGAACCTCTGTAGACAACTACGACAATTTAAATGTTACAACCTTTGTGGACTTTAACACGAACCTCTGTAGACAACTACGACAATTTAAATGTTACAACCTTTGTGGACTTGAACATGAACCTCTGTAGACAACTACGACAATTTAAATGTTACAACTTTTGTGGACTTGAACACGAACCTCTGTAGACAACTACGACAATTTAAATGTTACAACCTTTGGGGACTTGAATATGAACCTCTGTAGACAACTACGACAATTTAAATGTTACAATCTTTGTGGACTTGAACACGAACCTCTGTAGACAACTACGACAATTTAAATGTTACAACCTTTGGGGACTTGAACACGAACCTCTGTAGACAACTACGACAATTTAAATGTTACATGTGTATCAAGTAAGATCATCATCAGCCTTCAGCTCCCCAAGGAGCACAGGCCTTAAACAAACTTATGTCAAGTCGTCCTGCCCCGTGTCATAAAGTCAAGGTCTTTCCATGTCTTCTTCGTCCCCATTATGTCTGTCTCCAGTTGTCTTCTCCGTGTGGTCTGTGATTTTTCTCTGCATCTCTTACCATGGGCATTCCAGAACAAGGACTGCCTGGTAATGCTATCAATTGGTTTCCTCAGTGTGTGCATTATCCATCTCCAGCGTTTTCTTCTCATCTCTTGTTCCACTGGCGGTTGTCTGGTTTTTTCATCAGTTCCACATTTGAGATCGTGTCATACTACTTCATGGTTTGGCCATGTCTGCAGAATGGGAGAAGATCGGCTACCACGACAAGCATGGGAAACAAAGAGCCAGGGATCCAGACCCCCAGGACGACCCAGAGTCCGCTGGGAGGACAACATCAGACAATCTTTGAAGGACCGAGGACTAGAATGGAACCAGGCCAGGAGGAAGACAGCCGATAGGATGGTCTGGCGCTCTCTCTTCCAAACCTCTACACCTCACGGTAGAAGAGGAACGACTAAGTAAGTAAGTAAGTAAGTCATACTACTTCAATCCTACTTCTCTACGCATGCACTCATTAATGAAAGTATATAGCTTTATGGTTGTTGTTATTGTTGATCTCTATGTCTCAGAGACATATGACTGAATTGACATTTCAATTGAAGATTCTGATTCTTTTGTTCTCTCCTAATTTTTTTTGTGTACAGTTTTTTTTGTTTCTTAAAATGTCTACAAGAGAAGGTAGCCCACCCCATGCCCAACCTTTCTTTGTCGCTTCTTACGATAAGGGTAGTAGGTTACAGTGTTATTATTCTCTGTTCCTCTTTCGGGCCTCAGTAATACACGTGGACTAATAATTCATAGTTCTGCTGCTAGCTCAGAACTATTAGAACCACTATTTGCACAAGTCTGGAAAACGGGGACAACACCATCAGAGTGGAACAAAGGAATAATTGTCAAATTGCCCAAGAAGGGAGATCTTGCAGACTGCAATAATTGGAGAGGAATCACTCTTCTCTCAGTTCCCAGCAAAATACTAGGCAGGATAATTATATAGAGAATTTCAAAAGCAGTAGACCACAAACTGAGAAATGAACAAGCAGGATTTAGAAAGAACAGAAGATGTGTAGATCATATATTCACTCTCAGGAACATTATAGAGCAGTGCTCAGAATGGCAAAGACAGCTGTACATTAATTTTGTTGATTTTGAAAAGGCTTTTGACAGCATACATAGTGACAGTTAATGGAAAATACTGAGGGCTTATGGAATTCCAAGCTGCATAGTGTCAATCATAAAAAAGCCTCTATGCCAACTTTACGTGTAGTGTTGGGCAGAGCAATCTAACCTTTGAGGTGAAGACAGGAGTACGACAGGGATGCCCCTTATCAACCACTCTATTTTTAACAGTCATAGACTGGGTGATGCGCCAGACAACAGAGGGCAGTCCAAGAGGAATAAGATGGTCTACATTTTCTACATTGGAAGATCTGGAATATGCAGATGACATTGCACTACTAGCACATTCACATCAACACATCCAGGAAAAAACGGATAGACTTAATAAGTTTATCCAGCAGGTGGGCTTCAACATCAAAGTCAGAGGTCATGACGCTCAATGTGAGCAACCCTGAGCCCATATCAGTAAGGAATCAGCAACTGGTACAGACAGACACCTTCACATACCTAGGATGCATAGTAACACCAGACGCGGGGCAAGCAAAGACATCAACATCAGAATGAATAAGGCAAGAAAAGCCTTTTTTAGCATAAACAACATCCTCTCAATACAGCACAAGCACAAAATTAAGATTATATCAGAGCTGTGTGCTTTCTGTGCTGCTCTATGGTGCGGAATGTTGGAGAGTTACAGAGAAGGAAATGTCGAAATTGTCCTCTTTTCCCACAACATGCCTAAGAAAAATTCACAGAATCTTTTGGCCGAATACCATCACCAACCAAGATCTGCTTACTCGGAGCAAGCAAGAGGACATGCACACCATCATAGCTGGCAGACGCTGGAGCTGGGTTGGCCATGTCCTCAGAAGAGACCCCGATGCCATCACATGAACAGCTATGCTTTGGACCCCTGAAGGAAAACGAAAGAGAGGCCGACCAAAAACAACCTGGCGGAGGACTGTGGAGGCTGAGATGCAAAGAATGAACCAGAGTTGGGGCACTGTACGAAGGATGGCCACCGACCGAGCAAAGTGGAATAAATTTGTTGTTGCCCTACAAGACGCCACTAGGCGTGATGGCCACTGACTGCTTTGACGGTCGGCGGCTAAGGATCAAAGAAAAGAAGAAGAATTCATAAAGAAAAGAAATTCATTGATACTGATATGACATGCCCATGACTTATTCGTGGATGAAATACAATGCGTATTTCCAAATTTAGATATAACGCTTACGTATTTTCTTTACATATAATACTTATTAACTGCTCTGCAGAAATTATCTTTTTCTCAGAAAAAAAAAGGAATGAAAAACCCTCAGAGAACAGCAATTTAGTCTGGAAATACCTCACTGAAACTGAAGCGGATATGCCTTCCGTCGTAATCACTAAATCTTGGGTTGATCTAATCAATGGATTTCACATATCTAAAATTGAACAAAAATGTTTAATTTAAATGAAATACTTACAGATCGTTAATTGAATTCAAACAATTAAAATAAAAACGAAGGGCGTATCAGAAAGATAATCGTGCACACATCGTTTTTCTCCGGACTGTTTATTCCAAATGCATGAAATTTATACACAATATACATGGATATGTCATGTAAACATCGGTAGTAATTCACATAATCCCATCAACTTGTACGGCTTTATGCCATCTGCGAACAAGTGCATGTATTCCTAGCCCGTACCAGATTTTGTCTTGATCAGTAGCCATTTCTTCGCTGCATTGAATCCACTCCATCACCATCATCAAACCCTTGTCCCCCACGGAGTTGGGCTCATTAAGTGGACCAAATAGATGAAAAAATCAGAGGGTGCCAAATCGGGACTATAGAGTTGGTGGGTATACAGTCCAACCCCATATTGGTGATTGCTTCCCGTGTTCCAGACTTGTGTGAGGGCGCGCATTGTCCGTGAAGGGAGAAGAAGGTCTGCTAGATTCTTGTGCGCCGAACTCCTGCGAAACCGTTGATTGAGTTTTTTTTTTCAATGTCTTATGTAAGCTTGCGAATTGATTGTCTCTCCTCTTGGCAAACGTCCACAATAAACACACCTTCAATGGTCCCAAAAGACGGGATTTTGACCTTTCCAGCTCAAGGAATTTTCTGAATTCTTTCTTCTTGAATGATTGCGATGATGCCACTAACACTCCCATTGACAGTCTGTTTGTCTCAGGTTCAAAATGATGTGCCCTGTATCGTCACCTGTAAAGACCTTAGCCAAAAAGTTCTCTCCATCAGCATTGAATTGGCTCCAACA
>JAMPIV010004725.1:246966-389466 GCA_024509875.1 Oreohelix idahoensis
ATTTATAACATATAAAGAAGGGAAACCCGAGGCCTGTAAACAGTAAATAAATATTAGACAAACATAAAGGTATGTTTTCAGGTACTCGTAAGAAATAAAGAAGTAGAACACTAGACAACAGAAAAACAACAGACGTGAGCGGTTTACCCTGGATTTAAACCCCGGACCTTCCGTACGACAACACCGCCTAGTTATAAAAGCGAATCACACTATCCTCCCGGCCAGCTAGGCATCTCCAAAAAAAGATGCTTTGATAACCGGTCATTAGTGCGAAACGCAAGACAACACCGGAAGTTTACAATGGGCAGCTTAGCCTTATTAATGACGCAATCACTTCTGTTGTTCCCCTATTATACAGTATATGTCAGTCCACACCAGACAAAGACCTTGATACTGTGTCTAGTAAATGATAGAAGACTTAAGAACAGTAGTATAGAACAGAGGGTAGGTTTCTGGTATTATATAAACCTTTATAACATATAAGGAAGGGACACCCGAGGCCTGTAAACAGTAAATAAATATTAGACAAACATAAAGGTATGTTTTCAGGCACTCGTAGCGTCATTAATACGGCTAAGCTGCCCAATGTAAACTTCCGGTGTTGTCTTGCGTTTCGCACTAATGACCGGTTATCAAAGCATCTTTTTTTTGGGGATGCCTAGCTGGCCGGGAGGATAGTGTGATTCGCTTGTATAGCTAGCTAGGCGGTGTTGTCGTACGGAAGGTCCGGGTTCAAATCCTGGGTAAGTCACTCAAGTCTGTTGTTTTTCTGTTGTCTAGTGTTCTACTTCTTTATTTCTTACGAGTGCCTGAAAACATACCTTTATGTTTGTCTAATATTTTTTTACTTTTTACAGGCCTCGGGTTTCCCTTCCTTATATGTTATAAATGTTTATACAATACCAGAAACCTACCCTCTGTTCTATACTACTGTTCTTAAGTCTTCTATCATTTATTAGACACGGTATCAAGGTCTTTGTTTGGTGTGGACTGACATATACTGTATAATAGGGGAACAACAGAAGTGATTGCGTCATTAATAAGGCTAAGCTGCCCATTGTAAACTTCCGGTGTTGTCTTGCGTTTCGCACTAATGACCGGTTATCAAAGCATCTTTTTTTGGGGATGCCTAGCTGGCCGGGAGGATAGTGTGATTCGCTTGTATAGCTAGGCGGTGTTGTCGTACGGAAGGTCCGGGGTTCAAATCCTGGGTAAGCCACTCACGTCTGTTGTTTTTCTGTTGTCTAGTGTTCTACTTCTTTATTTCTTACGAGTGCCTGAAAACATACCTTTATGTTTGTCTAATATTTATTTACTGTTTACAGGCCTCGGGTTTCACTTCCTTATATGTTATAAATGTTTATACAATACCAGAAACCTACCCTCTGTTCTATACTACTGTTCTTAAGTCTTCTATCATTTACTAGACACAGTATCAAGGTCTTTGTTTTGTGTGGACTGACATATACTGTATAATAGGGGAACAACAGAAGTGATTGCGTCATTAATAAGGCTAAGCTGTAGGGCAGCCGTATTATTTAGCCGGTTGCGGTGCAATTTGGTGCACACAATTGGCACATGACATATTTGAAGTGTGCAAAATTTCATGCTTCTATCTTCATTACTAGCTGGGAAAAACGATGTGGTGCATTACTTTCTGAACGCCCCTCGTAGCTACTACTTAGTCGTTCCCCTTCTACCGTGAGGTGTAGAGATTTGGAAGAGAGAGCGCCAGACTATCCTATCAGCTGTCTTCCTCCTGGCCTGGTTCCATTCTAGTCCTCGTTCCTTCAAAGATTGTCTAATGTTGTCCTCCCAGCGGACTCTGGGTCGTCCTGGGGATCTGGATCCTTGGCTCTCTGTTTCCCATGCTTGTCGTGGTAGCCGATCTTCCCATTCTGCAGACATGGCCAAACCATCTTAGTTGGGACTGTTCTACTTGGGTCTGTAGGAGGTGGGATTTAAGGCCTTGACGTATCGTCTGGTTGCGTACCATGTCTCTTCTTGTTACTTCAACCACCTTCCTCAGATACCTCATTTCTGAGGTTTGGATCTGGCTTTTGTGGGTTGTAGTCATTGCCCATGACTCGCATCCATATGTCAAGACTGGGACATAGGTGGAGCGGTAAACAGCCATCTTCGTTTTCTTACCAACCTCTCTCTTGCTGAGGAATCCTCGATTTATGGCCTGAAAAAGTCTCCCAGCTGCTGCTTTTCGAGTGGCCAACTCTTCTTTGATGCTTCCCTTTCGGTCTATAATAGCTCCGAGGTATTTAAAGTGGTCGACCTGCTCCAGGACCTGTTCTCCCAGCTTAATCTGATGTCTTCTTTCTTCTCGTAATATCACCATGGATTTTGTTTTAGAGCTGCTTATGACCATCCCTCTCTTCTCCAGCTCTTCCTTCCAGACTTGCAGGTTAGATTGGAGATGTGCCTCTGATTTAGCAATCAGGGCAACATCATCAGCAAATGCCAGCTCCGAAATACAGACCTGTCTCATCTTCCAGTACCCCACTGAATACTTTCTTGTTCTCTCCTTACATGCCTTGATGACATCGTCCATGAGGAGTATGAAAAGATAAGGTGACAGTATATCACCTTGTCTTACACCAGTGGTGGTCCTGAACTCTTCTGACTTATGGTTTGCTGTCCTCACATAATTTCTGCAAGACTTGTAGAAGCTCTGTATAGCATGAATCAGAGGTGCTGGAATGTTCTTCCTTGCCAAACAATCCCAAAGTTTGCTCCAGGGGACCCTGTCAAACGCCTTTTCCAGATCTATGAAACAAAGATGGATCTCACTCTTATACTCAAGGGCCTTTTCACTCAGCTGTCTGAGTGTGAAGATTAGGTCTTGAGTACTTCATTTCGCTCTGAATCTGCATTGGACCTCATCCAATTGTGGCTCAGCTAGGCGTCGGAGTCTCTGCTCTAGGATTCTAGAGTAGATTTTACCAGGGACACTGAGAAGGGATATGCCTCTATGGTTTCCACACTGTCGATTGTCACCCTTTTTGAAAATTGGTGTTATGATGGCAATCTCCCAATCCTTTGGTATGGTCTTGTTGTACCACGCTGCCTGTAGAACCCTTAAGAGTAATAGGTCGCCTGATGCTCCCATGTACTTACCCATTTCTGGTGTTATACCATCATGCCCTGCTGCTTTGCCCATCTTGATTTTCTCCAGTGCTGCCTTCAGTTCTTCCATCTTTATGTCCTCTTCCCCATCATTGGTTTTCTCTTCTGTGCTAGTGGTTATCATTTCTGATGCTTCACTACGCTCACCATCCAGGAGTTCTGAGAAATATTCTTTCCAATTTGGTGCACACAATTGGCACATGCCATATTTGAAGTGTGCAAAATGTCATGCTTCTATCTTCATTATTAGCTGAGAAAAACGATGTGGTGCATTACTTTCTGAACGCCCCTCGTAGCTTTTGTTTTAACATATTTTTGTTTACACATTTTGCAGGGGTAAAAAGGTAGTGGGAGCACCATAATACGCGTTCAGTTGTTTAAGGTTGTGGAAGGCCTTAATCCTGCACTGCTAGTAGAACATTTATGTCCATTTCCTTGCAAATCAATTTTCCGTCTCGTGTTTTCCAGTGTCTTCAAGTCAAAGGTTCTTTCTTTCATGGCTCACATCTACGAGCGTATTTTTGTTTAATCTTTGTTAATCGAGGTCGGCAAGCCATTTTACACTCAATAGATCTAGTTTTTTATGTTTTATCTTCATGAGGGTGTTGGATCTAGTTTCTGATGTTTTATCTTCATGGGGTGTTGGATATAGTTTCTGATGTTTTATCTTCATGGGGTGTTGGATCTAGTTTCTGATGCTTTATCTTCATGAGGGTGTTGGATCTAGTTTCTGATGTTTTATCTTCATAAGGGTGTTGGATCTAGTTTCTGATATTTTATCTTCATGAGGGTGTTGGATCTAGTTCCTGATGTTTTATCTTCATGAGGGTGTTGGATCTAGTTCCTGATGTTTTATCTTCATAAGGGTGTTGGATCTAGTTCCTGATATTTTATCTTCATGAGGGTGTTGGATCTAGTTTCTGATGTTTTATCTTCATGAGGGTGTTGGATCTAGTTCCTGATGTTTTATCTTCATAAGGGTGTCTGACGCCCATATATTCTGTTAGTTTGTACACGTGACACAATCTTCTTCTTCATCTTTTAACTCCACAAAGAGCATAGGACTTCAACAGATTTATGTCAAATCTTCCTGTCCCATGCCATCATTCGGTGGTGTTGTATGGTTGTTACGCACAGAATTTTTCTAGGACTTTGTATAATTAACTTGCCTGAATTGTACACTGTAATTTTTTCTTGGTCGAAGGTAAATAACTCTTGTTTGACTGTGATTACATTTTCAATGGTGGTTACCTTCTCTTGTGTCCTGACGCGCCGGTCCATTTTTTCAATCGATGTCAGATCATTCTCCTTATATGGTAGCGTCGGTCAACTGTTTCTTGGAATGATTGAAACCAGAGTTGATGTTTTACTTCCTGTCCATATAAGGCGTGATTTCGTTATATCTTGGTCTGGTATGTCTCCAACATCGTCTCGTTTTGAGTCTTACTCAGGTGTTTGCGTTCTGCGCATGTCTGAACTTTAAGTGAGTTGGAGAAATCTTCCGGTCATGAGATTCGACAAGATGTTTTGAGCAGAGAGGACGCATCCTTGCATCTGTGATCTTTTGATAGGGAATTGGTAGTCCTCCTGTGAGTTAGTTTAGCTAACGAGGTCTTTCCCTATATGATTCGAAAACGCCTGGAGGCGTATGTGTTGTGGTGTGATTTCGAAGCAAGGTAATACCCTCCTTATGTTCAAATCTGTAATCTATTGTGATGTTTGACATTGGTCGTTCTCTGCTCAGTTACCAGTTACAGGAAGGAGAGGTTCTTCTACTAGAGATTACACCCCAGGTATCTTCATACCTGAGATTTAGATGTATACGGGTCATGCTAGGCCCAGAGAACAGTTTCTATGCTCTTTGAACTTCGCAATGCTAGCGACGGCATCTACAGCGAGGTTAGACTTAGAAAATCTACAAAGGTCAATCTGACCTGTACTCTTGAAACGCCATTCCCGTGCGTTCAGTGATGAACTCATTTACATATCTGATCGGATAGCATCAGAGAGGAGTTTGTTAGACTTATGTACATTATGATATGAAGCTGACGCTGTTGTAAGCTGGAATATATATATATATATATATATATATATATATATATATATATATATATATATATATATATATATATATATATATATATATATTTATTGTTGGTGTCGTTTTCATAGTGATGAATTGAAACGCGAATGGTTACAATGGAATAAATGTCAACAATGTCTTTCAAACGAAAAACCAACAAGTATTTTGAATTGTGTGAACTGGTCAAGTATTGGCATCACACGAGTCGTTGATAACTTTACATAGATTTTATTCACCAGGACACGAAGTGGACAAGACGGACATCGTCACAGGCGCAAAGATCACACGACAACATATTGATTATTACTGCTAAAGTTCCTGAAGATTCTCTTCTAGTAAAAACCTCTGTCCATAGACTAAGGATTACAAAACTGTTACCGTATAATATCCTTCTCAGTCACGACCGTTGACCTTCTTTCAAGGACGTCTATCATGGTAACGTATACATACTCTGGGGTGAAATCTTCCATATTACATTTGTTAAAATTCCCAGACGTTCTTCATACATAGTGTTGTACATCATATAATTTTCACACAAAGTCATATACGATAATCCTAACAGTAAAGGCTTTCAGTTGGCTAACCTCTCTTTACATCCAAGCTACGACTTTGGCATTGAAGCATGTACGGCATATAAAACATGTTCGTAAGATAAACAATATAACTTCTTCTGCTCGTAGGAATTCTCCGTCTACGATTCAAATCTTAAAGGCAAGCGACTCTGTAGATCCATTCTAGGAACATCTTAATTCCCGCTAGACTAGTATTAGAGCGGCCCTTTTTCATACAGCATTAAAATAAGAAGTGGGACGATAACTCACGTGACATTCCTGATATTGGTTTCGACCTGAAGACCAATACAGATCACTAGAATAAATGGCTTCCTTAAAAATGCCATTGAATACGAAATATAAAATTACTATCATGGACACAAGCCAGTTCCATGTTTCCACTTCAAAACATGACGTCACAAACTACTCAACTAGGTTACACGTGCGTCCAAAGCAACACTCACTGCTTTGTGCACGTCAGTGCGCGAATCATTCGACCGCACAAAATAATATAACTACATAAAACTGGTGCGTACATTTTTGACCCCAATTGAAATTAATATAACTTAAATGACAGTATGCATTTAAGCTCCACACATCCACCATCGACCTACTTTGGAACGATGTGGTAAATTTCGAAGTAAAAGAAGTTGAAAAAAAA
This sequence comes from Oreohelix idahoensis, assembly GCA_024509875.1. Classification (NCBI taxonomy): domain Eukaryota; kingdom Metazoa; phylum Mollusca; class Gastropoda; order Stylommatophora; family Oreohelicidae; genus Oreohelix; species Oreohelix idahoensis. The sequence continues at coordinate 253,400 of JAMPIV010004725.1, forward strand.
TGAAAATAGAAGGAAGAATCAACAAAAAAAGATGATAATAAAATTCAACTAAGTTTTCAACAAAATTTGAAACATATGATTTCAAAAATGAAAATGAACAGCAACACTGATGATAAGCAATGATAAGAAAATCAAAAGAACAGAAAATTTTGAAATACAATGTGCAAAAATGAAGCAATGCATAATTAAACACTTTAAGAAGCAACGCACCTACTGTTATCTAGCACTAGTAAGTTTGACTAGTTATCTAAAAGTGAAATATCATGTAGTGGGATACGTAAGTGACTACACGTAATATGCGAGACACTAATAAAGTTAATATATGAGTGATTTATAAACAATACAAATTGATATTAAATTGAATTAATCTAATTCTAGTCCAACTTAATCTTATACAACCCAATAAATAAAACTAGTAATTTATTCTAAGTAATTCTAATTTCAGTCATTGTGAATATTCGTTTCAGAATATTTTAGAGTCAACAAGAATATGTTCCTAATGTTCCATGCACGAAATGAAAGTTACGAACACGATATGTAGTGTAATATGTTATTTTTTTTCCATAACACTAACGAATGTCTATTTGTTGCTTTTTACCAATGTTTCCATACTAAAAAAAAATGTTACTTTATATTCACTGGTTCCCGTTCGTAATAAAACGTTACTTCACAAGAAATAATGTTATAATCCATATGTAAGTATGTTCTGAAAGTTATATTTTATACAGAATACTGCAGCAGAACTACACATAGTCTTCACAGATGTACAAATTAATGACACTGTACAAAGTTATTCATGTTTCGGTGAGGACGTTTTTCTCATCATCTAGAAGTAGTTTAGTTTCACCAACTTCTCTAGGGCATCTTGAAAGACAGTCTGCAAATACATTCTGCACTCCAGGAATAGCTCGTATCTCAAAATGGCAAACGGTTTTTGAAGAGCTAAGCGTAACGCGCTGACTTTGATGACTTAACGTTTCCTGTATTCAATGCGGTAAGAGAGCTTTCTGGTCAGACTCCACCACAAAGTGTGATCCGAGGAGATAACGACGTATCCAGTTTTGTGATTGCCCAGACAAGAGCAAGGAAGCTCTCTTTGTCCTAGAACGGGAGTAACTTCATCTCGCTCGTGCGTAAGCTTTCTGGATACGTACATAATTGGAAATAAGGTGCCTCCGCATCCCCGCATCAAAACTGCCGCGATAGCGTAGGAAGAAGCCTCACTCCGAAGAACAAAGGCCAGATCTTTGTTAGGCAACCTTAAAAAAGGCTTATTTGAAAAAATTTGTTTTATATAGTCTAACGCCGTTTGGTGATCCTGCGACCACTTTATTACATTAGGTGTGCCTTTCTTCAGTAACGAAGAAAGAGGTGCAGTTATAGTAGACAAATGAGGGATGAATTTAGAATAGAACTGTAATTAGTCTAAGAGTGACCTCACTTGTTTTTTTGTCTTAGGTGCTGAGATGTTTAAAATTTTAGAGACGTTACTGTCTTCTGTATACATTAAACCGCGACCTATACGGTGACCAAGAAATGAGATGTCATGAAAACCGACAAAAGCCTTTGAAGGTTTCGCTGTTAAGTTATAATCCTGTAAGGTAGAAAGTAAAGATTTTAAACCCTGAATATGTTCATCCCAAGAGTCACTGAAAAGACAGATGTCATCTATATAAGTAATGACATCGGGACGATGAGACAATATGCGGCGCATCATGCGTACAAAGGTAGCTGGCGCATTCATTAACCCGAAAGGCATAAAATTATATTGAAAAGACCCCGTGGCGTCGAGAAAGCGGTGAATGGCTTTGCTTTCGTAGTGAGTGGCACTTGCCAATAACCCTTTGAAAGGTCAAATTTCGAAAAGAATGTGGCATGAGATAATTTCTCTAATAAGTCGTCTAAAAGAGGTAATGGTTCCGCATCGAATTTTGTAACTTTGTTTAATTTCCTGTAATCTACGCAAAGACGTATATTGTTGTCCTTCTTCCTAATGATTACCATAGAAGAAGAATATGGTGATGAAGATGGTTCAATTATATTTAATTGGAGCATCTCATCCAATTCCTTATCAACCTTATCACGAAAGTGTAAAGGAATAGGATATGGGCGAACTCGAATCGGTGTATCGTCAGTCAGAATAATGTCATGTTGGATGACTGACGTATGACCTAGGATGTCAGTGAGGACATCCTCATACGTGTGTAGAATATTAGAGACTTGCTGACGTTGATCATCAGTAAGAGTAGATGAGATAGTAACATCATTCCATTTCTCAGTGGAATGGAGTGGTACAACTGGTATTGGTAGTTGTACATCATCGAAAGAAGATTCCTTTTCTTGGATGACTGACAAACTAGAATAGTGTTGAATAGGTGGTGTAGGATCGTCAGTTGCTTGGAACACCGATTGTAGATAATCAGGACGTGAGTAATACTCCTTCAACATGTTAATGTGGAAGGTTTTATGTTTGCCATTAACATCAACGATGTAGTCGACATCGGATATTCTTGAGATGATCCTGAAAGGACCTCTCCAGGTAATTAAAAGACGATTGTTATGCGCAGGGAGTAATACAAAAGCTTCACCAGGTATGAGCTGGCGAAGACGTCTATACTTGTTTGCAAATAGACGAGCTTTTTCTTTGGCTTGTTCGGATGATGCAGTAGCTAGTCTACAAGCATCTATGATTTTCTTTCTAGAGAAGATCACATACTCATAGGATGGATTGAGTTTTCCTCTTCAATATTCTCATCAGCTAATAAGTTGTGGATTAACGACATCGGACCGCGTGGTTGCATGCCAAAAACAAGCTGGAACGGATAAAACCCCGTTGCTTGATTTTGGACCTCGCGATACGCAAAGAGACAAGCGGGTAGGACCCGATCCCAGTCTTGGGGATGGTCTTGAGTCATCTTACCCAACAACTGCTTGAGTGTCCTATTGAGACGCTCAATTAACCCATTTGACATCGGATGATAAATAGAATAAGAGATCAGAGTCTATACCTAATGTCTTCATAAACTTTGAGACATGGATTCAGAAATGAAACTGAACCCCAGATCCGACAAAATTTTTCCGTGGAAAACCAATGCGTGAGAAGATTAACATCAAGGCTCTGCCTACACTAGGCAGATGAAGTGTTCTTGAGAGGATGGCCTCAGGTCCAACGAGTGCACAAATATCAATGCACGTAAGAATATGCGTATGCCCTCTAGCAGATGGAAGCATTGGACCAATAATGTCAATGGCCATTTTATCAAATGGTCTAATTGGGATGTCCGCAGCTTGAATAGGAGCCGCATGAAATGGACCCCGTACCTTAACTTCTTGAACATTATCGAAACAGGACCGACATATATGAGTAACTTCTCTATGGACGCTCTGACCCTGCCAGTAGAAGCCGAAAGCACTCTGGATTTGGTACGCGAAAAAACCCATATGGCCCGCACATTGCGAGTCAGCGCATGTCGTAATATACGAGATCTCATAGAGGATGGGACTAAGATCTGATAACATAAGGATGAATCCTTTTCCCGTATTACTCTAACCAAAATCCCATTTTTAAGTATAAAGTCATGTCTAGATTTTGCAAGTTTGTTGCTGGTATTCTTTTTGTTCACATACTGAAAAATTTTTTTTTATGAATCATCATTCTTTTGCAATGTTGCAAACAACTCCCGTGAAATAGGAGCATCATCATCACAAGTGGTATGAACTGTACGTTCAATAGGTGTATCATGCGACATATTAGTAGCTTGCGCTCTAGTCACTACTGCATTTGCAGTTTGAATATGTCGCTCTTCCCATTCAGCTATTTGCTGTGGTGTACAACTTTAATACCATGTATGCGACCAAGTAATTACATCACATATTGGGTTAGGCAGAAGACATGCTTGGATCTTTCCTGAAAAGAAAGTGGGGTGTATTAAGATCAATAATAGCAGTGGGAAATGTTTCAATAGTGCCACCAAATGTTACACACTTGACAACCCGGCCCGTGGCACAACTTGGGTTGATTAGCGAAGTCTGGACGCCGACTGTGCTGGAACGAGAGTTAAATCGGAGAGAGCATGAACTATTGTTGACGAATCCCTTGTTAAACTTAAGAGAGCGCAGTCCTTGGTGTACTGAAGGAGCAGTGGTCTGTACAGACTGCAGGCAAGGCTAGGCAAGGTATGTCCGCAACGCAGCGTCGTGATCGCCTTAGGCTGGAAAGAGTCGAGCATTCTGGACAGTCTTTCACACCTGGGAACAATCTAGAGCACAAGACATAGCATTGTGAGTTTCAGCTACTTTACCCTGTTTCAATGTTTGAACTGTGTATCACTAAAGAGCAACATTAGAATGTCTACCCTGTATTATTCAGCCTAACATCTATTCGTCTGAGCGCGATCCGATTGTGATTTTTTGTTCATTAAAATTGCCATATATTGTCTTTTCTACTAGAAGTTAAAATTTGGATTAGTCCCCGATAATTTGTAGATATGAGACGTTATCATGTTGGTTAAATGGTTTATTTCCAAAAAATTGTCTGTTTTGCGGACCCTGAGAGGCCTTGATCTCCAGTTTTGTTTATTAATAGATGTCCTTGATTATTTTTAAAATAAATTGTTACCAAAATCTCGCGATCTGTGAGCTTTGGTTTTCCAAGAAACATTAAATGGATGCAGATTGTTGAATTATTGCTTCCCTTTGTAAAAAGTTATCATTGATTAAAAAATATGTAATTATTTCCCTTATTGATAAACAATCAACTATACAGCACTAAAATAGAACGATTGGAGCGTGTGAAAAATTGTTTTTGTTGTGCTGCAAAAGCAACTGGGCAATTCACTCATTAATCTGCAGTCATTACTTAGAGTCCTATGTGTGTGGTGAGCAGTGCAAAAATTTTTTGCATTTCTTCTAAGTTTTTCTTTGATAAAGTTTCCGTTCCGTGTAAAAAAGCGAGAATGTAGGGTTTACCGACGAAAAGTACCATTATCGCGCATCAGTAAATTCAAAGAGGACCTTCATACGACTTTTCAATTTTTGGATAATTCGGATCCATCCTTTTCTAATGTTAGTCCTTCTGTGGACAGAAAATCACATAAAATTTTCTAATTTCTGCCAGATTGAGGTAGTAAATTGTGAAATTTCAGACGATATTCGTCTTCTGTCATTTGGAATTTGTGCAGAAGCTCGCTCTAAGAGCATTGTAGTCAATATTTCTCACCAATGGCTTTGGTGATGATGAAACTGCTAATGCAAATCACCTGTAAGTAATCTGGATAAATATTACAGTTATAGAGCTTATCTCCACGTTATAAGAGACCCAGCACGTGCACTCAAACCTAGCTAGGAAGAATATTAACGTCATCAACGGGGGATTTAAATTTAGGCAATATTTTTAAGGTGAATTTCCTTTAAAATGATCTGTCAGGATGAAGTGGGTGTAGGCTTTCAAAGTTCTCTTGGAGAATTAGCTTCCTGAGTTAACCTAAAGTCTCTCATATTCTTGTACTCTGCTAATTTATACCGTTCATGCTGCTCGTTTTCTATCATTCTCTTCATCTCGAAGCTAGAAGAGACTTTATATTATGAACTGTCTAGTATATTCCTCAAACAATCATCTCCTAACTTCTAATATTACTTATTGTATATACAGTGTACCAATTTCCTTGTGTTTAACTTCCATTTCTTTTTCCGCTAAATAATCTATTATATTCTTACCATTTCTTTTTAGTTTCTGTTCCATTTCCTTTTTACGTCTTTCTTCAGACTCCTTTGTCTTACATGTCTTCTGCCTCTCGCAGAAATCTTTCTCTTCTAAATCAGCGGCTAATCCACATTTTTTCTCCACTTCCTCGCTATAAATTTCCTCTTCTTTTCAACCTCCTCATCAGTTTAAACTCATTTTAATTACTTCATTCGTGCCTCAGCCTCAATCCGTTTTTGAATCTGCTCGAACTTTTCAATTCTTCCAAACGTAAAGTTTCTAACTTTTCTCTGTCGCATCTCAATTTCTTGAGCTAGCCTATATTCTGCAAGAGTGCACATGTTTTTTGCTTCATCGTAAGCCCATCAGAAGAGCTTTTGCTTGCTTAATGAAATAGACCTAAGGTAGCCATTTCAATAATATTAAGTCTAAATACTAATTTAAAAGTGTTTTACTATACAACTAGTGTTTCTTCTTCCTGTTCTAGAACTTAAATCAATTATATAAAAGGTCAATAATATTAATAATTAATATGTACTTTATACATGAAATGATGTGAACAGCCATAACGTGACAGAATAGCACAATAATGACACGCCAAGAAATTCAAAACAAACGAAGACTTCGAATGAAATCCAATAAGAATGAAAATGAGAAACTAGAAAATGGAATGACGTAAAGAATTACACGATGATAACTGCGATTAAATTCAACAAGACAATAGACACCCCCACCATGTGTTACAAAACAAAGGTTTTTGTAAAAAAACTAAACGAAAGGAAAGAGTGGAGAAGTGACAATAATTCACACATACATAAGTCATTATAAAACTAAGCACAAGTAAAAATATCTACCAAAAACAAAAAAAGTAAAACAGGGACACTACAGCTGAAACAGATATGTTCATCAGAACCACCAGACCACAGTGACCCGAGAATCCTTCTACGTCTCTCGTCGTAGGAAAATTCCACTGCGGAAGTCTGCAAAAATAATGTCCTACAGAACGTCTGACGAAGAGCCCGAATTGACTTCGAGATGGATCTCGTTCGTCAGATAGACCGCCCAACCTCCCGCGAAGAATACACAAAACATAACACATAACATAGAAAATATATAAGTGTACATAATCAATTAAGGCACAGCTAATAGTAATAAAGGGTATAACGGATACAAGTTATACTTAGCTCGCGTGCAGGTAAAAATCAAAGTGCCTTGTCCCCGTGTATGTACGTAAGAGGATGCAATACTTCGCTCTGCGTATATCAACCTAGCTCGCACGTAATAATGATGAAGAGAATGGAGTTTGATTGAAGACTTTTGAGCATTTGAGTTTTGATTTTTGAGTCATATTCCCCAGGATCCAAAATGAGATGATGTCAACAATGTCTTTCAAACGAAAAACCAACAAGTATTTTGAATTGTGTGAACTGGTCAAGTATTGGCATCACACGAGTCGTTGATAACTTTACATAGATTTTATTCACCAGGACACGAAGTGGACAAGACGGACATCGTCACAGGCGCAAAGATCACACGACAACATATTGATTATTACTGCTAAAGTTCCTGAAGATTCTCTTCTAGTAAAAACCTCTGTCCATAGACTAAGGATTACAAAACTGTTACCGTATAATATCCTTCTCAGTCACGACCGTTGACCTTCTTTCAAGGACGTCTATCATGGTAACGTATACATACTCTGGGGTGAAATCTTCCATATTACATTTGTTAAAATTCCCAGACGTTCTTCATACATAGTGTTGTACATCATATAATTTTCACACAAAGTCATATACGATAATCCTAACAGTAAAGGCTTTCAGTTGGCTAACCTCTCTTTACATCCAAGCTACGACTTTGGCATTGAAGCATGTACGGCATATAAAACATGTTCGTAAGATAAACAATATAACTTCTTCTGCTCGTAGGAATTCTCCGTCTACGATTCAAATCTTAAAGGCAAGCGACTCTGTAGATCCATTCTAGGAACATCTTAATTCCCGCTAGACTAGTATTAGAGCGGCCCTTTTTCATACAGCATTAAAATAAGAAGTGGGACGATAACTCACGTGACATTCCTGATATTGGTTTCGACCTGAAGACCAATACAGATCACTAGAATAAATGGCTTCCTTAAAAATGCCATTGAATACGAAATATACAATTACTATCATGGACACAAGCCAGTTCCATGTTTCCACTTCAAAACATGACGTCACAAACTACTCAACTAGGTTACACGTGCGTCCAAAGCAACACTCACTGCTTTGTGCACGTCAGTGCGCGAATCATTCGACCGCACAAATAATATAACTACATAAAACTGGTGCGTACATTTGGCAGGACCGAAGACTACCCCCTTAGGTAATAAATGTACGTAACAATATATATATATATATATATATATATATATATATATATATATATATATATATATATATAGATATATATATATATATATATATATATATATATATATATATATATATATATATATATATATATATAAGCTCATAGGATTTGCAGGATCCACTGAATAACTTTATGTATGCACACTACTATGTACTACAGTGACTATGACTTTTTGTAAAATGGATGTACAGTACCTGTCTTGTGGCGTCAGAAAATAAACGATGGAAAACGTCAATAGCAGTTTACACCCTTCTATGACTTTTCATGTCATACCACATGTGTTGTGAACCTGTGAAACCACATCACCTACACTCGCAGCCAGCACCCATAAACCAGACAAGACACCTCATACTCCATCCTATAACCTACCTGGTGTCTATAGGGGTGGGACTTTATATGGCTACACACTAGCAACGACTGTGGACTTATACCTGCAACATTGGTGGCCAGATTTGTGGCTTACCGTTCATAGTAGCCAGTAGTCAGCATAAACCACCCTTATCATTTTTGGTGGCCAGTTTTGGTCTTATCATTTTTGGTGGCCAATAACTAGTTTTGTTTGGTACCAGCACTCTCGGGGTCATTAACCCATGCAGTACTCAGCAATCAAGTTCATCATCTACACTTACTTCAAGAAATCTACATCTTCAATGAAATATTTTGAAAGTACCCGGCGTTGCTGCATTTAAATGGATTTTGAAAGTACCCGGCGTTGCTGCATTTAGATGGATTTTGAAAGTACCCGGCGTTGCCGCATTTAGATGGTCAAGTGCCGATTGAATCAATTTTGCCGCATTCAGATGGTCAAGTGCCGATTGAATCAATTTTGCCGCATTCAGATGGTCAAGTGCCGATTGAATCAATTTTGCTGACGTTCGAAGGTCAAGTGCCGATTGAATTAATTTTGCTGCATTTAGAAGGTCAAGTGCCGAGTGAAGCGTGTTGCTGTTACATCTGAGAAGTACAAGTTCCATACTTTCTGCAATACTTCATCTGGGGTTCAAGTTAGTAACCGTCGTCTTTGCTGTCATATGGATGCAAGTTCAGATGTGCGATCAACGTCGGATCATCTATCCTTAGAATGCTGATCACCACCTGTTCTACACCGTGTTGACGATAGGAGATTAATAAGATAAGTGGCCTGTTTTGTTTGTGAACTGTACCCTTATATTCTAACTGAGCCTTCTATATTTCACATTCTTACTGTTATATGTTACATGGTATATGTTATTTGTATATTTATTGTTTATATTTCAGCGGGTCGGTTAGGTAGGTGACTGTAAAAATTTCTTTCTTCTTTTTTTTGTTTATCTCCCACTCTGTAAAGTGTCAGTCTGTATGCTCTGTAAGGAAGAGTGGTGTGTTGTTGAGATCAGGCATGCTCCAGTCTACCCAGCTGTAAATGGGTAACTCACCCTAGTCCTGAGTTAGGGAAGGCAAAGGCTCCAGGGGAAGCAGGCCCTAAACTTGGTCACTTCAACCGACGCAGGATGGTGTATGTATGAAGTAGAAGTGTAGAGTGTGATTACCGCGAATGGTGTACTGTTCGTGTGCTGACCAATATAACCACTCATACACTTGTGTCTACAAGGCACCAATGCAGACTGCTGGAATCTTTGTTTACTCAATTTGTTCAGACGTACACACTGGGACATACGAGTACATCATGGTATGTTGACATATCAATTTGTAGGTATACATAGCAGATCTGAAGTCATGACACATTCAGAAATAATGGGCAGTACATCAAAAGTTCAATTGTCATGATACATTATGGCCGCATCCCCCTATCTGACTAAACGCGTCAGTGAAGGCAGATCGGTAAATAACTAAAGTTACTTGACGTCCATAGTTTGTAGCATATATTATGAAACCACGAAAGAGGGGGTTTCTAGCAAGATTGAGATCTCCCTGTCACTGTCCGATAATAGGATAAATAATCTGTTCTCTTGGCAGTGATCAAAACATATGATGACCGAAATCTAACATGGCCGCCTCCCTGAGTTGTCGTTCACTCATTCATAGGAAGGAGAATATAAGCCAGAGTTAATTTATAATGGGTATATAAATGATTTCATAAATGTTCCCATACAGCTCTACGGTGATCAGGTTAATTCACGTAGCCATAACCGCTGTAGGAAAGTCTGTCATCTTTGTCGATACAAAACACGACCCTAGCGATACGAAGCACAATGTTCCATCTAGGTCGAATCGACATGAGATCATCAAAATAGGGTCTGGCAATACATGGAGTCCGAATTATACATTGTACCGTACCTTAGGAGAGTCTCTAACATAAACTATAGTAGAGATACCATCTCCTTTAGAAGAAAACCACTTCATGAATCATATTTCCTTAAGAATCTACCAGCCCTTTGAAAAGTGCGTACCCGCCATCATCACGGTACATCGGAACTCATCACGACTTGTCAAGACAACTCATACTTCCGCTAGACCGGAATAACAAGAATCTAGTCCCGCCTACCCATCCAAAATATACAATATAGGACTGATTCTACTTGTACTAATAATATGTAATACATATGAATTCAGGCCATAAACATAATAAGCAAATTAATCTATTTTCTGGCCCTAAAAATAAGTACAAATATAAGAGCAATATCCTTGCGCCGGATCAATATCCAGAACGATTACTCCTATAATCAAAAGTGTGAATCAAACATGGATTATCTCGCTTTCCCCATAGACAGCATTTTCATACACAAATGAATGTCTATATCTTTCCCATATTAAATAGCCATATCGATTTTTGTAATATGTGCGTCAAAATATGCACGCAACAGTGACTCTCATAGATAATACCACGTAATAGAGGTATCTATTGAGAGCGTGTCGTTAGGAACAGAGCAATTTCCTTAATTGGAAATTGTTAGCAATATTTATTGCTATTTACGTTTAGTTGTGACGACATGTGTTAGTGTTGTTTTCGTTATTTTTTCTGTTCTTTAGTTTTGTTGTGATTTGTTTGTATTTTGTAGGTCTACTATTTTCTATTATTCAGTTTTATACACCATTTTCGTTTATACACTGTGACGTCATTTGTTGTTTACCCTTTTTCGCATTTATCATCACATTCTTTGTGATATTTTCTTTAAATTTTCGCTGTTTATTTAGTTGACTTTTGCGAATGTTTTCGTATTGTCTTTGATCTTTGTTATTGTTTACATTGTCTTGGATCTTTGTTATTGTTTACATAGTTCTTAGTTAGCATTCACTATTGTTAAATATATGCTTATGCACTATTAGCTGTGTAGTGCACTTATCATAACTAACTGGTGGTTTTTGCTTATGCACTATTAACTGTGTAGTGCAGTTATGATAAATAACTGATGGATATGTGATTATGCACTATTAGATGTGTAGTGCCCTTATGATTAAGAAGTGACTGGTAATATTATTATACATTTGGTAATACAAGTTCTTTGTCAAAGACTTGTTTCCCACAGAGATTGGGGTAAACATTGTGATTATACAAGTACTTTATTTAAGTCTTGTTACTATTAAGGTTGAAAGAAGATAATTAATTATTTCAGGTTTTGGACTCATAATATTAGACATCATGTCTACACTTGAGTACTTTATTGAGCAAGGGAAATCCCTTGGTAAGACTGGTGATAAATTGGAAGAATATGCGACTACTCAATATGATAAAGCATTAAAGGCGGAAGAAAAAAAATGGAAATGGAAGCTGAAGAAAAGAAATTGCAGATGCAGGTGGATGAAAGGAGATTCCAAATGGAAATGGAAAAACAGAAAAGAGAAGCTGAAGCTGAAAATAAAAGATTGGACAGAGAGGCTGAGGAGAGAAAAGCAAAAATGGAGCATGAAGAAAAACTCTTAGCTTTGGAGTTAGAGAAGTTAAAGTTGATGAACATGGGTAATGCTAATGATCCAAATAAGGGGTCATCTTCTGATAAAGCTAGTACTTTTAAGATTAAACTACCAGCATTCAATGCTTCCAGTGACGATATAACGTTTTATCTGGATAGATTCGAACGTTCATGTAAAACACATAACATAGATAAATCACTGTATGTTTATCAGTTGTCCAATATACTTAGAGGTGATGCTTTGAGTATGTTAAGCATGGTAGATGAGCCTGACAAGAACAATTATGAGGTTGTCTGAGTCTTTTCTTGCTTTTCTGCATGAGCGTAAGCCTAAAAACATAAAAGAAATGGAGGATTACTGTTGCCAGTATGTCACTGCGCACCCTCACGTAACCATTAGCAACTCTAGAGTAAAAGAAGGTTTGCCGGTTGCTTCGGCAGCACCATATGGCCCAAACTTCATGCGTAAATTTCAAGGTACTCAACAAAATTTTAATAAGAAGAGTAACCGTAATTATGCTCAGAATCATGGCAATCAATCACATGGTGATTCTTCTTCGAAGAACTGGAGACAAGCTGATAGTCCTCGGTATACTACACCCAATAATTTTAGGCATTTCCGCAGAGGTAGTCAATATAGAGGCAATCAAAACTATTTTTCTCGGAGACCTCAAAACCAATATAATAGAGGTTCCCATCAATATAGAGATGATAATGACAGTTATGGAAACTTGGATTCAAACCAGGATAACAATTACAGTAGAGAGTCTAATAATAATTTCAGAGGCAATAATGGTCGCGGTAGATCTCAACATAAAAGAAAGAGATATCAACAGACAAACTCTGTACAGCAAGAGTCTCAGGGAGCATGTAAACAGGTTGATGATAATAAAAACTCTAATGCTATCACATGTTCTGCCTTTGAATTTGATAGGGCAACTAAATGTTCCCAATGCAGTACTTTGTTCGAACAGACAACCGTAACTACTTTGAGTTGTGGTCACCCTCTTCCCGCTCTTCCTGCTGCAGTTGCGCATGACGGGAGAGGTTTTCTTAACCTACATAAGGGTCTTGTAAATAGTAATCCAGTCTCAGTCCTTTTTGATTCTGGATGTACTACTATTGGTGTTAGGCAATCTCTTGTAGATCCATCCTGTGCTACAGGAAAGGTGATCAAATGTGTCACATTTGGTGTCACTTTGGAAAAGTATCCTACTGCCATAATACATATTGCTACTCCCTTCTTTACGGGAGATGTCCACGCGTGTCTTCTACCTAACCCTATTGCGGACCTTATTATCGGTCGTATTCACGGAGTTAGGGAATGTACCCAACAGCAGATTGCTGTTTGGGAGGAACAAAATATTGAAGCTACCAATGCAGTGGTAACAAGAGCACAATCTCTGGAAACACCTCAAACTTCATTAACTGATAATAATGAAGTGAATAGCCAAAATAGTCACTTGATTATTTAACGTGACTCTTTCAAAATTTGCAAGAAGAAGATCCATCTTTACATAAATTCTTCATTCTAGCAAAAAAAGGTGATCCAAATCAAAATACAAATAGAAAGTCTTGGATTTCTATGAAGAACGGCGTACTTGTGCGTATGGTACAAGACTCGACTACGTCTACACATTCTCAAATTCTTGTGCCTAAAAGTATGAGGTTGCAAATATTGCAACATGCTCATGACTCACAATGTGCTGGACATATGGGTTTTTCCCGTACAAAGTCGAGAGTTCTTGCGGCTTTCTTTTGGCCTTTTGTCAATAAGGACATTCGTATTTACTGCCGATCATGCAAGGTATGTCAGGAGGTCAAATCTAGAGGACCACGACATGCTGCGCCTATCCAGGCTGCTGACATTCCTCTTCGGCCGTTTCAGAAAATGGCCATAGATATTATTGGCCCTTTTAAGGTCAAGTCGGCCAGAGGACATCAGTTTATCCTTACATGTGTCGATATGTGCACACGTTGGCCAGAGGCTATACCTCTTAAGAGCATCTCCACTGCTGATATCGCAGACGCTCTTTGGCTGATATTTTCTCGCTTGGGATTCCCCAGAGAAATATTGTCAGACCATGGCACTCAACTTATATCTGACACTATGTCACAGGTAATGTCTATCTTACATATTAAAAGGTCTCTCAGCAGTATCTATCACCCAATGTCTAATGGGTTAGTTGAGCGTTTGAATAGAACACTCAAGACTTTACTTGGGAAGATAACTGAGGATCATCCTCAGGATTGGGACAGGGTTTTACCCGCGGCTCTCTTTGCTTATAGAGAGGTCCCCAATGAACACACAGGGTTTTCTCCTTTTGAACTTGTCTTTGGCGCGCGACCGCGCGGCCCTATGTCTTTACTTCACGATCTTATCACTGCCGATAATATTAGCGATGACACTCAATCGTCTTATGAGTATGTCATTGCTCTTAGGCAAAAGATCATCGAGGCATGCAAATTAGCAGCTTCTTCATCCGAATTTGCTAAAGAAAAGGCAAGGCTATTTGCCAATAAGAACAGATGTCTACGACAACTTTGTCCAGGTGACAAAGCACTCGTCCTACTTCCTTCAAGGGAGAACAGACTTCTTATTGCATGGAAAGGTCCGTATGCAATAGTCTCTAAAATTTCCGACGTCGACTATGTTGTCGATATTGATGGAAAGCATAAAACTTTCCACATAAATATGCTCTCGGAATTTCATGAACGACCTGACTATTTGAAACCTATTTTCCAGGCGACGGACGATTCTCCAGTACCTCATGGTCATTACTCATCCCTGTCAGTTATACAGGATGAGGAAACTACTTTTTCTGATGTCAATCTTCCTCTTCCTGTGATCCCACTTCATTCTACGGAATCTTGGAAAAACGTTACCGTTTCTCCTAATCTTTCCGCTGAGGAACATCGACAAGTCTCTTCGATGTTACAAACATTTCAGGATGTCCTTACCGACATCCCGGGACACACACATGTCATTGAACATGACATAGTACTTACTGACCATAATCCTATCACAGTCAGACCCTATCCTATACCTATCCATTTTCAGTTACAAATCGAGAAAGAATTGGATGAGATGATACGATTGGAAATAATCGAACCATCCACTTCAGCATACTCTTCGTCCATGGTTATTGTTCGAAAGAAAGACAATAACATTCGCCTTTGCGTTGATTATCGCAAATTGAACCAAGTTACGAAGTTTGATGCTGAACCTATGCCTTCGTTAGAAGAGCTACTAAACAAACTTTCTAATTCTAGATTCTTTACCAAACTTGACTTGTCGAAAGGTTATTGGCAAGTTCCTTTAACTGAACGAGCCAAACCTCTTACTGCTTTTTCTACACCTAGGGGTTTATTCCAATGGAATTTCATGCCTTTCGGCCTTATGAACGCTCCTGCTACATTCGTACGCATGATGCGTCGAATTCTCTCATATCGTACAGATGTCATAGCATACTTAGACGATATCTGTCTGTTCAGTGATTCCTGGGAAGATCACTATCTGGGTTTATACGAATTGCTGTCTACTCTTCGCGAGTATATTTTAACTGCAAAACCCTCTAAAGCCTTTATAGGATTTAGCGAGATTTCTTTCCTGGGTCATCGTGTTGGTCATGGTCTTTTAAAGACAGAGGACCACAATGTTTCAAAAATACTAAACATTTCTGTCCCTAAGATGAAAAAACAAGTGCGTAGTCTCTTAGATTTGATACAATTTTACGGACGATTCATTCCGAATCTGTCCTCCATTATTGCACCCCTTTCTACTTTATTGAAGAAAGGATCGCCTAATCGCCGTTAGTCTCAAGAATGCCAATCCTCATTGGACCAGATTAAAACTCTATTTTCATCTCCACCTATCCTTAGGTTACCTACTATTGAGAAGACTTTTGTTCTTCGAAGTGACGCCTCGTCCACTGGGATTAAGGCAGCTCTAATGCAGGAGCATTCGGATACTCTGCATCCGGTGATGTATATTTCTAGGAAATTAAATGCTGCAGAAAGGAATTATTCGGTTTTAGACCGTGAATTATTGGCTATGGTTTGGTCAATTCTCAAGTTACAAAGATTCCTTCTAGGCGCACATTTCATTGTGGAAACCTACCAGAAAGCTCTTACTGCTATTCAGAGCAAAAACTTGAAAAGCTCGAGGTCCACTCGATATGCCATAGCTCTTCAACCCTTTCATTTCACGGTGCGAGCTATCCGTGGTTCGGATAATGTGATGGCAGACATTCTGTCCAGATGCCCACATGATTAAACTTAATTCTTCTGTCATATATATTTCCTGATAAATGTCGAGATCTATAACAGTTCTCTACTATAATGATACATCAGCACATATGTTCTCACTTTTTGGGAATTTATAGCATTGTACCATATAATTTCCTTTTTCTGTTACCGATTTTGTTATAACGGAAGAAGGCTTAGCTAGCAATATATGGGCCAAAAGTTCACATGGCCACAATTTATATATGGTATTTTGATTAATGTATTAAGAAATTTAGCATTTATCATAAAGATTTATGTTATTGATATTTTCGCAGCACATCATTGACGTCTGCGAGAGTATGGACATTATGTCAACCATGAAGTATGTCAAGTTCTAACCTACTTTGGAACGAGTTATGTCCACATCTTCAAGGAACATCTGTTTAATTACTATAATGCATTGTATCATGATATTATTACATGCTTGTATAATGTACTTTTTGCTTTAAGATGGGTAATTCTCTAATGCGGTATATTAGTATACGACACCGCTATTTTCATGACACTTCATTGTTTAATACTATGATAATATATTGGTATTTATATGAGTATAATTTTGCTTGCATAATGATGTTGCCATCACTGTGGCGTTTGTTGGTGGCACCTCCCTGGAATATACGTGTACACTTAGGGAAATATTTTCTCTAAGGATGTGAGATATAATCTCACCGGTCGCTCCATGCGTCGAGCTAGCCTCATATTAGGCATTATATCCGCGCATCATACGTGCGTTAGGAGCCTGTTCGTTCTGGCTCTAGGATTTTTTTAAAAAAAATGTTTCATTTTTTTTCCCGGGGGGTGCGGTAATCTGTTACGCACAGATTTTTTCTAGGACTTTGTATAATTAACTTGCCTGAATTGTACACTGTAATTTTTTCTTGGTCGAAGGTAAATAACTCTTGTTTGACTGTGATTACATTTTCAATGGTGGTTACCTTCTCTTGTGTCCTGACGTGCCGGTCCATTTTTTCGATCGATGTCAGATCATTCTCCTTATATGGTAGCGTCGGTCAACTGTTTCTTGGAATGATTGAAACCAGAGTTGATGTTTTATTGCCTGTCCATATAAGGCGTGATTTCGTTATATCTTGGTCTGGTATGTCTCCAACATCGTCTCGTTTTGAGTCTTACTCAGGTGTTTGCGTTCTGCGCATGTCTGAACTTTAAGTGAGTTGGAGAAATCTTCCGGTCATGAGATTCGACAAGATGTTTTGAGCAGAGAGGACGCATCCTTGCGTCTGTGATCTTTTGATAGGGAATTTGTAGTCCTCCTGTGAGTTAGTTTAGCTAACGAGGTCTTTCCCTATATGATTCGAAAACGCCTGGAGGCGTATGTGTTGTGGTGTGATTTCGAAGCAAGATAATACCCTCCTTATGTTCAAATCTGTAATCTATTGTGATGTTTGACATTGGTCGTTCTCTGCTCAGTTACCAGTTACAGGAAGGAGAGGTTCTTCTACTAGAGATTACACCCCAGGTATCTTCATACCTGAGATTTAGATGTATACGGGTCATGCTAGGCCCAGAGAACAGTTTCTATGCTCTTTGAACTTCGCAATGCTAGCGACGGTATCTACAGCGAGGTTAGACTTAGAAAATCTACAAAGGTCAATCTGACCTGTACTCTTGAAACGCCATTCCCGTGCGTTCAGTGATGAACTCATTTACATATCTGATCGGATAGCATCAGAGAGGAGTTTGTTAGACTTACGTACATTATGATATGAAGCTGACGCTGTTGTAAGCTGGAATATATATATATATATGTATATATATATATATATATATATATATATATATATATATATATATATATATATATATATATATATATATATATATATATATATATATATATATATATATATATATATATATATATATATATATATATATATCAGCTCATAGGATTGTCGTAAGAAATTCTAATCCACATATCTAAATTAAATAATAATGTAAAGCCTAACGCATTAATTCAATAAAATGGAAAGAAGAATGGTTAAAGACCCGTGCTTTCCAATAGCGTACACCTACGTTGTAGAATGCCATAATGGCTGACCCAGAAAACCCCTTTTTCTGCTCCGTCTGCATAAAACTACACGCGTTTCTAAAAATACAACTAGTACTGTGTTTCTTAGAAAACCTTGAGATACGCAAGCTGCTTAATGACCTAGATACACAAATACTAGCATTAATGAATTATATACACTACATAAACGAAAAGACAGATGGACTTAGGATAGAGAGAGAGAGAGAGAGAGGTACTGAGGAACGCATGCAACACTAACACGCAGTCGCGCGATATAAAATAATGCCACCCCCAAGCGAAAGGCATGAAGCACTAACTTTTTTTTTCAAATAGACAGTGATAAAAAACACTACCAATACACGGTTAGGTTTTAAAAAACATGGTTAATGCTTATTAGGAAACATGACCCAATACTGTTTTACGTCTGAAATCCTGACTTTAGCCTGACAGTACAGAAAACACCCCATAGTATGGAAGTGAGGAGGTGGTAACAGCACGACTATCCTAGAAGAAAATACATATTTTGAACGCAGCCACTTAGCTCCCTTAAAACTTATATATTTGGGTGCCTTAGGACTTGCTGACAAAGAATATGTTAGGTGTTAAGAAATTAGTTTAATAATTAACAAATTATAGCCATAATACTAGAGTGAGGTTGTCAGACAACACAGGATCATTTTTGCTCATAATGGCGTGTTTGAACAGTGT
This sequence comes from Oreohelix idahoensis, assembly GCA_024509875.1. Lineage (NCBI taxonomy): Eukaryota > Metazoa > Mollusca > Gastropoda > Stylommatophora > Oreohelicidae > Oreohelix > Oreohelix idahoensis. The sequence continues at coordinate 272,388 of JAMPIV010004725.1, forward strand.
TTTAGAAAAAATGAGGCCACCACGTTAAATCCGATTTGATTGGCTAGAATAATATGTAAGGCTAAACATGATTAGTCGATTGCAAATACTATTTTTGGTTGTTAATAGAAACTATAGAAAGAGTACATTTTTTTTCAAATGCTTTTGTAAACATGGTCCCATTGGTTAGACCATTTGATATAGTCAATTAGGAGCGTCAGTTCAGGGCCACATTTTGAAAATAAACTTATTGAACAGCCAGTGCGTTGAGATCCAGCTCATATTTTTCTAAATAAAAGCCTGGGACAGAGGCAGATCGGAATTGTGCCATATTCATCGCCAGTCAACGTATTTGTTTATTATTTCCATGAATTGTGGTAAGCTAGACATTTGATATCGTTTTGATGAACATTGAATGTGAATTGATAATGTATGTCTGTATGTGTGTGGTTCAGTAATAAACAAAAGGCAAAACCTAGATATTGCTCCAACATGAACAAAACTTGTCGCAGAGGAGTGAAACTGCATGGGATTGCCAAATAGTACCATGACACCTATCTTATTGAATAGAAAGAAATAATGCTGGAATTGCAGAGGCGTTGTAACCATTAGGGAGAGGAATACTGGTGTAAATTGTTTCAGATGAAGCTAGCAGTTGGCCTACCGCGCTGAACTCGGTGTTTGTTATGTATTGTGTTTCAGTGTGGAAATAGATTATAAATTAGTTCTGAAGTAGGAGGTACGACCTTCTTGTTTCAGGGACCGTGGTACTACACTATTAAAGCAGCACCTGGTCTGAGTTTTGCTGAATCCAGAGGCTGATAGCATACTCCTTGGTCAAGATAGCGACCAGTGTTGTGTCTCAAGAATACGGTGAAGCAAGAGAGCAGAGGAGACTGTTTCCTGCCGCCCTCACAGAAGATAAGATCTCGTGGCCAGAGCAGCTCAATCTTATGTACCCCCCCCCCCCCCCTCTAAAAGTGACAGTATATTAAATAAAGAGGGACAATAAATTGTTTCAAATGACAGGAACTGTGAACTTTTCCAATACTATTTCCACCAGAAACAGACACTTGAAGTCGTGATGATAAACAACCACCTAGCTTGAAAAATCCAGTATTACCTCATAGTACTACATCACAACTGACACACACATTGTGATAATAATAATAATATATGTCAATACAAAGATCGGTTCTTGTGCGTTAATTCACCGCTAAAATCAAATTGCGGAAATTTATTACCCAAACTGAGAACCGTACTTTTTCTTGACTGAAAAAGGTTGATTTCACATTGTGGTTTGGGAGGGCAAGTTAAAAAAAAAAAAAACGTTCCTCGTGCATTCATAGTTGACACGCTTACGACACACCCGCCCTCAACCCCGGCCCCCCCCCCCCGTATTTTAAGTTTATAAACCAATAAAACGGTATTGAATCAGTTCTACAAGTTAACGGTACACAGGAAACAAGGGAAGTCGCTGCCGTTGCCTTCTCTAACTCAAGATCAGTCAGGTATCCATTTACAGCTGGTTAGACTGATGCGTGACACTACCAAGCTTTGAACCCGAAACCCGGTAACTTATTGCGGTAGTGGAGCGTTAGAGACTTCACTACACTAGGTCCAGCATCGAGAGGTGGGGAGACCAGTTTCCTTCCTCGCTGTCTTTTCCTTCCCTAACTCAAAGTTAAGTACCCATTTATAGCTAGGTAGGCCCCACCTCTCGATGCTGGACCTAGTATAGTAAAGTCTCTAACGCTCCACTACCGCAATAAGTTACCGGGTTTTGGGTTCAAAGCTTGGTAGTGTCACGCATCAGTCTAACCAGCTGTAAATGGGTACCTGACTCTGATCTTGAGTTAGAGACGGCAACGGCAGCGAGGAAGGGAACAGGTGTCACGCATCAGTCTAACAAGCTGTAAATGGGTACCTGACTCTGATCTTGAGTTAGAGAAGGCAACGACAGCGAGGAAGGGAACAGGTGTCACGCATCAGTGTAACAGCTGTAAATGGGTACCTGACTCTGATATTGAGTTAGAGAAGGCAACGGCAGCGAGGAAGGGAACAGGTGTCACGCATCAGTCTAACCAGCTGTAAATGGGTACCTGATTCTGATAGGGACTTGAAAGCTGAAATGATGATGATGACTAGCAATTCCCTAGACTTAAGGGTCTTTTATATTTGGACATGCGCCCTAATATAACCGACTAGGTTGAACGGGACGCGCCTCACCAAAACGAGACAAAAGTGTAAAAAAAAAAAAAATTCGAGTAAGTTTTTTTTTCTTCCGGAATACAAACAAAAAGAAAGGACGGACGGGGTGGGTAAGAGATTTGTGACGTCGCGTAAAAAATGTCACAACTCCACGGCCTCTATAAATAGTGTACATACAACTTGTAATTACATTTGATTGTGATTCCTGGTTCACTTTGTAGTTGAATCAGGATATCTATTATTGAAAGAAATTAATACATATTTTTAAAGTTAAAACTTGACTTATTAAGATAGTCTTATAGTCTTATAGAGTGTTCTATGTGTGTGAGTGTCACAGTGTTGTAAAGAGTTGTGGATTAAACTAAATTGTTTATCTGTCTGTTGGTTGTTGTGAACATACACTTCATCACTTTCATAACCCTAGACATTCAACGTAGTCATCACAATATTCCAGAATAATTCTGACTGAGGTCTAAATGTGGTAGCAAAGTAAGGTTATCTGTAATACTCCACACTTATTAGATACAGATACCTTCACAGCTGATCTCAGCCAGTACACTAAGTCCCCTATAATAGTTATATCATCCCACTTTACCACAAGGATTTGCAGGATCCATTGAATAACTTTATGTATGCACACTACTATGTACTACAGTGACTATGACTTTTTGTAAAATGGATGTACAGTACCTGTCTTGTGTCGTCAGAAAATAAACGATGGAAAACGTCAATAGCAGTTTACACCCTTCTATGACTTTTCATGTCATACCACATGTGTTGTGAACCTGTGAAACCACATCACCTACACTCGCAGCCAGCACCCATAAACCAGACAAGACACCTCATACTCCATCCTATAACCTACCTGGTGTCTATAGGGGTGGGACTTTATATGGCTACACACTAGCAACGACTGTGGACTTATACCTGCAACATTGGTGGCCAGATTTGTGGCTTACCGTTCATAGTAGCCAGTAGTCAGCATAAACCACCCTTATCAATGGTGTTGTCATTCTTTACTTTTTTAAGTACAGAAGCAACTGTCAGAACAAAATGGGAATGCTCATAGCCCACCAAATACAACAGATCTGTTCAGTTGTAAAAATTATACTGAGGAGATAGCAGGTAATGTACTAAGACCAGGATTTGCCATAATGCTCAAAACTAACATAAAGGTGTGGCCTTTTATTTGACTCATTTACAGCTGGTTGAAGTGGCAAGAAGAGACATGGTCCGCAGCCAGACGATACGTCAAGACCTAAAAACCCAACCCTTGCGGACCCAGGTGGAAGAGTCCCAGCTAAGATGGTTTGACCATGTCTGCAGAATTGGAGAAGATCGGCTGCTACGGCAGGTATGGGAGGCTAAGAGCCAGGGATTCAGACCTCCGGGACGACCGGGAGTCCACTAGGAGAACAACATTCGACAATCTATGAAGGATCGAGCACTAGAATGGAACCAGGCCAGGAGGAAGACAGCCGATGGGATAGTATGGCACTCTCTCTTCCAAATCTCTACACCTTACGGTAGAAGAGGAACGACTAAGTAAGTAAGTAATTCTTCTCATCTCGAGATAGCACCTCGAGCTGTGTACTCTCTGAAAGCAAACCTCAAATTGAACTTCTTGTTCCAGTCATTGACTTCCTTTCTTTCACGCAATAACAATATTCATTGCCTCTGCCCTGGCAAAATTTAAAAATTAGGAAACTTACCCACCACAAAAATATTTGTAGAATGTGTGATTCCTATATACACACATTGGGATTCTCGCCGGTGCTATAGAGTTCGTGCACTGTGCTGAGATCCTCCTTGTGTGATCGAAGGGAGGAGATCGGTGCACAGATTGAGTTGATCGTGTACAATGAAGATAGTCCTTCAAACTAAACCTTGACCAATAACAATATTCAATCATCTGATTTAACTTACATCACTACTGCGCGGATTTCACACTCTATATTACTAATGTAATATCTACAAGACAGACATGTATTTCATGTTATACTACTGAATAACATTCAACTCAGACATGCTGCTGCAGCAAACTATCACATAAGTGCAACTGCAAAGCCACAACAGTCTTACACACTCATTCCAACATACATTCTTTCTTAGTTTCCAAAAAAACAGTTTCAGTAATGCATAAACAAAATGTGCATACGCAGTGTTTTTTGAGGTAGAGCTGTAAACATGGGTGTACATTCAGAAAGCAGTTTCTCCCAGCAGTCATTTAGCACCTGCGTGGACAAGTCTAGGATAAATGCGGTGAAGTATATGTATTGTAACCCCTATCATCCGGCGAGGTATGAAAAATTCATTATTGCTCAGGGATTGTCATCGTCGCAGACAATCTAGGGTTTTAATCTGCAATCTTCCTTGGCATTATCGCACAGCAGAAGTTGAAGGCACCATACTGTGGCTCTAGATTGATGCTTTTTTTAACTTTATAAGAGATTAGTAAAAGACATTTATTTTTTTTCAGGAAAGTCCCGATTCTTCATTCAACACAACAAACTTGTGAGGACGAATGGCTGTATCTCTACTTTTGTTTTTCAACGGCCTTAGTGAGCAGCGAGGACCTAACTAATCTTTAATCTACGTTAGTGGTTTTAGCCCGTGCAACTTTATTTAGTTTAGCAAGCTCTTAACATCTGGCTGTGGGGGCTTGATGAAGTGTCACAGAGGTTTTATGATCATTGAATTGCCTATACCTTCTTTTTCTTTCACCCGTATCCTCTATTTATTATCACTCTGTTACGCACAGATATTTTTCTAAAGACATTGTATAATCATTTTTCTAAAGACATTGTATAATCATTTTTTCTAAAGACATTGTATAATTAGCTTGTCTGAAATGTACACTTTAATTTTTTTTCGGTCAAAGTTAGATAACTCTAGTTTGACTGAGATTACCATTTTCAATGATGGTTACCTTCTCTTGTGACGGGACACGTCGGTCCATATTTTTTGAACGATGTGTGACCATTCTCCTTATATGGTAGTATCGGTCAACTGTTTCTTGGTATGATTGAAACCAGTGTTGAGGTTGTTATTCCTGTCCATATAAGGCGCGATTTATCAAATCTTTATCTGGAATGTTCCTTACATCGTCTCGTTTGATTCTTGCTCAAGTGTATACGTTCTGCGCATGTGCGGACGTTAGGTGTCTGGGAAGCTTTCCTGTCTGGGCGTCGATGGAAAGTTGTGAAGCAGAGAGAACGCTTCTTGCGTCTCTGTGATCCTTGATAGGGAATTAGGAGCCTTATTGTGAGTTAGTTTAGCTTACAAGGTCCTTCCATTGATTATTCAAAACGCCTGGAGGCGTATGTTTTGTGGTGTTGATTTCGAAACAAGGTAATACCTCATTTACGTCTCAAATCTGTAATCTAACTTTATGTTTGACAATGGTCGATCTCTGCTCACTTACGAATTACAGAAATAGAGGTTCTTCTACTAGAAGTCACGCCCCAGGTATCTGCATACCTGAGATCAATATGTATACGGGTCATACTTAGCCCGAAGGACGGTTCTATGTTCTATGAACGTCGCTATGTCAGCGATTGCACCTACGTCAAGGTTAGACATAGGAATGCCTGTAAAGGTCAGCTTGACCTATACTCCTGGAACACCATCCTCGTGCGACTTAGGATTAGACTCATTTAGCACATCTGAACAGTGAGAGGAGTATTGATGCACTTTTTTGTAATATTGGAGCCAACAGTATAATCCCTTGGCGCCATATCATTATTTGAGTATATGCCAAATGCATTGATGAACATAACGTATGCTGATTTCGTGAATGTCATGACTATGGTCTATTGTGAACTGGATGTAACGTATCTGTACTTGTGGCGTCAAATAAATGATGAAACGTCAAGAGCAGTTTACCCTTTTTATGACTTCGCATGTCATATTTCATGTGCTGTAACTCTGTGAACTACCTCACTACTATACACACAGCAACAACAAAAACCAGATAAGACACCCTACACTTCAACTATAATATACCTGGTGTCGATAGGGGTGGTATTTGACAGAGCTAAAGATTTACAACGTACATGGACTTATACTTGCAACGTCCATAGTGGCCAGACAGTGTGGCCTTATCATCATTGAGTAAGCATCACCTAATCCACCCTTATCACACTCTTTTATCCTTTTTGTGTTTTTCGCATTCGTTCGTTTGCGACTATATACACTACTATTTTCCCATTCTAACGTTTACCTGTTTCTTTTCTCAAAACTGAGAACGCAGTTATGACGTAACATGTCAGTCCCTACACGAGACGCAGAGTGTTAGAATGCATTCCGGCAGACAGGGGAGCAGACAGCTGTCTACAGTTTCCCCTGGGACAGTGTTTCTTCGGCTAAGTTTCTGGGCCTGAAGTGTGAGAATTCACTCCGTCAGACATGATGAGGAGACATTTGTCTGGTAGTTTGCATCTGACATGTAGTTTCCAAGGTAGATTTTCAGTGTCAGGTGATATGACACTCACGCTCCACGGCCAGTTTTGGCGTAAGGTGCGAGAAAGCAAAGTGTCAGTTATGGTTCTCAGGATGAGTTTCTCGGGGAGGTTTGAAAAAGTGCTTCTGCACTGGAGACGGGTTGTCTGAGATTCGCAACTGACACGCGCCCTCTCAGTCAGTAGGTGGCAGTTACGGCATGCGTTTAGGTGTTAAACGTAAGCGTTAAAGACGGAAAGGGGAGAGTACTTCGTTTTGCGAAATTAAACGTGTACCTCTTTGTCTGGTAATAGATATAACCAGAGTTTGAAACTAGATTTTCATTCTTGCTCCTAAATTTTGCAGTAGACAGATCGCTGTGCTAGATCATATATCTGTGTTCTGGCGAAGTCTGAGTTTCTTGGCCATTTTGCCGAGCTCTAGACTACCATTAGATTGCAGTATTCTAGTTCATGGTTTAGTCTGTAGTTCTGTGTGGGGAGGTAAATATTATACATATTTTCTAGTATTTTGTGGTGTTTAAAGTGTTAAATCGCTTATTTTATTTCACTAGTTAGATTTGGTGCAGAGCGCTTAATTTATATAGTGTGTATTATTTTATAGTGACGAGTTACAGTGGAAAACAGAAATTATATTTCTAGCTTAAACTCAGTCGGCTATTAAGGAATTTAATTTTACTGCTAAAATAATCAGACGAGAATAAATTTTTCTAACTAACTTATAATGCTAGATGCTTCATGAGTGGTGACGGAACACGTAGGTATTCCTAATTCATGATGATTGATTTTATGTATATAACTTATTTCTCAGGAAGGTTTAAATGATAAGTCAAGCGGTACGCTTGCAGTTTTAAAAAAATGTAAGTTTAGTGAGTGTCACAAAATTAACCGTGATACAACGTTAAAATATCTCCAATGATACAACGTAGGGATAAAAACTAATGCGTAAGCTGCTAGAATACATGATCGCCCACGCCGCGGGTCATCACCCGCCATGGAAATTAAATTGTTAGACTTGAAGGCAAAACATTTGAAAAGTAACTTTTCTTAATAATAAGGTTAGGAATATAAAACCTAGCTGGCCGGATGGCCCATCTTGAGCAGTGAAATAATATGCTTTCATTTATACAGACGGACAGATAATAAGAAAGATATTGACAAAAGACTGTGTTGTTCATATCAGCGAACGTCTGCATTGAAATAAAACATGTCACTAATTTTCAAAAAATTGTGGCCTTGAAGACGCAAGTGCTAAAATCTAGTTGGAATGAAGAGACGGGGTGGGATGGTGAATTGTGGCTAACAATAACTTTAAAGGCAAAATTGTGTAGGGGAAGGCAGGGTTGGTTCAAAAAACAAGTGTGTTTTTTTGTGAAACGCAAGTAGAGACGGACGGACCAACAGACAATAAGGCATACTTGACTGAGATATGACTGAAATGACTTATTGGAATGATATTTGAATTTGAAAAAAGAAAAGGCAGTGATTGGCCATAGATGAATATATTATCGGCGCTCAGACGCGCATTTTGTGCCATTCATTATAAGTTGTCCTAGTAGACACAGTGAATTATTAAGTGGTGTAATTCCCAGAAGCTATTGAAATATTTAGAGGGACGCCATCCTAAGGCCAGCAGCTCAGCTGAGTTTTGCTAGCATTTAACTGTGTTCTATATTCATAATTCTGAGCTGTGAGTTTCAGTTGGCACCAATGCGGTGTCAAATGAGTTGTTGAATATTACCAGAGTGGACCCGTGCAGTAACATTTTGTCAGAGCAGCCTATTATAGCCCCCAAGCACGGAGAGGTGGGGCCACCAGACTTCTGATATTGCCCCCAAGCACGGAGAGGTGGGGCCACCAGACTTCTGATATTGCCCCCAAGCACGGAGAGGTGGGGCCACCAGATCTCAGCACCAGAGCTGCACATTCAAGCTACGTGAGCGTCTGGTCTGCTGAGAATTCACCAACTCAACTTATTTGCTAACACACCCATAAATTTCCATCAAATAACTGGACAATGTGTAGTCACCATAGACAGGGAGTGATGAGGCCACCCCAACAGCACATCCATTAAATGTTTTCCCAAAATAGATTAAAACTATAAACAGTAATAATATAAACCAGTCTAGTAACATATATATGTACACACCTTGCATTTATTATGTAATATTCATGCATTTCTTTCATAATTGCTAAACCTTTCGTATGTTCTGGCCAAAATAAAACCTTGGTTCAGAACAAATAAATGTAAGAAAATTACTATCCAATTTTTACACACTTGAGTTAGTTCAGTGTATTATAACATTTATTAATATTATTAGACTTAGTAAATATCTGTGTGTGTGTGTATGTAAACTACCACAACACATTACATATCATTACCCTAGACATTTAACGTAGCCACATTCATTAGTAAAAAAAGATAGGTGTGAGGTCGTAGTGGTAGCAAGAAGGGCCTTCTGACAATTCACAGCTACATTTTATCTCAGGAGCCTTCACAGCTGACCTCATGCATCACACTTAGTAATATCACCATCATACAATAACATCAAACCCACTACAGTGAGTACATAATATGTAGAATATTTCATATGTGGTTTTTCTTCCCTATTCAGTGAATACTGGGGTAACCCAAAACTTTGCCGGCGTTTAGTACAGAGACATACCTGTGAGAAACATAAACATTTTTATCGTTTAACTACGTGGGTTTACAAGTTAACACCTGTCTGACAGTGCGTGTGTCTTCATTAATAGACAGAGTACAACTCTCACTAACGGGTTTTATTAAAGACTAAATGTTTTATACTGGGCCTTTGAGCCAGATTAGATTTTCTGCACAAACTCTATGTACAAATTTAGCCGTGGTGGGAAGTAACATATTCACGTCAGTAACATTCCGACGGAGTTTCGACTAGTGGTGTGGTGACCAAATATAGTCCTTTCCTGAAAGTAGACACCGATCTGACATTCCTCAATTCTAGAAACCTAAGCTATTGACACTGTGCTCGTTGTTAATGTTTCGTGCCTGGACAATTTTAATGTGACCTAAGCAGACATCCGAAAAATAAGAACACCCAAGGAGTCGTTCCCGGAAGCAGAGAATTCATCCTGTCTTTTTGGAACTGGAGGTTTCTTGGTCAAAGACTGCCCTTGACGAGTCTGTAGGTGAATGTCCTAAAAATTGTATTACCAGAAGTGGCTATCTAAGCTGTGAGTATGAACATGTGCACGTGTGCTCGGCTGAATGAATAACGTGAATGCAGGACGGAGTGATTTCTTTATTGTTGTAATTGGGCACCCATTTGCTGTCTTAACTTTCTGTATGCAAGTATTGCTAATCTTATTTCCCTTAAAATAGAGCAGAGATATCAAGTCTGTTCATACCTTAAGAAGGGGAAATATTAGTCTTAATCCTATGTATCCTTGTTTCCTTTGGGCTATCACTTTCTTCAAACGGGACTGTGGGCATACCTCGAGGAATGAGATCTAACTGTGGGTCTATCATTCCGGTAGCAATTCCTTGATTTTTTTGTGACTATTTATATATGTTTTGATGTAATTTCTATGTGTTGTGAAGACATTTTAGATGATAATTAAAATTTCTCTTGAAATTAATCAGCGTGTTGGTCAGCTCGTTCTAGAATATTTATATAATCATTTGTTATAGTTTTCCCACGTCTGTACGTCCAACTGTCATCATATATGTGCGTGCACGTGAGTGGTTATATATATATATATATATATATATATATATATATATATATATATATATATATATATGTATATATGTATATATATATATATATATATATGTTTAGACTGTCTGACTCTTCGAAAGTTGTCGTAGAAGATAGGTGAGAGAGAGAGAAGATTTCTCGATCTCAGAGACAGCCTCTATCACATTTCTACCATCTCACTCGTGGAAATCTATTGCTATTACTACTTCTCACTGTGACTATCACTTATTCTAATCTATTCAGAAGGGACCAACCCAAGTCTTAATTCCCCTATCAAAAATCTACGACATGAAGTAATAGATGTTATCCGTTGTAAATTATACTTGCCAGATTCGAAATGAAATGCTACAGAAGGATGTTGAGAATACCCTGGATAGAAAAAAAGACCAACAGAGAAGTACTGCACTCACTAAATGTAGAGGAAAATTGGCTCCTAAATACAATCGCAATAAGGAAGCTGAAATTCTTCGGTCATATAAAAAGACATAATAGTATGGAAAAATTGGTAATTGTAGTGAGATCCTTAATACTCAGATCAAATAGATAAAATAACTATTGTTATAAAGTCAAAATAATGTAGAGATAAAATAGTGGAGTTGTGATCAGCTTCGTCACCCGCGCCCGCAGTTTGTCAAGCCCAGCGCAAAGCGAATGATACTAGCTTTTCCTAATTCGTCCTTGAGAATTAAATATAACATTTTAACAAAATCAAGGCGTATTCGTTCCAAGAAAGAGTGAGAGAAGAAAGAAACGGGGAGGGGTGAAGGAGAGACGGAAAAGGCTACCATTGACCCGTTGGTTTTGAAACGCAAATTGTAACGAACGCGCGTAGTGTTGCTGTCAGCAGATTTGAAAAAAACGACGCAAAGCCACATACATGCCTCGTTCTATAGTCACGCAGTTGAAATGTATAACCGCTTAGATAGGGAGACGGTAGTGTATAAACACACACACACAGCTCTCATTTCCTGCCAAGTAGTGTATTTTCTGACGAAACACAGACAAGTTGTTTTATTTTGAATAAAAACAATAGAAAATGAAAAATTGACGACTAACAGGAAAAATATGAAAATACAAACGACAACGAATAGGGCAATTAAACTTATATAGATTAATAGAGTAGAGTCTCCTGATCAATAATATATTTCAATATACAAAATCGCCCAATTAATAACCAAGATATTGAAATAATACTATATCTACGGACAGTAAGACGAACGAACTGTTGTTTTTGCTCATTTTATTGGTAACATTTTTGGACCATTTTTGAAAACAGGCAGAAGAGGGTAATTCATTTGATTGGTTAAGACGCTAGGAGGAAGGGAGAGGTTATTGGTTGGCCCAAAACAAAATATATTTTGCAGAGTAGTATCTAAGGCAGACTAACCAACAGACCGGAAAACACACAGTAGGTTTGGAGTTTGGTTTTTTCAAAATTCAATTCAAAATTGGTAGTCGCCAGATTTCATTGGCCAGCTCATTTGATAATAAGGAAAGCTTTGAAGGCTTGACGCCATTTGTATAGAATCATTCCCTTACTAAGGACGATAAGAGTAGAAGTGTGACTTTTTTTTAAAACTAAAACTAATAAATAAAAGTTCACAGTCTAGCCAGCGGCAAAGCTGAATTTGTGCCAGTCATCGTACCTGTGTTTATTTCATTGAATTGTGGTAAGAAGAATTGATATATTATTATGTATTATTTGCAAAGGCAAAAGGTTGATACTGCCAATTGGCAGAAAACTGCGCAAAACTGTACACGTGAACGTGCGTGTGGAACTATGCTGCCACCAACAGGTTACCCCGAAGGCAAGCAGAACATACTAGGAGGAATATTTTAAGGCATTCTTTTTTTAAGTATCAAATGAAGCAGAGCCTGATAGCTATGGGCCCCGAATAGGGGTGTCTTTGAAATCCGTATTGAGTCGTGTCAGAGAGTACGTAGATCTAATAGTGTTCATTTTGTAACATGAATAATAATCATATGTTTAGCTATAGCATATTACTTCAGTACCGTATTTAGATAACGTTCAAAACGTATTTTTATTGTAACAAGTAGTTACATGCGCCTTGATTTTTTTTTTTTTTTACATGAAAATATTGAACTATTTCTACTGAAGGTCTCACCTATGAACTATCATTATCGTGTTTTAATGTATGTATATGTTTGTATCATGTGCTACGATTGTACTATCAAGTTATAAGAATGTTTGTAACATCAACATACGATTATGTAAAAATAGGCAACAACACTGTAGAAATTTTTATGAATGGACTATTGAACTGAAAAGAAAAACTGTAAGCAAATGGTTCTCAAGCTTTGAGACCAGGTACACCCCAAAAATAGATTTACTGCTCAAGTGGCAAGAATGTAAATCAGTGGTTCTCAAAGCTTGGCAGCAATGACCCCCCCCCCCCCAACACATTTTACTGCAGCATGCGAAACTTTAACCCAGTGGTTCTCAAACCATTGGTAACAATGACTTCAAATTGGTTTTACTGCTCTATGGGCATAATGTAGACAAATCGTTCTCAAACTTTTGATGACCACAGCCCCAAACTTCACAGTCGGTTAAGCTACTAGCCATAGGTTGGAAATCACTGCAGTAAACAAGCAGGCTGTCAGATATAGGTTGAGATTCACCATGTATGCTTATACCTTTAGTTAAGATCATAGATAATAGATAACACTTTGTTATTGGATGATAGCTATGATTTTTCTAATCAGATATTCTGATGGGCACTTATCGCTCAGCAGACATGGGAGATAATTTGTCTTGAAACACCACTAATGGGACTTCAACTGTTTGATCATTCAGTCCGACTCCAGGTTACCATACCAGGTTATTGTCCTGTGCAGTAGTTATAAGAGGTATTAAGCAGGGCCGACTTACTCCATCCGTGTTTGTGATGTGCACTGAGTCCAGGGAAGCAAACTCTGCCACCCTCTGAAACCATATGTGATAGGGTGGGGCGAGATGGTGATGATGATGTTGTGATATTTGATCACTCTCTTGCACACTCGCAACCGACCCGATTCAACAATAAAACTCTGATTCTTAAGGCAGGGGCTGTATTTATTTTTACAACCCATTCAGTGACTAAGAGCACACTGAAGCAAACATTAAACAAATAAACCAACGAACAAAACCAAACACCAAACAAACACCCAGCCTGTACTCGATTGCTAATCTGAAGAAGCAAACAAAGCAACGACTAGTTAAAATCATAGTTAAATAATGATACTCTCACCTGCCAAACAGTCCTTCCACGCCACCTGACACCCTCAACTATCACACACGCACACACTCATGCGTGTCGTCCAATGCGACTAGTATGGTGTTGTGCATGAGGCTGGCAATCTCACCGTGTAACATAGGTTGCTACCGAAACCACTACTGCAAGAGCACACACCCAACTATCACACACACACACTCATGCATGTCGTCTAACGATACTAGTATGGTGTTGTGCATGAGGCTGGCAATCTCACCGTGTAATATAGGTTGCTACCGAAACTACTACTGCACGAGCATCTGAATGCTTCATACGGAGGCAAACCACACTGGTGGCCCCATGCTCCCTCAGGAGCAGAGAAGAGAAATATATATCTCCAAGTGAGCCCACGTGCTCTCACAAACCATTCTTCACATAACCATAATTAACTCATCACAAAATCTGTATCAAATAGAATTAAACAATATGTACAACCAATACTCTCCTTAATGGGCATAAACCACTACCTCGCAACTGATCCATCTCAATATTCATTACTGCACTCTGAACATGTCGTAAGTGACGACTGGTGCGCCTGGTAACAAGCGTGTCGTATATGACCCCTGATGAGATTGGGAACTCATCACATGAAACACATTGTTACAGAAACAACCACTGCAATGGCATAAAAATGCTTCTTGTGGGCCTGTAATGGACACCAGTTGCATTGGTGTTTCCATGCTCCGCACGGAGCAAACAGAGAAACACCTGTCTCAAAGTGCCTTACGCCCCAAGGAAAGGCCTCGCGCTCTCCAGAAATCTAAATACATATTCTCACCTCACTCAAAGTAACCCACTAAAGATATACAGTAGAATAATCAATAATCGTGACATACACTTAATTACTGTCGCATCAAAGAATAAAATATAATTATTCTAAACTTTAACAAAACTGGAACTAAATACATCACCTAAAGGAAATTTACCACGAAAACTCTTCTATTACTGGGGAAAATTACATTTAACCTACTTTCACCCACGTGTCAATTCAAACGATATAAAACTGCGTAACATTATAGGCTTGATAACTAAGAGTGTTACTGCAGACTCCTCGCGCCGCTTTTATACAGTCATCACCACGTGGCTGCCATCTTGATAACAGTTAATATTATTTAAATTCAAGTAATAAATCGCTTCTCTGCCTGGTTTCATGTGTGAAATAGTTTGCCTTTCTTGCCCAGTCTGATGATTGAAATAATTGCTACTAATCTCTCTCATCTGTGATTTGGACTTACACTTTTAAAATCAATCCACGCATATTATTTTCACTCATTTATATTTCAATACTAAATTATAAGGTCCTGGAAACAAATCAATCTATTTATTTCATTAACCATTAAAACAGACACGCTCAATATAATTTCAGAATTATAGAACACTAATGCTATTCTAAATTAACTCACGTGCTCAAGGCATTTACAGCTTGACTCTGGTGTCTAACTTCGTTTCTCTCTCGTCTGGGCGGCTCTTGAAAGAATAGAATCTTTCGAAGGCTTACATTCTCTTTATATAAGCCCTATGGCGAATCACTCAACTTTACTGCGTGGCGCGTAGTAATTGCGCCACGCAAATAACACTCGCCTTTATTGCTCTATTAGGCATGAAAATACAAATATGGCCCACAACTATCAAATATAACACACGACTATCAAATATAACACACCACAACTAATTCTTAGGCTTTATTATGGCCTAGTCATCAATCTTCTTCTTTGTCAGACATTTCACAACCCAGCAATGCTTGCTCGCGCCGTCACGTGGGCTGACAGTCACGTGGGTTGCGCGCACATCGAAAATATACGGGCGATAAATATGCCATGAACATATAGGGGGAAGCCGGGGTGTCTTTACGGCCCCATCACATATCTTCCTCCTGATTTTGTTGTCGTCCAGACAACATCACTACCTCTGGCGCTTCAAATGTAACCTCTCAGATCGTTGGTGCTGCGCATGACTCTTTCTGAGCGGCGATGCTTTGGGCTGAGCTTCTGGAATAGGTACAACCCGGCTGGGGACACTCTTGGTCGTCATGTCCCTCGTTGTCCGTTGTTGGGCTGGCAGTTGCTGTGGTCTAGAAGATTCATCTCCTTGCGCCGCGTCGCTGCTTGCTTGTGACATCTGCTTGTCAGTGCATGTAGCTGTCGACTTTGTAGGGGGATTGCTCCTGACTTGTTTTACAGTCGTTTTGTGTGGACGGTGGCCCACATTCCCCACAATCTGCTTTTGATGAGTCTCCTCTTCTGGACACCGACGTGCACTCCCTCCTATCTGCTTAGGACGGGTTTCCTCCCCTAGACAACGACCAATTTTCTCGGTTCCCTTAGGGTGACAGTTGTCACGGCCATCTCTTGGCTTGCACCCTAAAGGTAACCTAGTTGTGGCAGTACGCCTATGGAAAGAGCTCCTTGAGGGAAAGGCGGATATCAAGTGTTCTGTAGACTTGCATCTAAAACATCTCTTCGGAAGAGGGCCTTGAGGGCATTTGGCTGCCATGTGGCGTGAGAACTCTCCACAATTGTAGCACCTCAACTTTGTAGGCTTTCTCTGTGCCATGGGACGCCTCCTACTACCTTTACACTCTTGACCGCCAATGCCGCATACATAAATTGCTTCCATGCCCTGGACCGATGGTTTGCTGTCAAACTCTACTCGTTCATTCCTCGCCAGACTCCGGAATCCCTTTCTGAAGATCTTGGTCTGATGTACGAATACATCAATACCTCCATCATCTGGCGTGATGAACCCCCATCCCCTGTGGACACTATACCCTTTGCAAACCCCTGTTTGCCTTGTCGGTGCAACTGCATTTGTTGGTATTGTCAGCTCACTGCTTTCGTTGACAACAACCTGACTCTCACATACAAGAACACGCACCCCCTCGTCGTGCTTTGGCTGTTTTCGCGGTTGGCCTGGTTCTTTCTCTCTTTGCACCTCCTCTTGTACTGGCAAACTGGTCTCTGACATCTGTGCTATCTGGGACTTTAGGAGGGATAATTCTGCTCTGAGTGCCTCCTCTTCATTGTGAGCTTCTACACTGGCTACCTGCACCAGTGTATCAGGCTTTTTACCTTCACATAAAACAGCATATTCCCAAGGTCCCTGACTCACGGCCTGGAAATTCCTGGTCATCTCACTGACTGGTGGTTGCTCGCTGTAGGCTTCTTCTACTATCTTGAGTAACTGCTCAGGGCTGGCCTTGGCTCCGCCACGTATCCGTAATTCCCTAGAGACCACTGGTGTAACGTTGTTCCAGATCACGTCTACCTTGTCTTCTGCGCAAAAGGGCGCCATCTTCCACACGGCCTCTACATCTTCCACAAACTCTTGCCAAGTGGGATTTGCCTCTCCACCAAATAGCCTTACCTCCGGCACCTTCACGTACACTACCTTCACAGGCGCATTGATCGAAGCCATCTTGCTGCAATACCGCACCGCTGGGTGTTTACAATATTTGTTATATTTGTTCGTTTGCTGTTTGCTCGGTGTCACTGTCTGCCTATCCTGCCGACGACGCCAATTGTGATAGGGTGGGCGAGATGATGATGATGCTGTTGTGATATTTGATCACTCTCTTGCACACTCGCAACCGACCCGATTCAACAATAAAACTCTGATTCTTAAGGCAGGGGCTGTATTTATTTTTACAACCCATTCAGTGACTAAGAGCACACTGAAGCAAACATTAAACAAATAAACCAACGAACAAAACCAAACACCAAACAAACACCCAGCCTGTGCTCGATTGCTAATCTGAAGAAGCAAACAAAGCAACGACTAGTTAAAATCATAGTTAAATAATGATACTCTCACCTGCCAAACAGTCCTTCCACGCCACCTGACACCCTCAACTATCACACACGCACACACTCATGCGTGTCGTCCAATGCGACTAGTATGGTGTTGTGCATGAGGCTGGCAATCTCACCGTGTAACATAGGTTGCTACCGAAACCACTACTGCAAGAGCACACACTCAGCTATCACACACACACACACACTCATGCATGTCGTCCAATGAGACTAGTATGGTGTTGTGCATGAGGCTGGCAATCTCACCATGTAACGCAGATTGCTACCGAAACTACTACTGCACGAGCATCTGAATGCTTCATACGGAGGCAAACCACACTGGTGGCCCCATGCTCCCTCAGGAGCGGAGAAGAGAAATATATATCTCCAAGTGAGCCCACGTGCTCTCACAAACCATTCTTCACATAACCATAATTAACTCATCACAAAATCTGTATCAAATAGAATTAAACAATATGTACAACCAATACTCTCCTTAATGGGCATAAACTACTACCTCGCAACTGATCCATCTCAATATTCATTACTGCACTCTGAACATGTCGTAAGTGACGACTGGTGCGCCTGGCAACAAGCCTGTCGTATATGACCCCTGATGAGATTGGGAACTCATCACATGAAACACATTGTTACAGAAACAACCACTGCAATAGCATAACAATGCTTCTTGTGGGCCTGTAATGACACCAGTTGCATTGGTGTTTCCATGCTCCGCACGGAGCAAACAGAGAAACACCTGTCTCAAAGTGCCTTACGCCCCAAGGAGTGGCCTCGCGCTCTCCAGAAATCTAAATACATATTCTCACCTCACTCAAAGTAACCCACTAAAGATATACAGTAGAATAATCAATAATCGTGACATACACTTAATTACTGTCGCATCAAAGAATAAAATATAATTTTTCTTAACTTTAACAAAACTGGAACTAAATACATCACCTAAAGGAAATTTACCACGAAAACTCTTCTATTACTGGGGAAAATTACATTTAACCTACTTTCACCCACGTGTCAATTCACACGATATAAAACTGCGTAACATTAAGTGATAACTAAGAGTGTTACTGCAGACTCCTTGGCGCCTTCTTTTAAGCATGGTCATCAACACGTGGCTGCCATCTTGATAACAGTTAATATTATTTAAATTCAAGTAATAAATCGCTTCTCTGCCTGGTTTCATGTATGAAATAGTTTCATACTATATCTTGCCCAGTCTGATGATTGAAATAATTGCTACTAAACTCTCACATCTGTGATTTGGACTTACACTATTAAAATCAATCCACGCATATTATTTTCACTCATTTATATTTCAAGACTAAATTATAAGGTCCTGGAAACAAATCAATCTATTTATTTCAATAACCATTAAAACAGACACGCTCAATATAATTTCAGAATTATAGAACACTAATGCTATTCTAAATTAACTCACGTGCTCAAGGCATTTACAGCTTGACTCTGGTGTCTAATTTCGTTTCTCTCTCGTCTGGGCGGCTCTTGAAAGAATAGAATCTTTCGAAGGCTTACATTCTCTTTATATAAGCCCTATGGCGAATCACTCAACTTTACTGCGCGGCGCGTAGTAATTGCGCCACGCAAATAACACTCGCCTTTATAGCTCTATTAGGCATGAAAATACAAATATGGCCCACAACTATCAAATATAACACACGACTATCAAATATAACACACCACAACTAATTCTTAGGTTTTATTATGGCCTAGTTATCAATCTTCTTCTTTGTCAGAATTTTCACATCCCAGCAATGCTTGCTCGCGCCGTCACGTGGGCTGACAGTCACGCGGGTTGCGCGCACATCGAAAATATACGGGCGATAAATATGCCATGAACATGAAGGGGGAAGCCGGGGTGTCTTTACGGCCCCATCACACATAGAACCGTATTACTGTACATAAGTGCTGGGACACAAAACCCATTACACCACCAAGAGCAATGGAACAAAAATCATCACAGAAGCTACACCCATCTAATAAGGAAGATGAGAGTATTTCACCTACCAGGCAGAAAACCACCATTAAAGAGCTCATCTGGTCTGTCGTGAGAAATTCTAATCCACATATATAAATTAAAAGTAAATGTAAAGCCTAACAAATAAATTCTATAAAAGGAAGAAGAATGGTAAAGAACAGTGCTGTCACAATGACAGTACTCGAAATCCCCTTTGTTTTATGCTTCGTCTGCAAATTGTAACGTTTCCACGTTAAATATAAGCCACTGCATAATACAAGCGTTTCCACAACACATTAAAACGGGTATTGCATTTCTAAGAAAAACATTGAGAGGCACACTGCGTAATGACCTAAATTAATCCTAACATTAATTATACTACGTTACCAAAACGAACGAACAGATGGACTCAGATAGAAAGAAGGGAGGGCTGAAGGCAGCAACACAAGCAACACTAAACACGCGTCTCGCTATATTAATGCCACCCCTAACACGCGTGTAAGGCCACATGCACGAACTTTATTTCAGACGGACAGTGATAAAAACACTACCCTTCCCAGAGTTAGGCTTTAAAACCTGAAAAACGCTTATTGGGGAAACCTGACATTCTACTGTTTTATGTCCGAAATCCTGACATTAGTCTGACAGTACAGCAGGACAGGTGGCGGTTCTAACATAAAAAATAAAAAAAAAACAACTACACGACTATCCTAGAAAATACATATTTTGAACGCAGCCACTTAGCTCCATTAAACTTATATATTTGGATTCCTTAAGACTTGCTAACAAAGAATATGTTAAGTGTTACGCAAATAGTCCAGGAATTAATAAATTATAGGCAAAAGAAAATAGTGAGGGTGTCAGACAGCCCCAAAAACATCAGAATCGCTCAGTGAAAGAATTTTAAACCACCATTGTACGGAAATAGGCCACAAGTTACATTTGAATTGATTGGATGGAATGATATGTAAGGCTAAACACGATTAGTCGGACTATAAATGCTATCTTTTGTTGTCAAGGGAGACGGAAGTAAGAGTACTTTTTTTCAAACGATTGGGTAGAGATGGCCTGATTGGTTAGGTCGGTTAATATAGTTAATTGATAGCGTTAGTTCGAGACCACTAGTTCAAATAAGCTTGATAAAGCAACAGTGCGTTGAAGCCAGCTCGTATTTTTGCTAAATAAAAGCCTGGAACATAAGCAGATGGGAATTTGTGCCAGTATTTATGCCAGAATTCATTGCTAGTCAACGTATCTGTGTTTATTTCCATGAATTGTGGTAGGCTGAAATATTTGATCTCTTTTTAATGAAAATTGAATGTACATTGATAATTTATGTCTGTATATATGTGCAGTTCAGTAGCGAACAAGAGGCAAGGCCTATAATATATATAGTGCTCCAACCTGAACAGAAGGTGTCGGAGAAAAGTAACACTACATGGAATTACCAGATAGTACACTGACACCTACCTTATGATATGGAAGGACTTATAGCTGAAAGTGCAGAGGCGTAGTAACCATTAAGGAGGTTAATACTGGAGTAAACTGCTTCAGAAGAAGATAGCAGTAAAAATAAAGCTCTGAACTCTGTGTTTGTGATGTATTGTGCTCAGTCTAGCCAGATAGTATAAATTAGTTCTGAAGTAGGAGGTACATCCTTCTTGTTTCAGGGACTGTGGTCTGAGCGTTTGCTGAATCCAGAGGCTGACAGCATACTCTTGGGTCCCTATAGTAACCAGTGAGGTGTCTTCAGAAACAGTGAATAGTCGAGCAGAGGAGTCCTTGCCTGCCGCCATCACGAAAGTTAAGCCCACTGTGGCCAAAAGAGCTCAACACAATTTGTACCCCCTCCTCTTAAAATGATTGTAATTAATTAAAGAGGGGTAATTAATTGTTTTAATGTTCGGAACTGAGACCATCTCCAATACTAGTTCCAACATACACAAGCACATGCAGTCATGATGTCTAATAAGAATCTATCTTGAAGAACAAAACCAGTATTACCTCATATTACCACATCACAACTCACACACATAGAATACTAATATTGTATGTCAATGCAAAGACCACATTTATATCTGTGTACATAATATTTGAAATTACATGTTATAATATTGCCTGGTTCACTGTGTAGTTGAATCAGGATCACTATTGTAGAAAAATCAATACATCTGTATATATCTGAAATTTATCATTGAATCTTTTAAGATAGTCTTCTAGAGTGTTGACTGTTTGTGAGTGTCACAGTGTTGTCAAGTGTGGTGGAATAATTAAATTGTTTATCTGTTTGTTGTTGTGGTGACTTACACTTCATCATTTGCATAACCCTAGACATATAACGTTGCCAACACAATATTCCAGAATAATTCTGACTGAGATATAAATATGTGGCAGTAAGTAAGGTTATCTGTAAAACACTACACATATTAGATACAGATACCTTCACAGCTGATCTCAGTCAGTACACTAAGTCCCTATAAATATTTATATCATCCCACTTTACCACAGATATAACCAGAATGTTAAACTTTATTTTCATTCAGTCCTCAAAATTCGCAGTAGACAGGTTGTTCGTGAATAGAATAAGCTGTATAGCGAAGCCCTAGTTTGTTCGGAAATTTACCGAGTGTTACGTACATTTATTACCTAAGGGGGTAGTCTTCGGTCCTGCCAAATGTACGCACCAGTTTTATGTAGTTATATTGTTTGTGCGTTCGATTGATTCACGCACTGACGTGCACAATGCTGTGTGAGTTGCTTTGGACGCACGTGTAACCTAGTTGAGTATATTGTGACGTCATGAGAGGGGCAGCTCGGACGACATTTTATGTCCGCAGTGTTATTATTTGATTCCTGGAAAATTTGAGGATGCCATCAGTTGTATTCGTATCTATTTGTCTTCATGGCGAAGCCAATAGTGGATGTCTGAAGTAAGTGTCGCCCCATTTCGTATGGCAAGTTTAATTATGTAAATTAAAGTATCAGGCCGCTCCTATTAATGGTCTAGCGGGAATTCATCGGAGATGACATTCCTAGAATTGGACACACGGAGTCGATAGCCTTTGAATCTTTTCGGAGAGGGAGGATACCTGTTTGGAAATCAAGTTAATGAATTTATATGCTTCACATGTTTAATATGCTGTTACTACAATGCCAGAAGCGTGGCATAGAATGGGAGAGGTTAGTCAACTGGAATCTCTAACCTGGTATACAGTATTATCGTATATCATGTATGACTTTGTTTGAAAACTATATACTATATATAACGGGATGTATGGAGAAAGTCTGGGATTGTGAAGTATGATATGGAAGAATTTTATCCTGGAGTATGAATACGTTACCATGATGGACGTCCTTGAAGGAAGGTCAATGGACTTGAATGAGCGGAATATTATATGGTAACAGTTTTGTGATCCTCAGTCACTTGAGTCAGAGAACTTTATTAGTAGAGAATCTTCAGGAACTTTAAAAGTAATTATCAACATGTTGACGTATGATTTCTGCGCCTGTGACGATGTTAGTCTTGTCCACTCCGTATGTGCTGTGTTGAATAAAATCTATGTACAGTCACCACCGACTTCTGTACTGCCAGTACTTGCCCAGTTCACCCAGTTCAATACTACTTGTTGAAGTTCGTTTGAAGAATATTGTTGACATTCGTTCATTTTAACCATTCGCGTTTTAAGCTACCACTTCACCGGTATAAACTGAACTCAACGATAAAATGGAGTCAACAGTATCCTTGGGTGGAATTAAATAAGGTTGAGCTCTTGGTGCCTGTTTTGTCTATTGGATATATAATTACAGATTATATTGTTTAGTTAGATATTTTATTTAATTACCTGATATAAAATGGCGGACCTGGCCAAATTTCGATCTGCGGCTGTACAGACTGCAAAAGAGTTGGGATTAGATGGGCAAGTTATGATTACCTATGTCACTACTGAATGTGACAAATTTATTGAACGCGAAGAAAGAAGGTTTGAGGCCGAAAGAAGGTTAGAGGCTGAAAAAGAAATTAAGAGGTTGCAGATTGAGGCTGAGGCTAAGAGGTTGCAGATTGAGGCTGACAAAGAGGCTAAAGCATTGGAGGCAGAAAGAGAAGACAAGCGATTGGCTGCAGAAAGAGAAGAGAAGAAATTAGCTGCAGAAAGAGAAGAGAAGAGATTAGCTGCAGAAAGGGAAGCAGAAGATAAAAGATTACAAAGGGAACATGAGTTACGACTAAGGGAGTTGGAGTTTCAAGGCCATGCTCCTGAAAATGGTGCCAGTCCCTTTGCCTCTGATGCTACGGTTACTCAGGGAGCCTCAACCTCAGCTATGAACTTTCATTTAGATCATTTTGTTGAGAAAGACGATGATATTGAGAGCTATATAAATAGATACGAATTATTAGCTACCACATATGGGTTAGAGAGAGAAAGGTGGAGCTTAAAGTTATCTCAAGGACTTCGTGGGGCAGCTTATGAAGTTTTTGCCAAAATGCACAGAGATGATCAGGAAAATTATGACATGCTAAAGCAGGCTCTTTTGTTAAGATATGAGAAGAACGCAGAATTTTACAGAAAAAAATTTAGGAATGCTAAACTACTGTCAGGTGAAACCTATCACCAGTTCTCTGCACGGTTAGAGACATACTTGGAGAAATGGACTTCTCTGGGGAAAACCCAAGATCTTAAGGAAATGATCCTTATAGAACAATTAAGAGAGTCCATGGCTCCAGACCTGAGAAAGTTTCTCATGGAACAAGGTGCAGATAGACTGGGTGAGTTGCTAAATGTTGCAGAAAGGTATCAAGCGGCCCAAGCAGAAGTATCAGGTAATAAAAAGAAACAGGTGGATAATTTTAGGGCACCACAGAACTTTAATAAATTTGATCATAGGGATCAAAACAAAGGTAAGCACCAATTTGATAGGCCACGGTATGAAAATAAAAATAAAAACCCACAATTCGATGAAAGGAAATATGATGAAAGAAAATCCTTCAACCAAGGGAAAAGGTGGTGTAAGAATTGTAAGATGAACAATCATGACACTGACCATTGTAGAAGGAAACCTCCTCATTGTGCTGCTATGACATCGGGGAAAAAGAAAAAAAAGGTCAAACCTGCAGAACTACAGGAACCATACCACCCCCCAGTGTGTGAAGATGTCATCTGCAATGGTGTCACTATAAGATGTTTATATGATACCGGTTTAGATTACGATTCCGTTGTGAGTTCTCACCTGGTGCAGGCGGATCAATACACCACAGAAACAGTGGAGATTCAAACTGCAACCAAGGATGTAGCTACCATGACACTTCCCGTCGCCCGGATAAAGGTGAAAACGCGATATGTGGAAGGAATCATAAAAGCAGCAGTGATAAATGAGCCAATCTACCCTCTGATATTGGGGTGTAGATATGTCTTCTTGGGGAATCCCAAGAGACCTGTGATATTGGCAACAGTGCAGACCAGATCACAGTCTAAAAAGGAGGAGGAAAATCCAATAAATACTCATCCAGATGAGATGAGGAAGGCACAGGCGGAGGACAAAACACTCAAGCCGTGTGTTTCAAGAAGTTGCCCAAATCACATACACCTCCAGGCAAGGGAGAATTCTATATGAAGAACAAACTGATTTATAGGAAGGCTGGATCTGAATCCAATGGTCACGGACAGCTGGTCCTTCCCACTTCATATAGGACTAAAGTGTTGGAACTAGGGCACGCGATTCCCTTCAGTGGTCATATGGGGATCAGCGCAACAGGACAGCGAATAGCTTGTCACTATTTCTGGCCAGGAATAACTGAAGATATCAAACGATATGTAAAATCCTGTCCAGAGTGCCAACGAGTAGCACCTAAGCATTGGACTGCACCAGCAACTCTGGGAGAAATGCCCATAGTGGGAACACCCTTTGAGAGAGTTGCCGTGGATCTTGTGGGACCTCTCACTCGAACTAAGAGAAGGAACAGCTACATTCTGACTCTGGTGGACACTTGTTCTATGTGGGGGAGAGGCGGTAGCCCTGTCATCGATTGATTCTAAACATGTGGCAGAGGCATTACTCACAATTTTCACAAGGTTAGGTTTTCCCAATCAAATCTTGACTGATAATGGCTCTCAGTTCAAGGGGAAACTAACTGAAGAAGTTTTCAGGATCTTCCAGGCCAAACACTACCATTGTAGTGTGTATCATCCCCAAGGGAACGGCCAAGTGGAACGGTTTAATGGCACCTTGATGTCAATCCTGAGAAAGTTGGCACACGAAAAACCAGATACATGGGACCAGTACCTTCACGCCGCCCTCTTTGCTTATCGGGAGGTACCCCATAGTTCAACCGGTATGGCCCCGGCAACATTATTGTTTGGAAGGCCAATAAAAGGTCCACTTGAAGCTCTGTTACGAACGTGGACGGATGAAAAGGCAGAGGAAAATATTACATCCTCATACCAATATGTGAATGAGCTGACCACTCGTTTAAAAACTGGCTGGAAACTTGCCAATGAAAATTTGAAACAAGCCAGGAAGAAACATGCTGCTTATTATAACAGGAAGGCAAAAGACAGAGATTTGGCTGTGGGAGAGAAGGTACTGCTTCTTTTGCCCGGAAATCAGAATAAGTTACAAATTGGATGGCAAGGTCCATATACAGTTCTAGAGAAGGTGTCTAGAACCAATTATAAGATAGATAAGAAGGGGAAAGAAAAAAATCTATCATGTGAATCTCCTGAAGAAATATTTGGAAAGAGAACATCAGGAAGAGACACACTTGCTAACCTTGTCCATTGCAATGGAGATGAAGAAGGAACCACTTTCATCATTTGAATATCCATTACACCCCTGTGAGACAGCGGCACAGGTGAAAATCAGTACACATTTAACGGAAAATCAGAAAGAGAGAGTGCAACAGGTTCTAGATAATCATACAGAGGTGTTAACAGACCGACCGGGGCATACAAACTTATTGGAATATGATATGAAACTGATAGACCCCACACCTGTCTGTATGAAGCCTTATTCGATTCCTTTTGCTAAGGAGAAAGCTTTGAAGGAAGAGATAGACTATTTGTTGAAGGAAGGAATTATTTCACACAGTGAATCCTCGTATAGTTCCAGTGTTGTACTTTTAAGGAAACCCTCTGGAGAACATAGACTCTGTATAGATTACAGGAGACTGAATGCTATTACAGAAGGACAGGTGGATCCATTGCCGGATACAAATCAGTTGTTTGCCAGACTAAATAAAGCTAAGTATTTCTCAAAAGTGGATTTGAGTAAAGGATACTATCAAATTCCAGTAAAGCCTGAGGTTAGACCATATCTAGCTTTTAGTACCTCAGAAGGACACTATGAGTTTAACAGATTGCCATTTGGATTGAAGAATGCACCTAGTGTATTCTCTAGAATGATGAGAAAATTATTGGACCCTCTGAATAACCCATGCATTACAAATTTCATGGATGATATCCTTATAGCAACAGAAACATTTGAGGAACACATTGACTCTCTGAACATGCTGTTTAATCGACTTAGGGAAGCGAATTTAACAGCCCGACCAACCAAATGTTGCGTTGGATGTAAAGAATTGGAATTTTTGGGACACACAGTTTATCAGGGAAACATGACCCCTGACCCAAAAAATTTAGAGAAACTAAAGAAAGCCCCGAGGCCACAAACCAAGAAAGACGTGAGATCCTTTGTCTCATTATGTGGTTTCTACCAAAAGTATATCAAAAACTTTAATTCCATATGTGCACCGTTAACGGAGTTGACACGTAAAGGACACCCAGATCGAATTACATGGACACCACAATGTGAAATGGCTTACCAAGAATTGAAGGAAAAGCTCACAAGTAAACCTATTTTGAAACTACCTGACTTAAGTCAGGAATTTGTAGTAAGGACTGATGCCAGTAATATTGGGTTAGGTGCAACTCTGCTACAGAAATCAGATGCATTGGATGGGGAACTAAGCCCAGTGGCATATGCTAGCAGAAAGTTGAATAAAGCTGAAACCAACTACTCAACTAGCGAAAAAGAATGTCTTGCAGTAATATGGGCGATAAAGAAATTCAATATTTATCTGTATGGGAAGGCATTTAAGTTGCAAACGGATCACAAACCTTTGTCGTTTCTGGCACAGGCTAGGCATGAGAACTCTCGTTTACTCCGTTGGTCTTTATTGATCCAGCCCTATGAGTTTTGCATAGAGTATATAAGTGGAAAAACAAATCTGGGAGCGGATTTTTTAAGCCGCCATCCGTGTGATGAGAATCACCGTAAGCCCCAGAAATAATAATAAATTTCTCTATGTGTATATAGAATTATAGACTGACATATAACGTCTGTTTTAAGAGGGGAGGATTTGTCGTGAGAAATTCTAATCCACATATATAAATTAAAAGTAAATGTAAAGCCTAACAAATAAATTCTATAAAAGGAAGAAGAATGGTAAAGAACAGTGCTGTCACAATGACAGTACTCGAAATCCCCTTTGTTTTATGCTTCGTCTGCAAATTGTAACGTTTCCACGTTAAATATAAGCCACTGCATAAATACAAGCGTTTCCACAACACATTAAAACGGGTATTGCATTTCTAAGAAAAACATTGAGAGGCACACTGCGTAATGACCTAAATTAATCCTAACATTAATTATACTACGTTACCAAAACGAACGAACAGATGGACTCAGATAGAAAGAAGGGAGGGCTGAAGGCAGCAACACAAGCAACACTAAACACGCGTCTCGCTATATTAATGCCACCCCTAACACGCGTGTAAGGCCACATGCACGAACTTTATTTCAGACGGACAGTGATAAAAACACTACCCTTCCCAGAGTTAGGTTTTAAAACCTGAAAAAACGCTTATTGGGGAAACCTGACATTCTACTGTTTTATGTCCGAAATCCTGACATTAGTCTGACAGTACAGCAGGACAGGTGGCGGTTTAAACAAAAAAAAAATAAAAATAAAAAACTACACGACTATCCTAGAAAATACATATTTTGAACGCAGCCACTTAGCTCCATTAAACTTATATATTTGGATTCCTTAAGACTTGCTAACAAAGAATATGTTAAGTGTTACGCAAATAGTCCAGGAATTAATAAATTATAGGCAAAAGAAAATAGTGAGGGTGTCAGACAGCCCCAAAAACATCAGAATCGCTCAGTGAAAGAATTTTAAACCACCATTGTACGGAAATAGGCCACAAGTTACATTTGAATTGATTGGATGGAATGATATGTAAGGCTAAACACGATTAGTCGGACTATAAATGCTATCTTTTGTTGTCAAGGGAGACGGAAGTAAGAGTACTTTTTTTCAAACGATTGGGTAGAGATGGCCTGATTGGTTAGGTCGGTTAATATAGTTAATTGATAGCGTTAGTTCGAGACCACTAGTTCAAATAAGCTTGATAAAGCAACAGTGCGTTGAAGCCAGCTCGTATTTTTTGCTAAATAAAAGCCTGGAACATAAGCAGATGGGAATTTGTGCCAGTATTTATGCCAGAATTCATTGCTAGTCAACGTATCTGTGTTTATTTCCATGAATTGTGGTAGGCTGAAATATTTGATCTCTTTTTAATGAAAATTGAATGTACATTGATAATTTATGTCTGTATATATGTGCAGTTCAGTAGCGAACAAGAGGCAAGGCCTATAATATATATAGTGCTCCAACCTGAACAGAAGGTGTCGGAGAAAAGTAACACTACATGGAATTACCAGATAGTACACTGACACCTACCTTATGATATGGAAGGACTTATAGCTGAAAGTGCAGAGGCGTAGTAACCATTAAGGAGGTTAATACTGGAGTAAACTGCTTCAGAAGAAGATAGCAGTAAAAATAAAGCTCTGAACTCTGTGTTTGTGATGTATTGTGCTCAGTCTAGCCAGATAGTATAAATTAGTTCTGAAGTAGGAGGTACATCCTTCTTGTTTCAGGGACTGTGGTCCTAGTATTGAAGCCGCACCTGGTCTGAGCGTTTGCTGAATCCAGAGGCTGACAGCATACTCTTGGGTCCCTATAGTAACCAGTGAGGTGTCTTCAGAAACAGCGAATAGTCGAGCAGAGGAGTCCTTGCCTGCCGCCATCACGAAAGTTAAGCCCACTGTGGCCAAAAGAGCTCAACACTATGTACCCCTCGTAAATGACACTAACTTAATTAAAGAGGGGCAATTAATTGTTTTAATGTTCGGAACTGAGACCATCTCCAATACTAGTTCCAACATACACAAGCACATGCAGTCATGATGTCTAATAAGAATCTATCTTGACGAACAAAACCAGTATTACCTCCTATTACCACATCACAACTCACACACATAGAATACTAATATGGTATGTCAATGCAAAGACCACATTTATATCTGTGTACATAATATTTGAAATTACATGTTATTATATTGCCTGGTTCACTGTGTAGTTGAATCAGGATCACTATTGTAGAGAAAATCAATACATATGTACATATCTGAAATTTATCATTGAATCTTTTAAGATAGTCTTCTAGAGTGTTGACTGTTTGTGAGTGTCACAATATTGTCAAGTGTGGTGGAATAATTAAATTGTTTATCTGTTGTTGTTGTGGTGACTTACACTTCATCATTTGCATAACCCTAGACATATAACGTTGCCAACACAATATTCCAGAATAATTCTGACTGAGATATAAATATGTGGCAGTAAGTAAGGTTATCTGTAAAACACTACACATATTAGATACAGATACCTTCACAGCTGATCTCAGTCAGTACACTAAGTCCCTATAAGTCCAAGTGATGACAACAGTTTTTTTGGTTTTTAAGCAGAAGAGCATTACTATTTTTTTTTTGGGGGGGTTCATTTGTAAAGTTTAATAGTTATGAGAATCTATATTATTTTTTTTTACTCCAACATAATAGTCTGTTGTTATATTTTTTCTTTCTACTTTTATTTGGGCTGTATTTTGTTTTTAAACATAAATCTACACCCTGGGGGGCTGAGCCGTAATTAAAATAACTTCCAGTGGGTCGGGATATTTTATTTAATGTGGACTGGACACCAAATCTCCTTTCTCAACTTGTGTACTCTGCATAGTCCTTTGTACAATTTCTGAGAAAAAGATTATCGTCTAGAACAGTGGTATTCAACCTGTGGTACGCGTACCGCTAGGGGTACGAGAAGACTTCTAAATAGGTACGTGAAAAAAAGTCTGCGAATGCAATGTACAGGTAAACTGAATACTTGGAATTAGCACAAATAACCATGGGGGTACATAGTTAAAGATTAATTATATCTGAGGGTACGCGAACAAAAAAGGCTGAATACCACGGGTCTAGAAAATATTTTGTTTAACCAGGAGAATTCTCTTTGAATTACGGATTTCTAGTAGACTATTTCCCAAGAAGAGGGAATTCCTTCGAACTCATATATATATATATATATATATATATATATATATATATATATATATATATATATATATATATATATATATATATATATATATATATATATATATATATATATATATATATATATATATATATATATATATATATATATATATATATATATATATATATATACTAGCAATAACCCGTCAATAATGACGGAAGTAAATCAAAAACTGTAATATATTTTTAAAATATTTTTTAATTCAAAATAAAAGTTCTTTGATGACAACATTGTTTGTGAAAGTGCGTGCATTTGTTTCAAAGAATGTTCCCTGATAAAAAGTATTTTTAACAAAATCTTTCAAGTTTTCATATTTTGTTCCTCGGGTGAGGGCGACATGGAGCTGGCCGTGTCCGAAAACAGGTTCAGGAAGGAAAACTCCTACGTGATCAAACGATTGTCCTTGCGCCTTATTGATCGTCATTGCAAATGCTAAAATCACTGGGAATTGACGACGTCACATCCTAAATGGCAAACTGCGCTCGCTATGGTTCTAAGTCAATTCGAGGAATTAAGACTCGTTCTCCCTTATTACTGCCAGTGATAATTTCTGCATCAATCGAATTCCGATGCAAGACTTTTATGACCAAACGCATGCCATTCAATAGTCCGTTTTTTGCGTTCAGATTTCGCAATAGCATGATACACGCAGCAACCTTTTATTTCAGCAAATGCGGTGGCATTCCTGATGGGCACTGCTCGTTAAGGAACTCGGTTGGGAAATCAACTGCGTCGTTGGGATCATCGGAAATCATGGTATCTATGCTCCAGTAAACCGTTTCATTTCCAGCGAGTAGCTCCAACAATGAATCTGTAATACTTTAAATTAAAATTTTGTCTTGAAGATACAATCAAAGACTTACATTTTAAGGTTATTTTTAACAAAATGATGAGTTAAATCCGTTTCCGGAATAAAACTGGGTTCTACAATCAAAAACTTACATTTTATTCATATATCACTGTCACTCACTTTGTGTTGCACAATTCACCGACTTTTCTTCGTTGAGTCTTACTATTTTCGGGAGAGTACATATAAGGGAAACAATACAATTAATGTCTAACTTTCAACCACAGTTGCATCTCTTCGGTGTGGCCGACGTACAAACGGCGAGAATTATGGAATTTGAGTATATATATATATATATATATATATATATATATATATAATATATATATATATATATATATATATATATATATATATATATATATATATATATATATATATATATGTAAACAGCTGTAATGAGAAGGTGGACAGAATATTGTAAAGAATTATATAACTGTAAACTCGACACTGACTATAGCATATTAAACAACATTAAGTGCGAAAACAGGGAACTCGGAAATGCAGCAATATTACGGGAAGAAGTGGAAGAGGCTATATGTTCGATGATCGGAGGGAAGTCCCCGGGTGTGGATAATATCCCAGCAGAGCTCTTGAAATATGGAGGACCAGATATAGTAAAAATCATGACAACAATTTGCCAGAAAAAATGGAGTACAAAAAAATGGCCAAAAGAGTGGACGCTGTCATTTGTAATACCGCTTCCAAAGAAAGGAAATCTAAAAATGTGCAAGAACTACAGAACCATTAGCCTTATTAGTCATCCAAGTAAGGTGATGTTAAGGATACTTTTGAACAGAATAAAACAGAAATCAGAAGAAATCTTGTCCGAGGAACAGGCTGGCTTTAGACCAAAAAGAAGTACCTCAGAACAAATCTTCAATATTAGATTACTGATCGAAAAACATCTCCTGCATCAACACGATTTATACCATAACTTCATCGATTTCACAAAAACCTTCGATCGAGTCTGGCATGAAGGCTTATGGCAAATAATGAGAAAATTCAATTTTGATACCGACATCATAGATATCATTGAAGCACTATACAAGGACGCAAGCAGTGCTGTTTTTGCAAGCAATGACATTGGAGAATTTTTCAAAACAACTGCAGGAGTTCGCCAGGGATGTATCCTGTCCCCAGTGCTTTTTAATATATATCTAGAACATATTATGCAGGAGGCTCTCTACGATTATAAATCAACCATATCGATTGGAGGCCGACCTCTTTGCAATCTACGTTTTGCTGATGATATCGATCTGATAGCTGGAACAGAATGAGAACTTCAAGACCTTACCTCTAGACTGGAGAAAGTAACAAGAACGTATGGGATGGAAATTAATATAGAAAAAAACCAAGATATTGGTGAATAGCCTTAAGAAACATGTTCCGACCAACATTACGTTAAATGGGCAAACGTTAGAAGAAGTTAACACCTTCAAATATCTCGGGTCCACTATATGTAGTGATGGAAGATCAAGTAAAGAAATCAAGACAAGACTTGAGATGGCCTCAGCTGCCATGACAAGGCTGAATGTGATCTGGAAATGTAACATCAGTTTTCCTGTGAAGATCAAATTATACAAATCACTTGTATTATCTATTCTCTTGTATGGGTGTGAGGGCTGGACACTCACTGCAGATACGGAGCGAAGGATTCAGGCTTTCGAGCATAAATGTTATAGAAGAATTTTGCGCATTTGCTATAAAGAGCACAAAACACATGTCTATGTTAGAGACAAGATAAAGACCTATGCAGGCCACCAAGAACCACTTTTGTCAGTAGTGAAACGTCGTAAGCTTGCCTGGTTTGGGCATGTAACTCGTCATGACTCCCTTTCGAAAACGATCCTCCAGGGAACAGTCGAAGGTAAACGGAGAAGAGGAAGGCAAAGAAAATCCTGGGCTGATAACATCAAAGAATGGGCAGGACACGGTTTTTCCACACTTGTACGCATTGCTGAGGATAGAGAGCAGTGGAGGACCCTGTCTGCTGATGCTTCCACCATGGCACCCCTACGATCCATGACGGGTTACGGGTTGAGATGATGATGATATACATATTCATTCATTCATAACCCTCCACTCCCAAAGGAGCATAGGCCTTCAACAAACATATGCCAAGTCCTCCTGTCACGTGCTCAAGGCTCAAGAAGTGTACACAGAAGCAAACAAAGAAGTAAGAAGAAGCCTCAAAAGAGACAATGGGAAATATATTGATGGGTTGGCAAGAGAGGCATAAGATGCTGCAGCCAAAAGGAAATATGAGAGAACTGTATAACAGCACAAAGAAGCTAACAGGAAAATACAAGCAAGCAAGTTGCCTCATAAAAAGACAAGAATGGAAAGCTGCTTAGCATTATACAAGGGCAAATGAAGAGGTGGACAGAATATTTTGAGGACCTTCTCAATAGACCAGCTCCACAAAACCCCCCGGACATCCAGCTTGCCGAAGAAGAGCTACAAATTTACTGTGAAATACCAACGAAGGAAGAAATAAAGAAAGTCATAAAGCTTCTATGAGATGGAAAAGCGACTGGACCAGATGGCATTCCAGCAGAGGCCATCAAAGCAGATATTGACACGGCTACAGAGATGTTATATAAATTACTTTTAAAGTCTGGGAAAGGGAAGAGATACCAGCAGAATGGAAGGAAGGATATCTGGTTAAGCTGCCTAAGAAGGTAAACGTATAAGAGTGCACAAATTATAGGAGAATAATGTTACTATCAGTGCCAGGAAAAGGATCATCCTCGAGAGATTAAAAGAGTCCATAGACAAGAAACTGAGAGATGAACAAGCAGGTTTTCGACAAGCAGGCGCTCTAACTACTCTGCCACTCGAACCTCGGTGTATGTATAAGACATTCTGTAGCGACCAATATGAGTTCGGTACTTTATGTTTTAAAAAAAGATTTGATCGGTAAAGTATTTTTAAAAAGTTAAATTTTATGAGATTGTAAAATAATTTTTTTGGGAAACAAAGATCTGAACACAGCATACATCATATTAACCGTCACTGTTATCTATCTTACTCTGCCATATTTGTATTTACATTTTCGAAGGAATGTGTCAGAGTTAAGAATTTAATTTTGTAAAAATGCTTCCCCTATTGTAAAATTGTCTTTCCTTACAAAATGACACAGGTATCCAGGTAAGTTTTTATTCTAACATAATACCCTCTAGGAGCGATAGTATTACCAGGCAGTTCTTGCTATGGAATCCCCAGGGTAAGAAAGATAGAGAAAGACCAAATAACACGTGGAGAAGAAAACTGGAGACAGACATGAAGGGAATGAAGTAGACATGGAAATACCTTGAGCTTGATGGCACGTGACAGGAAGACTTGGCATACGTTTGTTGAAGGCCTATGCTCCTTGTGGAGTAGAAAGGTGAAAGACGAAGAATAGGTTCTTTATATTCTAACAGTAATGCCCCCAGGGTGGAAAAGAATATCTGTTTCCATTAAACAATTGTTTTAACAGAATTTTAACATATAAATCTAACATATGCAGGCGAGGACTCAATCAAGCTAACGCCCTCAGCAAACGATGTTATTAAGTCAGGCTGATTTCACGCTCAACCAATATCAAATATTATCACTCCATCTGGAAACCACAAAGCTATGAAGCTACTTCACAACTCAGAATGGCTCTACAAATCAAAACTTTCATCAATTAAACAAGTGTAGAATGTGTTCCGAGATAACATATCACATAGAAAGTTGCTCATGCATTTAGTTAGCCTATTAATTTTTGAACAGTGATTGATGATAAAGCTCGCTCATTCGCGAATATCTGGATTCCTGTATGCTTGCAATGCATGTATAAGTTTTCATTAGAACATAATAGAATAATTACAGTATATTAACAGTATTAATCAATATATTATCTGACTTAAAAGCTTTTCAAAAAGCTCGATCGTTTAAACGTTTTATCTGTCTGACTGATGTCTGGCTGACTAGCAGGATGTCTGGCTGATGAGCAGGCTGCCTTACTTCTCTACTCGTCCGGCTAACTATACTATCTGTCTGTCTGACTATCTGTTCTGTCTGTCTGATGTCTGGCTGACTAGCAGACTGCCTTACATCTCTGATCGTCTGGCTACCCCTACTGTCTCTCTGGCAGTCTGTATTATGTATCCATATATCCGTATGTATGTCTGTCTGTGTCTGATGTTTGGCCTGGATAGCAGACCACCTTACATCGTTGTTCGTCTAGCTATCTTTACTGCCTGTCTGTGTCTGTCTTGCTATGTGTTATGCATGTCTGTCTCATGTCCGGTTGGCGTGTTGGCCGCTTTACTTCTCTGCCTAGGTAGTTATCTTTACTTACTGTTTATCGTGCTATGAAATTTCACACAGCCATAGGCTTTGTGACCTCACCATGAGAAACAAATTGCCACATAAACCACAGCTACAACAGCATGCGTATGATGTGTTGTTCTCGGGATCTCTAATTAGACAAAGAATACTACATCTCCCTCAGGCAGGATGTAAGAGGCGTCTAGTTTGGGGTTGGCAGTAATCATGTAAAATTAACACATACAAAAACCCCCACGACAAAAGTTACACGAAAGTTTGGGTGCAGGCTTCCTGTCATGGGACCAGCTACAAAAACACCCACTACAATAGTTACACGAAAGTTTAGATGCAGGCTTCCTGTCATGTGACCAGCTACAAAAACCCACACTACAAGAGTTACACGAAAGTTTGGATGCAGGTTTCCTGTCATGTGACCAGCTACAAATACCTCCACTACAAGGGTTACACGAAAGTTTGAATGCAGGCTTCCTGTCATGGGACCAGCTACAAAAACCCCCACTACAAGGGTTACACGAAAGTTTGAATGCAGGCTTCCTGTCATGGGACCACGAAAGTTTGAATGCAGGCTTCCTGTCATGGGACCAGCTTCAAAAACCCCCACGACAAAAGTTACACGAAAGTTTGGGTGCAGGCGTCCTGTCATGGGACCAGCTACAAAAACCCCCACGACATAAGTTACACGAAAGTTTTTGCAGGGATGCAGCTACAAAAACCCCCACTATAATTTCCTGTCATGCGACCAGCTACAAAAACCCATACTACAAGAGTTACACGAAAGTTTGGATGCAGGTTTCCTGTCATGTGACCAGCTACAAAAACTCCCACTTTAAGGGTTACACGAAAGTTTGGATGCAGGTTTCCTGTCACGGGACCAGCTACAAAAACCCCCACTACAAGGGTTACACGAAAGTTTGAATGCAGGCTTCCTGTCATGGGACCAGCTACAAAAACCCCCACTACAAGGGTTACACGAAAGTTTGAATGCAGGCTTCCTGTCATGGGACCAGCTACAAAAACCCCTCACTACAAGAGTTACACGAAAGTTTGGATGCAGGCTTCCTGTCATGTGACCAGCTAAAAAAAAAACCAACTACAAGAGGTACACGAAAGTGTGGATGCAGGCTTTCTGTCATGTGACCAGCTACAAAAACCCCCCACTACAAGAGTTACACGAAAGTTTGGATGCAGACTTCCTGTCATGTGACCAGCTACAAAAACCTCCCACTACAAGAGTTACACGAAAGTTTGGATGCAGATTTCCTGTCATGTGACCAGCTACAAAAACTCCCCACTACAAGAGTTACACGAAAGTTTGGATGCAGGCTTCCTGTCATGTGACCAGCTACAAAAACCCCCACTACAAGAGGTACACGAAAGTGTGGATGCAAGCTTTCTGTCATGTGACCAGCTACAAAAACCCTCCACTACAAGAGT
Source organism: Oreohelix idahoensis (assembly GCA_024509875.1). Taxonomy (NCBI): domain Eukaryota; kingdom Metazoa; phylum Mollusca; class Gastropoda; order Stylommatophora; family Oreohelicidae; genus Oreohelix; species Oreohelix idahoensis. The sequence goes on from JAMPIV010004725.1 coordinate 309,872, forward strand.
TACACGAAAGTTTGGATGCAGGCTTCCTGTCATGTGACCAGCTACAAAAACCCCCCACTACAAGAGGTACACGAAAGTTTGGATGCAGGCTTTCTGTCATGTGACCAGCTACAAAACCCCCCCACTACAAGAGTTATACGAAAGTTTGGATGCAGGTTTCCTGTCATGTGACCAGCTACAGCTGTGGCTCCATGCCCCAAAAATAGCGAAAAAGGAAATAATGATAACGATAACGGTGATGGTGATGATGATAATGATGACAACGACTACGGTGATGATGATTTTGATAGGATTTAGTGTTGGTGGTAGTAGTAATGGTGGTGATGATGATGGTGACGACGACAACGATGATGGGTTTTGGTAGTGGTGGTAGTAGTGGTGATGATAATTATGACGACAACGACGATGATTATGATGATGATGATGATGGTGGTGACGACAGGCTTTTGTGCTATAGGAATGAGACTTTTTTAAAGATTAGCTGGATGTGTGTGGGAAGGGGGGGGGAGGGGGGGGGTGGGGGGGGGGGGGGGGGGGGGGGGGGGGGGGGGGGGTTGTGGGGGGGGGGGGGGGGTGTGGTGGGGGGGGGGGGGGGGGGGGGGGGGGGGGGGGGGGGGGGGGGGGGGGGGGGAAAGGAATGCCACCGGAAAGGGAGATATAAAATATATTATCAAAAGAAAAAAACGATTTTTTTTCACTTAGAACTGTCCCATAATTATCTGTATGGCTATTACAACTGGCAAATTATTTGTACAACTGGTAAATCTGCTTTGCCAAATTAATGAATATTTGTTTGACAGGCATTTAAACTATGACAGACAATAAATGGCCCGAGTGGTATCGTAGCTCTAGACCGGAAATTTCCGTGCCTCAAAGTAAATAGATGTCTTTTGTTTTTTAGCCGGTGACAAGTATCTCTCTCACTCTCTTTCTGCTATTTTTGTCATGCTTATCACAGAGCTGCACTCACGGCCCCGTTCGCTTCTGATAACGAATGAAAAAACAAATAAAGAAAAAGACACGAGTTTAGCCGATTCTCTTTTATCACTGTTACCAATGCATTCAAACAAAACAATACAATAAATTTTTAATGCATTCTCTTGCACTGAATAATAGTGGATAGCCAGGTACTATTAATCAGTAATTCTCCATATCGTCCCAAAAACGTGTGTGTGAGCTGGAGGTGGGTGGGAAAGGGAGAGCTGTAGCTGGTCCCAAAAATGCCCAAAATATGAGGAACATAGAAAGCACAAATGGCCGTTACCAGTAACATTTTCGGAAAAACTCTATGGAGATGCAAATAGCCGGAAGCTGACAACTTTCTTTGACAATATTCAAGTAGAAGTCTGAGAGTATACAAAGAAGAAGAGGGAGAAGAAAAAGAATGATTTGGATATCAGAATGCTCAAGACCATTAAAGTAAGAAAGTAAGCAGCAAAAGATGTATTTGTCCTGTGAGAAACGTACGTCAAATGTTCTCTAAATCTATCGAATAGACGCCTGCATGTTTCCCCAACATAATACCACAGTTTACAAACAATTACATAACAAACAAAGGTACTTTTAGGAAATGAAACAGTTTGCTTCTAGAACACAAACGGACAAAAGTTCGACACCTGTGACGATGACAAGACTCGGTGGCAAAGTGTGCAGACTCTACTACTCACCAAGCGGTTATAAACTAAAAAGCTTCTGAAACTCTAATCCCTACGATATGACACTAAAGGGACAATTTGTTTATTGTCAAAGTGTCGCGTTTTCCTGGCTTTAATCTTTCTTCTTTCATCCACTGCTTATGCTGCTGGACGTCGAAGAGAGAATAGAGTATTGATTTTTTGGAATTTTGCACGCATTATTTTTCTGCTTAGTTGTTATGTATGTGTTGCAAAGATGTATGTCACTATCACCCGATCCATTTTTCGCGGATGTCTTCTATTTTAGGTAGTTTTTATTCTAAACATACCAGTGTCGCAGTCTGATGATGGGATACCTTCTCACAAGATCTCAAAACCAGGTAACAACATGTCCAAATTGGCTTATCAATAAGAGGAATAAGATGGACGAGTTCTCTACGCTGGAAGATCTGGAATATGCCGATGACATTGCATTACTCGCACATTCACATCAACACATCCACACACACACAAACAGATAGACTGAATAAGTATAGCCAACATCAATCTAAAGAAGACAGAAGTCATTGTCACGAGAGGGTTGATTATTATTGAAATTATAAGATATCCTGGACACAAAGTTGTATCAGGTGATACCAGGATAGTGCCAGATAAGAGACTGGTCTTATAAGAAATACCCCCTTTTCTGAAAAGAATAAGGGTGTATCGACATCAAAGGTAGGATCAAGCTTCATCAGTTTCCAGGTATGATGATATTATATGTTCCTGGATTCCTATGGGCTCCCTCTCAAGATCCTCCTATGATTATATTATTATTATTATTATTGACTCTGCTAGGGGGATTAACTAAATTATCCACCAACAAGAACTTGAACTCAACTTAAATAATTAAGTAAGTCTGCTGGTAAATATTTACAATTTATTTTTACAGTTTCTCTTTCCTTTTTGAAAAGCTTGAAAGAAAATCAACTTCAATTACAACATTAAATCAATAAAACATTGGAAAATAGTTAAAAGGTATCAAAAGACATTAAATTTGATGAGATTTCTCACTTTGGTAAATTATCTCTGCTGGAATAATATTTATATGTTTCTAACAATGTTCTTTCTCTGTCACTTGAATGTGAAGCTATCACTGGCTATATCTATGCCCACACTTGTCATCATAAATGATTGTCTATAATTGTGGTGTAACTCGGATACTCTACAGTTGCCTTGTTTTTCACTCATCTGTAGAATGACGCTGGTTCCACTTTGGTCCTGGCAGGAACATTTATTTGAACTTCCTCCAGGCAGTAGGCATTTGGTAACTGGCCTTCTGAACTCAAAGGCGCTTGCACCAGTAGTGCCTTCAGTAGTGGCTGACTCTTATGAGCAGTTGGGTTGACAGGATATAACCTGAAACGAATTAGAGGCAACCCCTATATTTTCCATCATTATCCCATTATCACAAAGGTTGGGGATGATAGACAGTTTCAGACAGTGTGCTAGCAGATGCACAGGACATAGTATAGAAGCAACAACCAAATCCAGTTCACTGTGATTACAGTTTCCCTCTAAATCCTTAGTTAGAGGCAGTTGTCCATGATCCGCCTCCATACAATGATTAGGTCCTGTATAAAACTACTAAGTAATAGCTTAAACAATCCAGTAAAACAATCGCTTTCATTCTTCCTTACGTTCCTGGTGTATGTGTCCATTCCATCAAGAAATAATTCTTTAAATGCTTTTCCAAACCTACAGACACACTTTTGCCATCATTCTCAATTATCTTGAATATTTCACAAGGCTGGTTTTTGCCTCCAGAATTATACACAGGCCTGTAAGTCCGCCAGCAACACACCGTAGTTTTCTAACACATTCTACACACTTCCTAACGCACAAATGAATTAATCACTAAAAATACAGATATTTATATGCATATATATATATATATATATATATATATATATATATATATATATATATATATATATATATATATATATATATATATATATATATATATATATATATATATATATATATATATATATATATATATATATACGCGAGGGGCGTTCAGAAAGTAATGCACCACATCGTTTTTCTCAGCTAATAATAAAGATAGAAGCATGACATTTTGCACGCTTCAAATATGGCATGTGCCAATTGCGTGCACCAAATTGCACTGCAACCGGCCAAATAATACGGCTGCCCTAAACAGTTGAAATGGAGCGTGTTAGCAACTTTCGTTATAAGCAGCGAATTGTGATAGAATTTCTCGTTGCAGAGAAGGAAACTGTTGTGAACATTCACAAGCGTCTATGTGATGTGTATGGAAGTTTTGCAGTCGACAGGAGTACAGTCAGTTGCAGGGTTCAGAGAATCAAAGAATCAGTAAGTGGAGATATGGAGCTGCTTGATCGGCCGCGCTGTGGACGTCCTGCCACAGCCACCAACGCAGAAATGTTGAAATGCGCTGGGGGCATTATTCTTACTGATAGGCGAATCACTACTCAACAATTGGCCTTACAGCTGTCAGTCAGCATTGGTAGTGCAAATGCAGTTATAAAAACTCTCGGATTTTCTAAGGTTTGCGCAAGATGGGTTCCTCGAAGCCTCACAAATGACCACCGATTGCAAAGGAAAGCAATTTCTTCTGAATTGTTGGAGCGTTTCAATGCTGATGGAGAGAACATTTTGGCTAAGATCGTTACAGGTGACAAAACCTGGGCACATCATTTTGAACCTGAAACAAAAAGACAGTCAATGGAGTGGCATCATCCGCAATTACCACGAAGAAAGAAATTCAAGACAATTCCTTCAGCTGGAAAGGTCATGATCACTGTCTTTTGGGACATTGAAGGTGTGATTCTTGTGGACGTTATGCCAAGAGGAGAGACAATCAATTCGCAAGCTTACATTAAGACATTGAAAAAACTCAATCAACGTTTTCGCAGAGTTCGGCCGCACAAGAATCCAGCAGACCTGCTTCTCCTTCACGACAATGCGCGACCTCACACAAGTCTGGCAACACGGGAAGCAATCACCAAATTGGGTTGGACTGTACTACCCCATCCACCCTATAGTCCCGATTTGGCACCCTCTGATTTTCATCTATTTGGTCCACTTAAAGATGCACTCTGTGGGACAAGGTTTGAAGATGATGAAGGAGTGATTCATGCAGCGAAGAAATGGCTACATGATCAAGACAAAATCTGGTACGGACTAGGAATACATGCATTTGTTTCGCGCTGGAATAAAGCCGTACAAGTTGATGGGGATTATGTTGAATAATACCGATGTTTACATGACATATCCATGTATATTGTGTATAAATTTCATGCTTTTTGAATAAACAGCTCCTGAGAAAAACGATGTGGTGCATTACTTTCTGAACGCCCCTCGTATATATATATATATATATATATATATATGTATATGTATATGTATATGTATATATATATATATATATATATATATATATATATATATATATATATATATATATATATATATATATATATATATATATATATATATATGTGGTGAAGTGGGATGTTATAAATATTTATAGGGGACTTAGTGTACTGACTGAGATCAGCTGTGAAGGTATCTATATCTATTAAGAGTAGTGTATTATAGATAACCTTACTTGCTACCCCATATCTATATATCTCAGTCAGAATTATTCTGGAATAGTGTGATGACTACGTTATGTGTCTAGGGTATGTGTATGATGAAGTGTAAGTCACAACAACAGACAGATAAACAATTTAATTTAATCCACTACTCTTGACAACACTGTGACACTCACATACATATAACACTCTATGAGAATATCTTAAGGAGTCACTGATAACTTTTCAAATAACAATATGTATTCATTGTTGTCATAAAGGTATATGTGTCCTGATTCAAATACAAAGGAACCAGGAATCACAATCAATTTTAATTACAAGTATATGTACAGACTTTATCAATATGAATATTGTAGTGACATATATTATTAAAAATATACTATGTGTGTCAGTTGTGTAGTAGTAATATGAGGTAATACTGGTTTTGTTTTGTTCAAGCTCTGTTGGTATTTGTCATCATGACTTCAATAGTTTGTCTTTTGGGACTAGTATTGGAGATGTTCTCAGTTCCTGATATTAAGACAATTAAATTCCCCTCTGAATGTTATTTTTACAAAGTCATTTCAAGATGAGGGGACATAATGTTGAGCTCAGCTGGCCAAATCAGCTTATCTTGCGTGATGGCGGCAGGAAAGGACTCCTCTGCTCGAATTCTCCCCTGGGCTCTGGAGACACCTCACTGATAGCTAAAAAGACCAAGGAGTATGCTGTCCGACTCTGGATTCAGCAAAGCTCTGACCAGGTGCTGCTCAGTACCATCAAGACCACGGTCCCACAATTCATGGAAACAAACACAGATACGTTGATTAGCTTATGTTCCAGGCTTTTATTTAGCAAAATATGAGCTGGCTTCAACGCACTGTTGCTTTATCAAGCTTATTTGCACTAGTGGTCTCGAACTAACGCTCCTAAGTGAGTATATCAGCGAGTCTAGCCAATGGAGCCACGTTTCGACAAGTGTTTGAAAAAATGTTACCTTTCCACGTCTCCCCTAACAACGATAGATAGTATTTATAGCCCGACCAATCGTGGTTAGTCTTTCATTTGTTGCGCTCCAATCAATTTGGAGTTTACATGGTAGGCTATTTCTGTAACGTAAGGTTTTTTCAAACACGTTATAAAAAAATTTTATGAGCAGAAATGATTCCATGTTGTCAGGCATCCCCACTGTTTTATTTTGGTTATAATTTATTAATTCCTGGACTATTTGCGTAACGTTTTACATATTCTTTGTCAGCAAGCCCTAAGGAACCCAAATATCCAAATTTAAAAGAGCTACGTGGCTGCGTTCAAAATATGCAATTTCTTCTACCTACTGTTTCGAAGATGTGCTGTCTGGGTACTGTAATGTTTTCAAACGTAAACCCATCTATTGTTATCTTTCCTAATAAGCGTTTTTTTATGATTTTAAAACCTAACTCTGGGAAGGGTAGTGAATTTATCACTGTCCGTCCGAAAAAGTTAGTGCATGTAGCCTAACACGCGTGATAGTAGTAATTGTGTATCGCGTTACGCTTGTTGGGGGTGGCATTAATAGCGAGACGCGTGTTTAATTTTGCATGCGTTCCTGATTTTATTCGCCCCTCTCTCTTTCTATTTGAGTCCATCTGTTCGTTCGTTTTGGTAACGCAGTATAATTAATGTTAGGATTAATTTAGGTCATTACGCAGTCTGCCTCTCAATGTTTTTCCAAGAAATACAGCACACGTTTCATTGAAGAAAGCGGTTATAATACAGTAAGTTTTTACTATCAACGTGAAAGCGTTACAATTTGCAGACGAAGCAGAAAACAAGGGGGATTTCGAGTACCTTCTTTGTGACAGCACTGTTATTTTACCATTGCTCTTTTCTTTATTAATTTTATTTGTTAGGCTTCATATTTACCTAATAATTTATATATGTGGATTAGAATATTCCACGACACCTCCCCTCTTAAAACAGACATTATATGTCAGTCCTTTATTCTATATACACATAGGGAAATTTATTATTATTTCTGGGGTTTACGGTGATTCTCATCACACGGATGACGGCTTAAAAAATCCGCTCCCAAATTGGTTTTTCCAGATATATACTCAATGCTAAAATTATATGGAGCCAAAAGTAAAGACCATCGGAGTAACCTGGAGTTCTCATGCCTAGCCTGTGCTAGAAACGATAAAGGTTTGTGGTCTGTTTGCAACTTAAATGCCTTCCCATATAGATAAATATTGAATTTCTTTATCGCCCATATTACTGCAAGACATTCTTTTTCGCTAGTTGAGTAGTTGATTTCAGCTTTATTCAACTTTCTGCTAGCATATGCCACTGGGCTTAATTCCCCATCCAATGCATCTGATTTCTGTAGTAGAGTTGCACCTAACGCAATATTACTTGCATCCGTCCTTACTATGAATTCTTGACTTAAGTCAGGTAATTTCAAAATGGGTTTACTTGTGAGCTTTTCCTTCAATTCTTGGTAAGTCATTTCACATTGTGGTGTCCATGTAATGCGATCTGGATGTCCTTTACGTGTCAATTCAGGTAACGGTGCACATATGGAATTAAAGTTTTTGATATACTTCTGGTAGAAACCACATAATGAGACAAAGGATCTCACGTCCTTCTTGGTTTGTGGTCTCGGGGCTTTCTGTAGTTTCTCTAAATTCTTTGGGTCAGGGGTCATGTTTCCCTGATAAACTGTGTGTCCCAAAAATTCCAATTCTTTACATCCAACGCAACATTTGGTTGGTCGGGCTGTTAAATTTGCCTCCCTAAGTCTATCAAACAGCATGTTCAGAGAGTCAATGTGTTCCTCAAATGTTTCTGTTGCTATAAGGATATCATCCATAAAATTTGTTATACAGGGATTATTCAGAGGATCCAATAATTTTCTCATCATTCTAGAGAAGACACTAGGCGCATTCTTCAATCCAAATGGCAATCTATTAAACTCATAGTGTCCTTCTGAGGTACTAAAAGCTAGGTATGGTCTAACCTCAGGCTTTACTGGAATCTGATAGTATCCTTTACTCAGATCCACTTTTGAGAAATATTTAGCTTTATTTAGTCTGGCAAACAGCTGATTTGTATCCGGCAATGGATCCACCTGTCCTTCTGTAATAGCATTCAGTCTCCTGTAATCTATACAGAGTCTATGTTCTCCGGAGGGCTTCCTTAAGAGTACAACACCGGAACTATACGAAGACTCACTGTGCGAAATAATTCCTTCCTTCAATAGATAGTCTATCTCTTCCTTCAAAGCTTTCTCCTTAGCAAACGGAATCGAATATGGTTTCATACAGACAGGTGTGGAGTCTATTAGTTTCATATCATATTCCAATAGGTTTGTATGCCCTGGTCGGTCTGTTAACACCTCTGCATGATTATTTAGAACCTGTTGCACTCTCTCTTTCTGTGTTTTCGTTAAATGTGTACTGATTTTCACCTGTGCTGCTGTCTCACAGGGGTGTAATGGATACTCAAATGATGAAAGTGGTTCCTTTTTCATCTCCATGGCGATGGACAAGGTCAACAAGTGTGTCTCTTCCTGATGTTCTCTTTCCAAATATTTCTTCAGGAGATTCACATGATAGATTTTTTCTTTCCCCTTCTTATCTATCTTATAATTTGTTCTAGACACCTTCTCTAAAACTGTATATGGACCCTGCCATCCAATTTGTAACTTATTCTGACTCCCAGGCAAAAGAAGCAGTACTTTCTCTCCAACAGCCAAATTTCTGTCTTTCGCCTTCCTGTTATAATAGGCAGCATGTTTCTTCCTGGCTTGTTTCAAATTTTCATTGGCAAGTTTCCAGCCAGTTTTTAACCGAGTGGTCAGCTCATTCACATATTGGTATGAAGATGTAATGTTTTCCTCTGCCTTTTCATCAGTCCACGTTCTTAACATAGCTACATATGGACCTTTAATTGTGTGGACCTATTTGTCCATGCACCGGTATGGTCTCTTCCACTCGAAGCTTTATAGTGATGATTTTTCCTCCCAGAATTATCATTCACAAAACGACCGCTACCAATTTTTCTCTTGGGGCTTTCTCCCCACTTAAAATTCTTGATGAGAGATTTCCTGTCTACATCCTTTTCCTCCAGTTTGTTTAAGTCCGATTGAGGGATTGTCGGCTTATCCTGGGGTAAGACATCTTTTTGCACTCTCCGCATAGTGGCCATTGTAAAACAGTTAAGTGAAGCTTGTCCGTGAAAAGGGGCTTCCCATTCCATTTGGTCCACTTTATCAAATCTATTTTTCTTTTTATTATCAGGCCTAATTTTGCCCCGTGGCGTGTCCAGGTCCTGATCCATGTTCCCACTTGTGGGTGTTCCCTCATGTGCTATGCTACACCTTTCTACAAAATTCTCAATGTCCCATCTTGCTTTGGGCCAATAATAATTGTGAGCCACCTTTTGAATGATGGTACCTATCTTCTCATGGTCCCCATCTGGTTTCACATGTAGGCTCCTTATTAATTCTGTCCTGTATCTTTTAGGAAGTACCAGTTGTCCCTGACCTTTGGATCTAGCTCCAGTCTTCCTATACATCAACTTGTTTTTCATGTAAAAATCTCCCTTGCCTGGAGTTGTATGACAAGTTGACAATTTCCTGAAACAAGGCTTGAGTGTTTTATCCCCAGCCTGTGCCTTCCTCATCTCTTCTGGAGTGGTATCCAACATAATATCCTCCTCCTGTCTTGAGGTCGACCTGACCTGAAGGGTTGCCATATACACAGGTTTCCTTCTGCAACGGTCAGTGTCATGATTGTCCATCTGACAATTCTTACACCACCTTTTTCCTTGGTTGAAAGATTTTCTTTCATCATATTTCCTTTCATCGAATTGTGGGAATTTATTTTTATTTTCATACCGTGGCCTATCAGACTGGTGCTTACCTTTGTGTTGATCCCTAGGATCAAATTTATTAAAGTTCTGTGGTGCCCTAAAGTTATCCGCTTGTTTCTTTTTATTACCTGTTACCTCTGCTTGAGCTGCTTGATACCTTTCAGCAACATTTAGCAACTCACCCAGCCTCTCTGCACCTTGTTCCATGTGAAACTTTCTCAGGTCTGGAGCCATGGACTCTCTTAATTGCTCTATAAGGACCATTTCCTTAAGATCTTGGGTTTTCCCCAGAGAAGTCCATTTCTCCAAGTATGTCTCTATTCGTGCAGAGAACTGGTGATAGGTTTCACCTGACAGTAGTTTAGCATTCCTAAATTTTTTCCTATAAAATTCTGCATTCTTTTCATACCTTAACAAAAGAGCCTGCTTTAGCATGTCATAATTTTCCTGATCATCTCTGCTCATTTTTGCAAAAACTTCATAAGCTGCCCCACGAAGTCCCTGAGATAACTTTAAGCTCCACCTTTCTCTCTCTAACCCATACGTGGTAGCTAATAGTTCATACCTATTTAGGTAGCTCTCTATATCATCGTCTTTCTCAACAAAATGATCTAAATGAAAATTCATAGCTGAGGTTGAGGCTCCTTGGCTAGCAGTGGCATCAGAGGCAAAGGGACTGGCACCATTTTCAGGAGCATGGCCCTGAAACTCAAACTCCCTTAGTCGTAATTCATGTTCCCTTTGTAATCTTTTCTCCTCCTTTTCTGCTTCCCTCTCTGCAGCTAATCTCTTCTCTTCCCTTTCTGCAGCTAATCTTTTGTCTTCTCTTTCTGCTTCCAATTTCTTAGCCTCTTTGTCAGCCTCAATCTGCAACCTCTTAGTCTCAGCCTCAGCTTGCAACCTCTTAGTCTCAGCCTCTAACTTTCTTTCGGCCTCTTTTTCTAATCTTCTTTCTTCGCGTTCAATAAATTTGTCACATTCCGTAGTGACATAGGCAACCATAACTTGCCCATCTAATCCTAACTCTTTTGCAGTCTGTACAGCAGCAGATCGAAACTTGGCCAGGTCCGCCATTGTCTATCAGGTAAATTTCTACAATGTCTAACCAACAATTTAATCTCTAAATATATCTAATGGACAACACAGGCACCGTGAGCTCAACCTTATTTAATTCCACCCAAGGATACCTTTTAATTCTTATATTCCCTGAAGTGAATTACCCCCAATATTTTTAATAGGGAAAGATTCAAAATCCCAAGAGCGAGACCCCAATATATGTGGTGAAGTGGGATGTTATAAATATTTATAGGGGACTTAGTGTACTGACTGAGATCAGCTGTGAAGGTATCTATATCTATTAAGAGTAGTGTATTATAGATAACCTTACTTGCTACCACATATCTATATATCTCAGTCAGAATTATTCTGGAATAGTGTGATGACTACGTTATGTGTCTAGGGTATGTGTATGATGAAGTGTAAGTCACAACAACAGACAGATCAACAATTTAATTTAATCCACTACTCTTGACAACACTGTGACACTCACATACATATAACACTCTATGAGAATATCTTAAGGAGTCACTGATAACTTTTCAAATAACAATACGTATTCATTGTTGTCATAAAGGTATATGTGTCCTGATTCAAATACAAAGGAACCAGGAATCACAATCAATTTTAATTACAAGTATATGTACAGACTTTATCAATATGAATATTGTAGTGACATATATTATTAAAAATATCCTATGTGTGTCAGTTGTGTAGTAGTAATATGAGGTAATACTGGTTTTGTTTTGTTCAAGCTCTGTTGGTATTTGTCATCATGACTTCAATAGTTTGTCTTTTGGGACTAGTATTGGAGATGTTCTCAGTTCCTGATATTAAGACAATTAAATTCCCCTCTGAATGTTATTTTTACAAAGTCATTTCAAGATGAGGGGACATAATGTTGAGCTCAGCTGGCCAAATCAGCTTATCTTGCGTGATGGCGGCAGGAAAGGACTCCTCTGCTCGAATTCTCCCCTGGGCTCTGGAGACACCTCACTGATAGCTAAAAAGACCAAGGAGTATGCTGTCCGACTCTGGATTCAGCAAAGCTCTGACCAGGTGCTGCTCAGTACCATCAAGACCACGGTCCCACAATTCATGGAAACAAACACAGATACGTTGATTAGCAATGAATTCTGGCACAAATTCCCATCTGCTTATGTTCCAGGCTTTTATTTAGCAAAATATGAGCTGGCTTCAACGCACTGTTGCTTTATCAAGCTTATTTGCACTAGTGGTCTCGAACTAACGCTCCTAAGTGAGTATATCAGCGAGTCTAGCCAATGGAGCCACGTTTCGACAAGTGTTTGAAAAAATGTTACCTTTCCACGTCTCCCCTAACAACGATAGATAGTATTTATAGCCCGACCAATCGTGGTTAGTCTTTCATTTGTTGCGCTCCAATCAATTTGGAGTTTACATGGTAGGCTATTTCTGTAACGTAAGGTTTTTTCAAACACGTTATAAAAAAATTTTATGAGCAGAAATGATTCCATGTTGTCAGGCATCCCCACTATTTTATTTTTGTTATAATTTATTAATTCCTGGACTATTTGCGTAACGTTTTACATATTCTTTGTCAGCAAGCCCTAAGGAACCCAAATATCCAAATTTAAAAGAGCTACGTGGCTGCGTTCAAAATATGCAATTTCTTCTACCTACTGTTTCGAAGATGTGCTGTCTGGGTACTGTAATGTTTTCAAACGTAAACCCATCTATTGTTATCTTTCCTAATAAGCGTTTTTTTATGATTTTAAAACCTAACTCTGGGAAGGGTAGTGAATTTATCACTGTCCGTCCGAAAAAGTTAGTGCATGTAGCCTAACACGCGTGATAGTAGTAATTGTGTATCGCGTTACGCTTGTTGGGGGTGGCATTAATAGCGAGACGCGTGTTTAATTTTGCATGCGTTCCTGATTTTATTCGCCCCTCTCTCTTTCTATTTGAGTCCATCTGTTCGTTCGTTTTGGTAACGCAGTATAATTAATGTTAGGATTAATTTAGGTCATTACGCAGTCTGCCTCTCAATGTTTTTTCCAAGAAATACAGCACACGTTTCATTGAAGAAAGCGGTTATAATACAGTAAGCTTTTACTATCAACGTGAAAGCGTTACAATTTGCAGACGAAGCAGAAAACAAGGGGGATTTCGAGTACCTTCTTTGTGACAGCACTGTTATTTTACCATTGCTCTTTTCTTTATTAATTTTATTTGTTAGGCTTCATATTTACCTAATAATTTATATATGTGGATTAGAATATTCCACGACAATATATATATATATATATATATATATATATATATATATATATATATATATATATATATATTCTTTCTTACCCTCAGGCACATACAGTCGAGCTGTTAATGGTTATAACGGTCTGCTCTCAGATGCAAAAGGCAAAGGCAATATGCGTTAACACGCTGATGCTTACTGAAATTTTTGAATTTCTTATGGCCTGCTTTCCTATTTAGGCCACGTTCTATATATACCCCAAGGTTGGACGCCCGAGAGGGTTTCCTGCTCAACTAGTATTTGCGTCTAGAAAATGTATGTAAAATCTGCCTAGGTGTGCAAATCAGGAAAACTAAGAATTTAGTTATCTACGTTATTCCTGGAGCGATTTTCTTCATCTAAAGCTTAAAACACGCCCTGTATTATTCTACAACTTCCTAGCTAATAGTCTTTTACTTTCCTAAGTGCATTTTATTCTACGCGTACTCTAAACAGCAAAATTATGGACTAACCTGAGGCTTCGATGCATTCAACTAAAGATTTCTCTCTTAATATACTACTGGTTGTAAAAGTAATATACTACTGGTTGTAAAAGTCTCTGCACAGACGTGTAGAGCAACATCTCCAATATCGTATTGGTGACCTCTTCCAGGTGGTACTTCTTTCCTAAGTCTGTAATTAATTGTCATCCTCCACTCGTTTGCACATTTTAGGTTGGCCATTTTGACTGTACCAGGCTTTAGTAAACCAGGCATAAAGGTACCTTCTGATTGGTCCGTGTATCAAGCAGTTCTTATAAAGTATGGCGCGCGGTTTCGTCAGAGTTACTTAGAATGAACGTGTTGTGAAACAGACCACTTCACGAAAGTCACGACCCTCGATGTGGGCAATCCTGAGCCAGTAACAATAAGGAACTAGAAGCTAGAACAGACAGACCCATTTACATACCTAGGATGAATAGTAACATTAGCATTCATAGTAATATTAGCATTTATACTCTTCGACATTTGCTGAGGGAGACTGAGCACCTATGCGTTTGATTCTGATTAACAATAACAATAACAATAGTAACACCAGACGGCGGAACAAGCAAAGACATCAACAATGGAATGAATAAAGCGAGAACAGTCTTTGCTAGTCTAAACAACATATGAAGTGGTCCCAGGGCAGGGCAGCACAAACACAAAATTACGATTATATGAGAGCTGTGTACTTTCCATGTTTCTCTAATGTGCGAAATGCTGGAGAGTAACAGAAAAAGAAACGTCGAAATTGTCCTTTTTCCACACAATTTTCCTAAGGAAAATTCTCTGAATCTGTTGGCTAAATATCATAACCAACCAAGCAAGTACCGTTTGCTCAGAGCAACCAAGAGGACATGCACACTATTACAGCTGGCAGACGCTGGAGCTTTGCTATGGACCCCTGAAGGAAAGCGAAAAAGAAGCCGACCAAAAACGAATTGGCGGAGAACTGTGGAGGCGAGATGCAAAGAAGGAACCAGAGCTGGGGCACTGCAGGAAGGACAACCGCCGATCGAGCAAAGTGGAATAGGTTTTCTGCTGCCCTACATGACGTCATCAGGCGTGATGGCCAGTGACTGTTTTGACAGCCTGTGGTGGATTTTGATGTTACGAAATGTCGTTGATATGTTTCCTTATTGTACTGAATGAGGCCAGCTGTGAAGGTCCCTGATGCTAACAAAATTAGGGTTGAGTTATCAGGGTGCCTTGCTGCTACCACCTTATGGCCTCAAGCAGACTTATTCTTGACTAGTATGAATGATAGCTACGTCTAATGTCTAGGGATATGCAAGTGTGGTGTGATGGTACTTTAACAATAATACACATCTATACAAACAAGTATTAAGGTCTATAATTAAAGGAAATAACACATGGGATAAATTTGTACAATTAATAATTTTCTATATGATTTATTTGGTCCTGAACCTAGTATTCTTCTGGTCAGGACTTTAAAATGAAAAGAATTCAAGATATATATAAAATGTAAATTTTAGACCCAAAGGGACAATTGTCCAAACAAATACTGTTTAACTATACTAATAGTGTTACTAAAATTTGTCTATTACTGGTTTCTAACACTTGATGGCGGTTTGGGATTCTATAATCACTCCCAGTCTCTTTAATATATACTGTCACTGTTAAGTTCTATGGGGAAATAGTTTATTCTTGTTATACAGGGGGGTGCTGGTCTTAAAGCTGATGTAGAGTTAGGGTGCCAGATATTTTACTTATCTGGGCACACTTGAACAGTCTGTAAACTTGGTGTTACACGATTTCGCTATGATAATGGCCAAAAGTAACAGGGTAGACTCTGCAGGTCCCTGTCACTACTGTGCATGAAACGACTTCTCACTGCTTCTCATAGACATCTGGCACCGGACTAGTGCCAGATAAAAACCCTGTAACAATGAAATAATGTCTCTTTGTTGATATCTTACTTAAACTGTGTTTTATATATACAAAAGAGAATACATAAGAAATAAAGAGCTGGGTCATATCTAATGGACCAATCCAGCACATCCATTCCACAGTGTACCAGTGTTGTTCACATGTCCCTCCTACAAAGGCGGTACTGCATCTGCAATAATATTATTACTCTTTCTTTTCTGCCATACAATAGGATAGGTGAGCTGTGTCCCTCTGGTCACCTAAGAAAACCTTTTTATTTCACAAAACATGTGCATTTACAAAACTGGCAATGTGTTATAGCCTAATTATACCTTCAGGCCCTGCCTAAATCAGCTTGGGACCTGATTACTTACAGTCGTGATGGCAGCATCTCTCACTCACATTTTTAAACAAAATATATATGAATAATGTCGGTCTTACCAGAAATTCAATGAAAAAACACAGGTACGTTGAATAGCAGACTCCAGATATACTGCTGGCTGAACTGTGATGCCTATTACTTTAATATATATTTGCTTTAATAAGGCTAATCACTTTTTCCAGAAATACACAACGTCCTGCTCTAGGGACTATCTTCTACAAATGGCGTCAAGCCTTTGAATGTACTCAATAATATGAAATGTTTTGACCAGTGGGATCTACTACTAAGATTTTCCATTCAAATTTTTAAATCTAAGGTCCAATTTCGGTCCAATGTTAGTGTACTTCTGTCGGTCTGTCCGTCCGAACTTGGCATTCACCAAAAATAAACTTGGTTTTGGCCTAACACTACAAAACATATTCAGTTTGAGCCATCCCATAATTTTTTCTCCCCTTGTCTACCCCTTTCTACATGTACCCTTTCTTGCCTTTTTCAAGGACGCGTCAAAAAAATGTTACCGTTAGTGCAAGTCCAAACGAGCATGTGTTGGTCTGTCTGTACGAACAAATGCAGTCTTTTGTCCATAACTTTATTTCTATCTGTCGGATTTTTTATTCGAAAGCATATTACCCATCAGGACAAGACCAGCTCTAAGACTAGCTAACTTTTATGATCTTAAACCTATTAATAAAGAATTCAATATATTTTCCATTTTGGTGTTCGTTGTTTTCTAAGTCTCAACTACTTGAATGTTATAAAAATCATCGCAGATCTTCCTTTTTCCCGGGAGGAAGTAATTATGCGTGTGTGTATATATGATTCTACAGTGTGCCTTTTGTTAGAAAATGTATTGGACTTGGCGGTTTATTTTTAAATTTTAAAGCTCGCGACATCGTTTTCGACACAAGCTAACGGCATCGTCTCGCACTGTCGGCCTGAGTAGCTAATTCAAACTTCTAACACTTGACAAGCCGGCAGCATGTGTCCGCTCTCTCAATCTTATGCGTTCGTGTGTTTTATTCTTTCTATCTTTCCTGGAATAACTAAGCTTGTCTTTTTTTCAAATTTTTATCGTTAACCCTTGACGGGCGCGTTATAAAGTCCAATAATACTAGCGCTGCAATAAGGCTTTTGACTACGTTCTATCCTACCTAAATCAATGCGTTTTCTGGCGCAGGGAAGAAGACGCGGTACAACTTTACTAATTCTATACATATTATTATGACTTTATTACATATAATTAATGATTTTATCGCTGTATCAATGTACTTCATCACACAGCCGGTGGCTAAGGATCAAAGAAGAAGCAGACTACAGTACAAAATATAAATACTTGAGAGAACAATAAACGTATGCCAGGTCTTCCTGTCTCGTGCCATCAGCTCAAAGTTCTCCATCTCTTCTTCATCCCCTTCATGTCTGTCTCCAGTTCTATTCGATGCAGTTTTATCTTTGTTTTCAGACTAGATATCTTGGGAATTCTAAATATGACATAATGTATTCCACTGTCACATTGGTTCTCGTAGTTGCGTAATAATTTACAGACGGATAGTAAACTAAAAGGTCAAGGTAGTCCCATAGCAGATACTGTGGTTGAGGAGTGACGTTTTAGAGACTTGACTATACTATTACTAGATCTCAGCTTTATGAGGTGGGGGTGACCAGGTCCCTTCTTCACTGTCTGTGCCTTCCCTAACTCACCCGCTGAGTCGTCGCCGAACATAGCGGGGCTTACAAGATAACAACTTCCAGCATAAGAATGGATGTAGAGGCAGCTACTGCAGCCTTAAGGTCTGAAACTTCATTAACAAAGCCGGTCACTGTGTCAGACTTTCAGTCCATGCTTCGAAAGGTTCTAAATTATTGGCTACGGCATGAATGGAAAACATTCATAGAAGCTTCGAATCTACAGGAGCTGGTGTGGATCACTGTCTTGGTCATGCAGAGGAATGCTGTAATCAGAGAGCTGACAGACTAGCATTAAGAGCACCCACGGTGGGGACACTGGATATTGATAAGGGAGAGATACTGAGAACAATTAATGATCGCCTGTTAGAGAATGACACTGCAATAGATGAATCATCAAGGTTAAGACTGTTGGAATTTGGCATCAAACGTAAGGCTAGCAGAGAGGGACGTATGAGAGAATGCATCCGTCGTGTTTACAACCAACGAGCTACATGAACAGTTAGCATTAACACTCTTCGACATACACTTAGAGAGACTGAGCACCTATGGGTTTGCCCGGAGTGCAATGATGTCGATTCTATTCAACAATAACTCACGAGCATACTGAGGTACCACTTTTTACAGCTGGAGTACGACACAACCTCGTTTCAAACCGGGCTCCTTTACCTCGAGAAGCAAACGAGCAGGATAGTACCACGGGTTTTTTTGTTGTTTTTTTCCTTGTTTCTCTTCTCTAGCCTACTGATTTGTTTCTCGTTTTTCTTTATTCCATTAGAGTACGCCACTCGATGTTTTTCTGGTGGATTTGCCGCGGCTTGTGAGACCTGAATGAATAGGGAATGAGTTTTAAGCTGTCTATTTTCTGATACCAACGATTTATTGATCTCTTGCAAATGGCCTTGCTAACTTTAGTTTATACTTAGATCTGAAACAACTCTATATCATGTGTAGACAGTTTGTAAATATCATCTTCTTTCTTTTACCTCTTACTTTTTGCCTTTTTTTCACAATAACCTGAATTTTCTTTAAATGCTCTTAGCTTTGAAATGTAATAAAGAAAATTAAAAATTGTGTATGTTGTTCATGAAATACCAATTTTTAAAGTGTGTATACATAATTTTGAAACACTCTGTGTGTGTGTATGTACGTACGTACGTACCTACCTAACTTCCTACCTACCTACCTACCTACCTACACACACACACACACACACATACATACATACATATACATACATACATACATACACACGATAGGAGACTCTATAAAGAGCGATACAACAGGAGCCAATCTGATCATAGGAAGTAGTCCCCCGTCGATCAAGTGTTTAAGCCCCTTAATCTCCTTTACAATCTAAAAAAAGGGGGGGGGGGCACTTGGGTCATGACTCTCAAGTGTCAGCCTCCTGTTGTCTTGTGCAGAGAATTGAACCCACTCCACCTTGGTTGCAGCTTTCAAATTCACTCCTATTTTCTGCCAGCTGGAGGCAATTGTAAAAGTAACCCCTATGTTGAAAACAAATTACTGTCCCGAGTTCCATAGCCAGCTGCGGTTGTTCCACAGCCAGCACGATGCCCTTTCTGCAGTTTCGCTGAGCCTCTTAAGCGCCTTGTTCATGACTGTCCCCTCAACCCCAACAGTTTCAGTAGAGGCAGCCACGAGACCCCTTGCACCGACCTAAACAGCCATGACCCTCGCAGTGAACCCATCATGTCTCAAGTCCGTGGCCAGATCATTTTACTTGGCTACTTTGAACGAGTGTTACTCGTCAAATCTGGGTTAAAATGGCATGGTCAGCTCAATCATTATAATCTGGTGCGATGATGCGATGATGAGGAATGCAGCACTATATCTGGCCGTCTTCGAGATCTTCTGATACTCTCTGGATATGCCCCTAGCCCAGGTAGGTCTACTGCCATCTCACAGTCATTTGCACAGTCAAGAAGGGATGGTAAACTGCTACTTGATTTACTTAGTTTGGGATGTACTAACTTTCCTGCTCTCAAGAAAGTATGTATTTGCGGTGCTCGGTCTGACTTTGCTGTTCGCCTTCACCCTTGAAAGGTCTTTTGAAGCAGCCAGCTCATTTAGTACTGTTGTGGAGCCATGTGTATCGCGCTTGCCCTAATGACGCCGTTCAAGCTGACAGCACGTGTTCAAGTGTCTACCTCTCATGGCACAGGCAGCACTGAGCATCATCAGCCATTCCCCATCTCACACAAGATTTGCGGACGATGGCAGAAGGACATACTTTGATCTGATAATGAAGCTGAGCCTAAGAGGTGTCATATGCCATATATCGTTCCATGTCAAGGACCTCTGCATGGCTCCTTACCTTGTAGTCCATTGACCTTGTTTGGCCTGTTGGACCGCTTTTTGCATCCTCTTATCATTCTCAATCAATCAATACCCTTTAGCTACCCAAGGAGCATAGGCCTTCAACAAACACATGCCAAGTCCTCCTGTCCCGTGCCATCCGCTAAAGTTCTTTCTATGTTTTCCTCATCATTTTCACCTCTGTATCCAGTTCTCTTCTCCGTGTGTTTTTTGGTCTACCTCTGCCTCTCTTTAGCTGTAGATTCTAGAACAAGGACTGCCTTGTAATGTTATCAACAGGTTTCCTCAATGTGTGTCCTATCCATCGCCAGCGTCTTCTCATCTCTTTTTCCACTGGCACTTGTCTGGTTCTTGTCATCAATTCCACATTTGTGACTTTGTCATACCATTTCAATCCTTCTATTCTACGCAAGCACCCGTTTATAAAAGTCTGTAGCTTTTTGGTTGTTGTTTTTGTTGCTCTCCATGTCTCAGAGCCATACAATAGGACAGACTTCACATTTGAGTTGAAGATTCTTATTTTCGTGTTGGACTTAATTTCTCTTGTTCTCCATATGTTTCCCAATGCAATGAAAGCTCCTCTTGCTCTTTGTATTCTTATTTTGATATCACTGTCCGTCCCTCCAACTTTGTCTATATTACTTCCAAGATATGTGTAAAATTCTACATCTTTTAATGGTGTTTCTTCAAGTTCAACCTTGTTATCATTTGTTGCATTTATTCTCATAATCTTTGTCTTTTCCTTGTGTATTTTCAGACCCACTTGTTATGACCTCTCATCGAGAATTTTCATTTTCTCTTGCATCTGATTATGGTTATGGGACAGAAGAGCAAAGTCATCTGCAAAATCCAGATCATCAAGCTGTTTAGTCAGATTCCATTGGATTCCATTTCTGTTGTGTGATGTCGATGTTTTCATAACCCAATCTATTGCTAGTAGGAAAAGAAATAGAGACAAGAGGCATTCCTGTCTCACTCCCGTTCTAATCCTAAACGGTTCTGTAAGTTGTCCTTCATGAAGAACTCTGCATGTCATGTCTTCATAGGTCTTCCTTATTAAGTTAATGATCTTCAGGGGAACTCCATAATGCCTCATCAATTTTCAAAGTGATTATCTGTCTACACTGTCAAATGCCTTGTCATAGTCCACGAATTCGATGTATAGCGGGGAATTCCATTCCAGACTTTGTTCAACTATTATTCTCAATGTGGCTATTTGGTCTGTACAGGATCTATTTTGTCGAAAACCTGCTTGTTCATCTCTCAGTTGCTTGTCTATGGACTCTTTTAATCTCTCAAGGATGATTCTGTTTAATACTTTTGCTGGCACTGATAGTAACATTATTCCTCTATAATGTGTGCACTCTTGTAAATTTCCGTTCTTAGGCAACTTGACCAGATAACCTTCCTTCCATTCTACTGGTATTTCCTCTCTGTCTCAGACTTTGCCAAGTAGTTTGTATAATATCTCTTCTGATGGCCTCTGCTGGAATGCAATCTGGACCAGCTGCTTTTCCATCTTTCAGAAGCTTTATGGCTTTCTTTATTTCTTCTCTACTTGGTCGTTCACAGCTGATTTGTAGCTTCTCTTCTGCTGGCTGGATGTCTGGGGGATTACTTGAAGCAGATCTATTGAGAAGTTCCTCAAAATGTTCAGTCCATCTCTTTATTTGTTCTTGTATATTACTAAGCAATTTTCCATTCTTATCGTTTATGAGGCCGTTTGCTTGCTTATATTTCCCTGTTAGCTTCTTTGTGTTGTTGTACAGGTCCCTGTGACAAAACATCTGAACATGCTCTTTTGTGTGACCTCTCACACCTTCAGCCCTCAGGCAATATCCTTTCTTTTTCTTAATTTTTCTCACATCGCTTTTATTTGGCATAAATCATGCCTTTTCATTCGTTATTTTCACTATTTTGCTCTATGCTGGACATAGCATGGTTATGTCTCTAACACGTCACTCTCCTATGGCAGTATTTGCTACGGGAATAATTCGTATCTTATTGTTTCACACTTCACTCCCAGGCTGTTCTTCGCTCCGCCAGGTTTGGTGACCCGGCCAGCGATAATATTTCATCGCATAATCCGTCTGACCACCTGTGAAAACGTGTCGGTCAAACGTGTGACCCCATTGGAAAGCTGTTGATCGTGTTGACACAAGCTTGTATTGTGCGTACGATGAAAGAAGACAACACTGTCTGACCAGACATCTGTCTGGCGGAGGCATGCAGATAAAGGGGATAATTAGATAATCTGTCGGAATAGACATCTGGGCGTAAGACATTATGCCAGGAAAACAAGGTCACAATATTGTAATAGACAGAGGTGCGGCCGCATGTCTTATGTAACGATATGCCATCACTGTTGTAAGAGGCCACGCGTGTACATTAAATTTAATATTTACAAATACCCGTGGGATGAGTAATGATAAACTTCCCCACCCAAACAGTGCTAGATACATTTGATTGGTTCGCCAGAATCTACAATGAATTGATTGGAACATTCGGCGGAAGCACTGCTGGGATTTGAAACTAAGGATTGTGAGATATACTGTAGAAATCAGACAGAGAACAGCACAGACTGCATCGCAGCGTCAACTAAACACCTCCTACAAGCCAGAGGAAAGAGGATAGGACTTATCATTCCACAACTATAAGTACCAGATCGAGTATTGGGCAACTTTGGAATTTACAAGTAAACCCGCAATTTTAATACAAGACTGGAAACTTGGGAATTTTATCACAAGTCATAAGAGGAATTATACAAACAGTTTTCCCAGGCCAGGAATTTGCAGAACACCAGCCGTCAGTGATCCTTTCCAGACCTAAGTGATTTCGAAGCTCAAATACAGAGCTGTGTCCATTCTAAATATGTGCCAGGAGAAGTGAGCATTCCCAAAATTTGGGGGTAAGTGTACACAAATTATTTACTAATGTAAATTTTACAGGTTTCTTGCTAAGTGGTTATATATGAGGCTGGCAACCTCAACATATGAAAATAATGTATGCATGAACCACTACTGCAAGAGCTGGTGATTATTTCTGACCAGTCGTGCGGGGAAACCCGACAGCAGAGATGACCCCAGAACTCAGACGGGTGTAAGGACGAGTAATGAGTAATGATTACATCACATGTGCCCAAAATGTATAGAATCATTTTGTGAGATTTATATACTTTTTTAAATTGTAATTCATGCAAATCATTATTCACGCACTCCAGACGTAATTTCCTAGTTGACACCCAGAAGGATATTGGTGAATTTTCATCATATTCCCTGAGTTACATTGTGTGCTCGGGAATTTAATTCTTCTGAGAGGTTAACATTGGTGGGTGGAGCGCATGACAACGGGCCTGTTAGAGTGCGGAGAACAAATGTACTCAGCAGAAGAAGGCATTTGTTTATTTCTTTTTGTCACAGTTCGTGGTTACAAGCCATCGGACTTAAGTACTGAAGTTCCTACGCCACTAGTGTGAGAGACGAGTATCAACACTAACCGCCTACAGTGGACGAGTTATGTGGAGAAGTGTACTCATCACCAAAACGATGTGACGGAAACCACAACTGCAAGACTTATCTGGAGCTAAGTTTTGTGTAACAGGCTACAGCAAAAATCAAAGACATTCTAAAGACCATTCTAAACCTCAGTGAGGTAACTTAAATTTCAATTTTCACCCAACTTTCCATATTTATTTTCCCATGTTAAAGACTAATTGACTATTAAATTTGTTGTATGTTATTTTAAACTAAACAATAATTCTTTATTCAGTCATTAGAAGTATGAAACCAAACGTATGAGCGAAAATATTTAAAAATCATATATATATTCTTAGTGAGACATCAGTCCGTTGGTCTGGTTTTGGAGCAATTGAAACATGAGTCACAGATGAAATTCAGCATTTAGAATAGATTATTTATATTTATGAATTACATTTGTGTTAGCTTGATAAGTTGTAAGTGTTAACTTATAATGTAATTATATTATTTAAGGAACAATGCTGATGTACATTTTGGTTCACCCATGTAATTTTGTATGGTGAATCCACTTATGATTTAGTTAATATATTATTGAGGCACACATTGTTAGATTTGCATCCAACAAAGTTTAAGGTTGTATAGGATGGAATTGTGTTTGGATTGCCAGTAGAGTATGATTGCTAAGGCAAGGCCTACATCACCCTTCCTGTGCCACTGTTAATGTGGTAACCTTTTGGTTCATCAATATATTTCCATTCCTCTTTTGTTGTTTGGTATGACTTAACATATTTCACCGACCTCACACTTTGGTTTGATGTAATGTTTTAAAAAAAATGATATCATTTTTTTTCCGGGGGTCGGTGTGAACTGTTAAGTCATATTCGAAGTTACAGTTAGGTGTTAAGGATTTTGGTGTACGGGGCTGGAGTTTGTTAGTAAGTAGGTTAAGGTCATGAGATACATGACGTGTATATACATGTGTGTGGGTAGAGAATGTGACATTTAAAAGTTCACTGTTAGAAGCACGTAGAGTATGGTTGAAGAATACTCAGGGGCGTTCATGTGTGAATTGTGGTTTACAGGACATGAGAAAAGCGTGCGAAGTGAATGAAGTTAGCATACGTGTCAGAGAAGAATACTGAGTTGTTAAAGGAGAGTTTGTGGCCATCCGTTGAGGGAGACGGTTGGTGTGTTCTAGAGTATGTGAATAGTGTATGTGATTTTCATTATAATATATTGGATGTGACGCGATGATGTACCGCGTAAGGTGTATTTACAAGGCCTTTATATATTATTATTTATAAGCGCGTTGTGGGTTTCCCGCGCTGTAAAGTTCAGGAGGAACTTGGATGCCTGGTGATTAGACCAGGGGTATAGATATATGTGCGAGGAGTGAATGCCGCACTTTGGATTAAAATACACGTCGTTTTCCCGTTTCAGAAGGAGGTCTATGTTAGGACCATTATATGCTATTATTTGAATGCGCGTTGTTGGCTTTCCCGCGCCAATAGGAGGTCTACGTAAGCACGTTGTGGTTTTCCCGTGCTGTGAAGTTCTGGAGGAACTTGGATGCCTGGTGGTT
This sequence comes from Oreohelix idahoensis, assembly GCA_024509875.1. NCBI lineage: Eukaryota > Metazoa > Mollusca > Gastropoda > Stylommatophora > Oreohelicidae > Oreohelix > Oreohelix idahoensis. Next base: position 335,131 of record JAMPIV010004725.1, read on the forward strand.
AGACCAGAGATAGAAATATATGTGCGAGGAGTGAATGCCGCACTTATATTGTATACAGACCATATAGAGATTTATGTGCGAGGAGTGAATGCCGTACTTACATTGAATATAGATCAGAGATAGAGATTTATGTGCGAGGGGTGAATGCCGCACTTACATTGAATGCAGTTGTTACCAGTACGTAAGGATGACTGTACTACATATTCTAATTATGCAAGTATTTGTACTATTGTTGCTGATGTCCAGGACTATGCTGTTGAAATTATATGTAATGGAACTGTGACTCAGACTTCTGTCAAGTTATTTCATTCGCGTATGTACTGTCTTAAGTGTCAGCCCAAGTTATACATCAAATATTATACAGTAGGATGCTTACGAAATCTATCCCGTAACATTTCCATAGTTATCAGAAGACCTACTTTTAGATACGCGTGTGTTGTGACTATTACTGGACTACTACTGCAAAGCAAAGGGAGGCAATCCGTGACAGTCCCTCGTATTTCCTTTGGCAGCAGCTTCCTCTACTTCCCTTGCCATCTCTTCAATATACTTCCTCTTGTCTCTTTTGATGTTTCTTCTTACTTCTTTGTTTGCTTCTATGTACACTTCATGAGCCTTGGCTTTGGAGATTCTGGTTTTGCTTCTGTTTAAATCTGCTTTCTTGTTTTTCCTGTCTTCTATCTTGCTAATGGTTTATGTTGTTATCCATGCTTTGTGCTGATGTTCTCTTTTTTTCAGTACTTCTTCACATGTCTCGTTCCATATATTTTTTACTTGTTGCCAGTGGTCTTCCGTATACGTTTCATCTTCCAGCTGTTGGAGTACTTAGTATTTGTTGGATACTGTGATTGAATATTGTTCTCTTATTTCCTGATTTCTTAGATGTCCCACATTATACTGTTGTCTATAGCTATATAGTTGTAAATTTCTTGAGTTTTAATTTTGTTTTAGCCAACAGAAGATGGTGGTCTGAAACAACATCTGCTCCTCTACATACTTTTACATCATGCAATGATGACCTAAACTTCTTACTTTTGCTTATGTGATCAATCTGATTCTCAATTCTGTGGTCTGACGATATCCACGTTGCTTTATGTATTCTTTTATGTGGAAATATGCTTCCTCCTATAGCTAGTTGATTTGAAGCTCAGAAGTTAGCTAATAGTTCCCCATTCTCGTTCATCATTCCTAATCCATGCTTTCCCATGATTTCTTCAAAGCCGGTGTTGTCTGTTCCTATTTTCGCGTTTAGGTCCCCCATCAAAAATTGTGATGTCCTTTCTTTTCTTTTTGTCCAAGACATTTTGTAGTCTGGTGTAAAAGTCTTCTTTCTCAGATTCTTCTTTATCATTTGTTGGTGCATAACACTGGATGATGTTTATATTTACTTTATTTTTGGCTGATTTAAACCTTGCTGTTATAATTCGAGGTCCCATTGCTTACCATTCTATAAGTGCTTTCTGTGCTTCACAAGACAGCATTAGAGCCACCCCTTCACTGTAGTGGGCTCTTTCCTCCTCTTGTCCTGAGAACAACACCATTTCTCCTATGATCAATCTCCTCTTTCTTTTATGCCCTTCCACCGTGTCTCGCGGAGACCCAGGATATCAATCCTGTAATTTGTCATTTCTGCTGCTACCTGTGAAGTTTTCCCTTGTTCACACAAAGTGCGAACATTCCAGGTGCCAATCCTGGAGATTTTCCTAGACGAAAAAAGGTTAGTCGGCAACCCAGACTCATTTCGGCTTTCTCTGGGTTGCTTCCTGCACCTCTTTTCCAGAGGACCTTCTTCTGTCTTGGGCGGCTGAGTTGATTTATATTCTGCATTTGACTTTGCCGTGTTTGTTGAAGTTTTGTGGCAAAAGTTATTTACGGGATGTGGTAAAGAGCACCATGCTCAACCCTCCTTAGTCGCTTTTTACGACATGCATGGTAGGGTACAGTGTTACTATTCTTTGCTCCCCTTTCGGTCCCCGGTAACACACGGGTTCTTATCATTCTCAGCTCCTCGTATCTCCTGAATTACCATGTCTTTGCGTTCCCTGTTTGATGCCTTGGTGCACCAGCGGATGTCACCATAGCAAAATCCCCGTCTATTCGACTGCGTGTATCCTATTACCTCACTCAGCTAGAGCGACTCTTGGACAGCACCAACAGCTTCATCCACTCCACTTCCTTCAAATTTTCAGTGTGGGCTGAATGGACTTAACTACGCCATCTGCTGACTCCCACATCATCATTGCAAACCTTGCCTCTCCTGCTTTGTATTCGTGACAAAACGGGGCGGCCCCTATCAATCTTTGTTTCTCTCCGGCAGTATCGGTACATTTGTGGTACTGATTTTCATTATGTGCTGTCAATTATTGCACTTTTCTTTCTCTCTTTCTTTTTCTGCTTGTGTAGCAAATATTTTGTATGTGCAAACATTTGTTGACACTCCTCTCTGTGATGTCACCTGTTTGTTACCCGGTCATCCTAACTTGCGGTGAGCAACTGAGATAAGATAGTCGCCGATGTGTTTAGATTGAACCGCAGATATGACGACTCGTTTGGTAACCCAGATGGGCAGACACGGAGTTTTTGCGTACTCATACGACACATGTTGTCATGCGAGTTCATCGATCTGTCTGTAAGTTTGTACACAAGGGCATCGGACATCGTATTACTATATATAGGAGAGTTGATCTCTGCCTTACGTTCAAAATTATCCGATGTTGGAATATTTTTGAAATCGTCACACCCTATCCCCATGATTTGAAATGATTGGATCTTTCTGAATAGATTCATAACAACAATGCGTGGGAAGATAGGAATATAGTCTGACCATTTCACAGTTTTATTTCTTTGTGAATTTCACGATCGCCAACACAACATCAGACCTCGCTAGAGTGAAGACTAGATTCATAATTCCTTTTTTTAACCTTGCCTTTTATTGGAGAACCAAATAAGACTCACAAAGCACAGGCAATCACTACATTTTAATAAGGAACACCGGGACTAGGAAACTGAAGAAACACACGGAGTCAGAGAGGGAATCTATTGTCAAATTAAAGACATCCCTGACGCGTGTAAGAGACCGACTCGTCTCTTTTATTCATCTGAGCAACACGTCTGTAGCAAAGATTGGCGTAAGTAGTGCATTTTTCATTATATGTTTCATTACTAACATGTGAACTAACACACACACACACACACACACACACATATATATATATATATATATATATATATATATATATATATATATATATATATATATATCTGAATATATATATATATATATATATATATATATATATATATATATATATATATTAATTACTATGTGAATTTTAATGTGTGACAATTTCTACAGGACGCCCAAGTTATTTGAGGCTGACAACCTCAGTATCTAGAATGATGACTCATGAACCACCACTGCATGAGCTGGTGATTGCTTTATTGCTTGTTTCGTAACGAGAATTAAAAGCATAAAGTAGTTCCAGGTTCCCTATGGAGCAGGGAAGGAAAGATGAAAGAAATGATGTACATTCTAAATATAATACTTACATTTTCAAAGCAGTGTAAATGTCCCTATAAACATAGTCACTTTAAAATTAATGTAAGTTTTCAAGCTTTAAACCAGTGTAAATGTCTATGTGAAAATATTCATTTTAAAGTAATGGAAGTTTTCAACTTTTCAATCAGTGTAAAACATAAATGAAAACATATTCAATTTATATTGTGAACACTTTTCAATCAGTGGAGATGTATATGTAAACAGACTCTATGAAAATATAATACATATTAACCTTTTCATTTGAATATAAAGTAACTATAAAAGCTATCGAGAGATTAAATTTAATTCTCATCGAGGGTAAAGTCTGAGTAATTGGGATGGTGGTATGGGAAGATAGGAACCCATTACTATGGGGTGGAAAACGCCTTACTCAGAAGGGAGTTTCGTTCTATTCTTTACCATAGTTTTTGGTGGTACCAGCAGAAAGTACTATCTCTGAAACAAGAAGGAAACCGTGGCCTAAGCTTTAAGACGAAGGATCCACATGGTAGACTCTCCTTGACGTTTCTGGGAAACGAGCTACCCCCGACAACCTTGATCAGAGACGAGCGCGAGCAGAGTGAAAAGAACCAACCCATAAGAAGGAGCGGAACCGTCATTGGCAACTAAGTTCAAATATATGCTGCCACTTGAACTTCTTGTAATATATCACATTCCCTAAAGACTGTGGGATAACTTTTCTTGATCCATAACTATTCAAACTTTGAAGCCCATATTAGATACTCTTGAGGTTTGGCCACTGTTGGACCACTACTGCAAAGCAGGGGAGGCAATACCATCACAGTATTCTTCAACAACTGACTTGAAAGGAAGCACAAGCTTTTCCTTCTTGCAGTACAGTGCTACGTCTGACAGATCTGGTGTTACTCCAAGCCATTTCCTCATGAACTTGTTGACCTTTTGCTCTATAGCTTCCACTGTATTGGTGCTTATTTCATACATAAGCAGTGGCCATAATAATTTAGGTATCAACATGAGCTGGAGTCACCACAGTTTGAACTCTCCTAGGCGTCTGCTTTAGTCTATGATCTGTAGTTCTCTGTCTGCCATTTCTTTTGTCTGTTTAACTGCCTTTGAGTCCTTTAATGATGCATCATACACCCTGCCAAGACTTTTAACAGGTTCCTCAATGACAGTAAGGATTCTTTGGTTTGAAACCATGAAACCATGAATGTAACCTCAGATGTCTTCCCTTTCCTGACTGGCAGACTTCTAGACTTCTTAAGCTTGAAGCTCATTCTGCACCAGCTGACTAGTTCATCCAGCCGTGCTAACATTCTCCGGGCCTGGAGTTCTTCTGATGTCAGAATTGTTGTGTCATCCATGAATGCTTTAAGCGGTGGCACGTGACACCATCCATTCAGCTTTGGACCTCCTGCAACTCCTTCAGCCGCTTTTAGGATTACCTGTATAGCCAACACGAATAGTATCGGAGAGATGGTACATCCCATCGCAATTCCAACTTGTAGGTCAATCCACTTCGTTGTGTACTCTCTGGATGAAAATCTGACAGAGAACCCGGAGAAATACAGCTTCATCATTGCTGCAATTTTTTGTGGAACAAGGTACATTTCCAGGGCCTGCCACAACATCTGGTGTGGAATGGATCCATCCGCATTGACTAGATCCAACTAGATTACATGGAGATTTGTTCTATCAGGCTTTGTTTTTTTAATTGCTTCCTAGATCATTGTGGCATGCTCTAGACACCCTAGTGTACGTAGGATACCTCCTTTCTGGATGGTGGTGTGAATGTATCCATTCTCCAGGAGGTATGTGGTGAGCCTTTTAGCCATCACTGAGAAAAATATCCTCCCTTCCACATTAAATAGTGAACATACAGTGTGTGTGTGTGTATATATATATAGATCCTTATATAAGAACTGTCTTATCCCTTCCTGACTGACGTTATTATTTTACACCAGTCCCCACCAAAGTTGCAATCTTTTTTCATGGCGCGTTTTTCGGGGTCAGGAACTGAATTGTCGAAACGACGCGCAATTTTCATCCTTAATAATGGCGGATGTTTAATTCTGGACACAATTTCTTGAATTTCCCCCACTTTTAGCATTTCAGTGAGCATGAATAAGTAACGTATTAATATTAAGCAGTAGATAATGAAAGGAGTTCGTTATATTTGCAGTAACTCGGCCGATTTAGTCGCACAAGTCGATACTACTTTAAATAACTATTCGGTGACGGAGCAATCGCACATTTTATTTTGTATTTTCTTGTTGTGTGTGTGTCTTTTTTTATAATTACTAAAGCAAGAATTTAAAACATGTGTACATTCACAAAACAAGTGATAAAACATATGTTAATTACCTAGTTAAATTTCATTCCATTGGCTTTTTTTCCTCCACTACTGGCCATGTCATTTTTGACACGTTACTCCATAGCTTCATGATCAGTGCCTCCAGATCAATGACCGTAGGATAATTATTTCCGTCACCATGACATGCAAAAAGACAAGCACAACATAATTATTTCTCGTCATGTTTGGCGGGTGGCTTTGTAGTGTGTTTTTGTGTGTCTATCCACCGAGGTAGGAAAGAAATCAGTTTTTTTCTTCAGAATGTTAGGAAATTCCTCCTCCTATGATAAGAGACGCTTCTGATGACATACAAAAAGGAACCTGCCGATCCTCGTCTTGCTAATGATCAATTAGAAACTGTTCTTGTCTTTCCGGCCTGTGTCATGTAGCGATATATGCAAGTCTGCTGGAGCTGTTGACGCTCTGTCCTGGGTATCGTTGTCACGACAGGATATAAGCCGTCGGTTGTCAAAATACATTTTTGAGCTGCTATGACGTTCATTAGGACCGAGATCAAGTCATCTTCTATCTTCGGTTTGATGTGCGTGATTTTTTTCACCGGGTGTATGCGTGTACGTTCGTACATTATTTCAATATATTTGTTTGTATATATATATATATATATATATATATATATATATATATATATATATATATATATATATATATATATATATATATATATATATATATGTGTGTGTGTGTGTGTGTGTGAATTCGTTTGTATTACGACCTAAGCTGCTTTATAACTAAATATTTGAAAAATCAAATCATATAAAGTCACTCAATCAGTACCCTTTAGCACCCCCATGAGCACAGGCCTTCAACAAACACATGCAAAGTTCTCCTGTCGCATGACATCACGGGACAAAACGTCTGAACATGCTCTTTTGTGTGATCTCTCATACCTTCAGCCCTACGGCGGTACACTTTCTTTTTCTTCATTTTTCTCACTCAGTCGCTTTTGTTTGGCATAAATCATCCCTTTTCATTTGTTTTTTCACTATTTTGCTCTATGCTGGACATAGCATGGTGAATTTTCTAACACGCCACTCCCCTATGGCAGTATTTGCTACGGGAGTAATTCGTATCTTATTGTTTCACACTTCACTCCCAGACTGTTGTTACGCTTCGCCAGGTTTGGTGACCCGGCCAGCGATAATATTTTATAGCATAATCCGTCTGACCACCTGTGGAAACGGGGCGGTCAAACATTTGACCCCATTGGAAAGCGGCTGATCGTGTTGGCACAAGCTAGTATGCAAGAAGACAACACGGTCTGACCAGACATCTGTCTGGCGGAGGCACGCAGATGAAAAGAATAATTAAATAATCTGTCGGGACAGACATCTGGGCAGAAATCCTTACGCCAGAAACACAGGGTCACATTATTATGATAAACAGAGGTGCGCCGGAAGTCTTAGGTAACAATTTGACATCACTGTTGTAAGAGGTCACGCGTGGATATTAAAATTAATATTTTAAATACGCGTGTGATGAGTAATGATAAACTTCCCCACCCAAACAGTGCTAGATAGATTTGATTTGTTCGCCAGAATCTACAATGGTCTGATTGGAACTTTCGGCGGAAACACAGCTGGAATTTGAAACTAAGGATTGTGAGATATAATCTAACAAACTCGGAGACACAGACAGACTACATCGCAGCGTCAACTAAACACCTCCTACAAGCCAGAGGAAAGAGGATAGGACTTACAATTCCACAACTATAAGTACCAAATCGAGTATTGGGCAACTTCGGAATTTACATGTAAACCCGCAATTTTAATACAAGACTGGAAACATGGGAATTTTATCACAAGGAGTCAGAGAGGCATTTTAACAAAAGTTTTCCCAGGCAGGAATTTGCAGAACACCATCCGTCAGAAGAATTAACTCATATTTCCCAGACCAAGTCATGAGAGGAATTATATCAACAATTTTCCCAGGCAGGATTCATAGAACACCTGCCGTCAGAGGAATTAACTCATATTTCCCAGACCCAAGTCATAAGAGGAATTATACAAACAGTTTTCCCAGGCCAGGAATCTACAGAACACCAGCCGTCAGAGGAATTAACTTATATTTCCAAACCTTAGTGATTCGAACAGCATCTAACTACAGGGCAGTGGGTCCTTTCTAATCTGTGCCAGGAGAAGTGTGCATTCCCAAAATTTTGGGGTAAGTGTAAACAATTCATTTACTAATGTAAATTTTACAGGTTTCTTGCTAAGTGGTTATATATGAGGCTGGCAACCTCAGCATATGAAAATAGTATATGCATGAACCACTACTGCAAGAGATGGTGATTGTTTCTGACTAGTCGTGCGGGAAACCCGACAGCAGAACGACCCCAGACCCCGACGGGAGTAGCGACGAGTAATGAGTGATAATTACATCACATGTTCCTAAAGTGTATAGAATCATTTTGGGAGATTTATATACTTTTTTAATTGTAATTCAGGCAAATCATTATTCATGCACTCCAGACGCAATTTCCTAATTAATACCCAGAAGGATATTGGTGAATTTTCATCATATTCCCTGAGTTACATTGTGTGCTCGGAAATTTAATTCTTCTGAGATGTTAACATTCGTGGGTGGAGCGCATGAAAATGGGCCTGTTAATTTGCGGAGAACAAATGTAATGAGGCATTTGTTTCTTTCTAATTTGTCACAGTTCGTGGTTACAAGACATCAGACTTGAGTACTGAAGTTCCTACGCCACTAGTGTAAGAGAAGAGGGTCACCACCAACCACCTACAATGGACGAATTATGTGGAGAAGTGTACTCATCACCAAAAAGAAGTGACGGAAACCACAGCTGCAGGACTCATCTGGAGCTAAGTGTTATATAACAGGCTACAGCAAAAATACGGACTTTATTAACGCCCTACCAAAACCTCAATGAGGAAAAATTTAATATAACTTTCACCCCATTTAATCCTTATTTTAACTTGTTGAACTAATTGACTTTTAAATTTGTTGTATGTTATTTTAAACTAATCAATAATATTTGATTCAGTTTATATGTACGAAAGCAAAAGTATGAGCCAGTTTTTCTTTATATATATATATATATATATATATATATATATATATATATATATATATATATATATATATATATATATATATATATATATATATATATATATAGAGAGAGAGAGAGAGAGAGAGAGAGAGAGAGAGAGCCATTAATTATAAGAGGGCATTCGTTGGATTACTCCAAGTGGGGGCTTGACGGTGTGACATGTTATGTAAATAGACTACGTGAATTCGTCCGTCTTTGCTTCCCACCTTTGTTTCCTCATTAGTATTCACGTTTTGTTAACGCAGAACCCATGCACTTCGATATCTGTCTAACTCCTATTTTAGTCACGCCTATTTTTCTTGTTTCATGCGCTGAAGAGCGACTATCTAGATTTGTAACTGTCATTCCTTTCAAGGGGACGAACCAAGTGCGTTTACCTGAAGCCCGCATGCAAGCAGAGCCGTCAGCATTACGACAACTGACAGAATGCACGGGCCCAAAACACGTGGAAAGTAAACCGCTTTGAAGTTCTCTACAAGCTCGAGCGAACACTGTGATGTTGTAAAATACAAGGAGACAATGGCCGAGATCAGAAGCCTTTGTTGTCGATATAACGGCGAACAGAGCGAACGGAGGAAACTCTCTATCTGGGAAGAAAACCCCGTTCATTTCCCCTGATCGCCCAAGGCGTGATTTTCGTCATCTCTGAGCTAAAACAACACTTTTCGTGTATAAATACTCCATCCCTTAAAATTAGTTATCTTGTCGCTTCAGGAAATTTTTGAAATATCTAGCTCGACATCATAAAGCCTTTGTACAAAGTGGATTACTTAGATTTCGTGGAGATAGTTTCATTTTCCTGTTTTGCGTACTGACCACAAACCAGCCTACCAGCGGCCTAAATCTGAGCAGCGGTCTAAGTCAAATAGTACCAAAAACTTGCTTATGTAATATCGGGTCTTCGAGGTTGACCTGTTCGGTCCTCTTGTTTCATCCAGAGAGAGAGAGAGTACGAACATATGAACAATAAGAATAACGATAACTGGACTTATAGCTACCCAGATTTTTTTCATTTCCATTATATTCAGCCCGCTGTGGCGAAATATCAAAACATAACATTATCCCGACTACTGACCACTGTGTTGTGGTGAGGATTTATCCAGAAAGATTTACCCACCAGACATTCTCTTTAACTATTGGAAGTACTAACTGCTGTACACTGTGAACACTAGATCTTGGTAATTATTTTGCTACCTGAACTAATTGACGTGACATTAACATATCCAATTATCACCACCAAAGTAAGCGTTCCCCAATTAGGAGGATTAATTATTCGTGGAGGAACTGGGGCTCATTTCGGCGAAACACAACACTGGATTTTTGTTACAATGTATCATGGAGATATGTTCAAGATTTTGTTAAACAACTAGTAGGTAAGCGAGATTGAATGTGGCCACAGATTGACAGGAGTATGAATCGGAGGAGTGAATAAGTCTATTTGTATACTCATTGTAAGCACTTCTTGATTTGCTCGCAAATACTGTTATCTTTTTTTCAGGGATAGATTAACTAGGAACTCTGTTCTCTACGTTATCGTCTACTTTCTATACCATAGCGCAAATCTTTTGACCTTTTGGGGTTATTAACTTTCTTGCGGGATCTTGTCTCAACAGAGGGGACTGCACTTATGGGTTTATTTTTCAAATTCTGTAACCTATGATTTCTTTTTTTATTGATATATGTTGGATGTTGTGAAGAGTTTTTATATGATAATAAACTTTAACAAAACTTAATTACTGGTGTTGGTCAGCTCAGCCCATTATCCATACTCCATCTACTATAGTTTCACGTTTGTGCGTCTGTTTGTCGTCACTAAACTGTGTGTGTGTATGTGAGTGGTTAATAGTATATATGTTAATATGTACTGAAAGTAGAATTGTCTGATAACAAATTACAGTCGTAAAGGTAGGACAGATTCTACCTTTAAACTATTCACTCGTGAAATCTATTTCTTTACCTTATATCTCACTGAGTTACCACTTTTTCAGTTCTATTCAGACGGGACAAGAATCTATCTTAAATACCTATCCAAATTTACGACAGATGGGCCAGAATCATTGCATAACCCCTTCACAAAAGGCGACGGACCAGATAATAAGTTAACAAATTTGATCAGCCCTTAAGCAGCGTTTGTTCTTGACTTCTGGGAATATCTTGTAAAGGCTCCCCTACGGTACTGCGCCATTCATCTTCTATCTACATCTTTGCCAAAAGTAATCTTGCGCGAAGATAGATACCTTGGACGACCTACTTTTAGATACGCTTGCGTTGTGACCATTAGTGGACCACTACTGCAAAGCAAGGGAGGCAATCCCGTAACACATCAGCTCAAGATCTTTCCAAGTCTTCCTCACAATTTGTATTCCTGTCTCCAGTTCTCTTCTCCATGTGTTCAAGGCTTGTCTGGTAGTGCTATCAACACGTTTCCTCAATGTGTGTCCAATCCATCACCAGCGTCTTCTTGTTCAACTGGTTTTTGTCGTTAGTTCCACGTTGATTACCTTGTCATACTACTTCAATCCTTCTATTCTATGCATGCACCCATTTATGAACGTCTGTAACTTGTTGGTTGTTATTTTTGGTGTTCTCTGAGCCATACAATATGACTGTCTCGACATTTGAGTTGAAGATTCTTATTCTTGTTCTGGTCTTGACTTCTATTGATTTCCATGCATTTCCCAAAGCAGTAAATGCTCATCTTGCCTTTTGTATCATTGTCGTAGATTTTTGATAGGAGATTTAAGACTTGGGTTGGTCCCTTCTGTATAGGTTGGAATGAGTGATAGTCACAGTGTGAGATAGAAATACAAAAATAGATTTCCACGAGTGAGGTGGTAGAATAGTGATAGAGGCTGTCTCTGAGAGCGGAAAATCTTCTCTTTCTCTCACCTATCTTCTACGACAGATCTAAAGTAGTCAGACAGTCTAACACATACACATTAAATATATATATATATATATATATATATATATATATATATATATATATATACATATCTATATATATATCTCTATATATATATATATCCACTCACGTGCATGCACATTCAAGTGACGACAGGTAGACACACCGACGTGGGAAACTATAACCAATGATTTTACAAATATTCTAGAACGAGCTGACCAACACGCTGATTAATTTATTTGTTAAGTTTATTTATCGTTTGTAAACTTACGTCACAACATATAAAATACATCAAAAAGGCATATACACAAAGTCATAAGCAAATCAAGGAATGCTACAAGAACTGGTAGACCCACAGTGATGATCTTCCCTTGATGGATAGCCCACAGTCCTGTTAGGAGAAAGATGATAACACAAAGAGTCCCAGATACATATGATTAAGTCTAAGAGTTTTCCCCGTTTAAGGTATGAACAGACCTGATACTATAATCTAGTTTAAGGGAAAATATTGTTAGCAAAAAAACAAACTTGCATGAAGAAAGTTATGACAGCAAATAGGTGTCAAAATACAGCGGTGAAATAACACTCAGACTTGCGTTCCCTCTTATTCATTCAACCGTGGCCACGTGTACACATTTATACTTACAGCTTTGATCGCTGCCTCTGGGAACATAATAAATTCTAGGACCTTCACACAGACCCGTAAATGCAGCCTCGACCAAGAAATCCCCAGTTCCAACAAGACGTACTGAATTCTCTGTCTCAGGGAACGATTCCTTGGGTGTTCTTATTTTTCGGATGTCTGTTTAGTCACATAAAATTTGTCCAGGCACGGCAGTTAGCAGAGCACAATGTCACTAGCTTTGGTTTCTAGAATTAAGGAATGTCAGATCGGTGTCTACTTTCAGGAAGGTACTATATTTGGTCACCACAATACTAGTCAAAAATTCTGTCGGAATGTTACTGATATTTTGCTTGCCACAACGGGCTGAACTGTACTGAAGAGTTATTCTGGAAGAATTAATTCTGGCGCGAAGGCCTCTTACTTCATTTAACTGTTAAAGTTCAGGTAATGAAAGTGATTAGTTTCTTCACAAATAATGTTCACGTACTAGAACGCTGGCAAAGTTGGGTACCACAGTTTCACTATATAAAAAAATGGAAAGAACACATATCAAATAATTTACAATATGTACTCAATATAACTTACATTTTTAAACTGCAAGCGTACCGCTTGACTTATCATTTAAATTCCCGTGACGTAAGTTATATTTAAAAATCAGCAATCCTCATGAATTAGTAACACGTGCGTATTCCGTCACCATTCATGAGGCTTCTAGCATCTATACGTTAGTTTAGAAAATTTTGTTGTCGTCTGATTATTTAGCAGTAAAATTAACTTCATTATAGCTACATTGTTGTTTAAGCTAGAAATTATAATTTATTCTGCTCTCCACTGAAACACGTCACTAGAAAATAATACCGACTATATAAATTTGGCACTCTGCACAAAATCTAACTAGTGAAATATGAAATAAGCGACTTAACACTTTAAACACTTCACAAAATACTAGAATATAATATATAATATTTTACCTCACACAGAACTACAGGTAGTCGCACAACTTAAGAATTATATGCTTATATTTATGGAAGTCTAGAAGTTCGACAAATTGTCGAAACAAACTGAGAACTTCGCTATACAGCTTTTTCTCTTAGCACGAAACGTCCTGTCTACTGCGAATTTAGAGGACTGAATGAAAATAAAGTTTAACATTCTGGTTATATCTATTACCAGACAAAGAGGTAATCGTTTAATTTCACTAAACGAAATAATCCCCCTTTCCGTCTATATCACTTACGTAACTGTCATAAACTGCCACTTTCTGACCGAGAGGGCGCGTGTCAGTTGCGAATCTCAGACAACTTGTCTGCAATGCAGGGGCAGGTTTTGCACCTACGTTTAACAAACTGACCGAGAAACGTGCGTGTCAATTGCAAAGGTAGACAACTTGTCTGAAATGCAGGGCAGTTTTCACACTTCAAGCTGACCATGGCCCACCATGAGTGTTGTGGCGGGTGAAAATGCAGACAAATTTGTCGCCTATATGTCTGGCGAAACGAATATACACGGTGTATTTCGTCAATCTCACGCCAAATCGTCTGGTCCTACGCCTGAGTATGAACCATAATCGCACCTCTCGTCAAACTGCGCGAATGACATCTACGTAATCAAGTTTCTCGTTTCGTCAGCCATGAAATGCGTTTCTAAATGAGAAACGAAACTAGCGAAAGTGAGAATGGCAAAATAGTAATGTATTTTAGTCGCAAACGAACGAATGCGAAAAAAACACAGGAAAAAGGTAAAGAGCGACAATAATTAGAGAACATAGGTGGAAGAAAAGAAGAGGAAAATATAGAAAATTCAATGAACATAACTCTCCATGACAATCATTATTTCGATATCATTGTCTGTCATTATTTCTATATCACTGTCTGTCATTATTTCGATATCACTGTCTGTCATTATTTCGATATCACTGTCTGTCCCTCAAATTTCATTTATATTGCAGCCAAGATGTATTTATAATTCTACATCTTGTAATGGTTTTTTTTTTTCAAGCGCGATCTTTTTATTGTTTCATATAAAGTTCAGTTGCCGTATTCAAAGTTTGCTGTTACATGTAATATATACTTGCCTTGCTGGTAGCGGTAAAGTTAGTTCCATAATAACTTGATACTGCTGTAAGCGAGTGAAGAGTTATGCAGACATTACTTACATTAGGTCTTAGCTTTAGAAGCTGGCGCGGCCAGTTCTCTTCCTCCGAACTTCCCAGCAACACAACAATCTGAAATTCTTCTTCTTCGTTCGCCCTCAGACTTCTTCATTAATGATTCTAGTATAGGCAGTATCTGATTCTGATAAAACTCTTTGCCTCCTCAAAAGTTATGCTTGGGTCAGGCTGAGGTAGATGTGAACCTTCTTTTGCCATTCTGTCAGCCTCTTCATTGCCGGTGATGTTACAATGAGATGGGATCCATTGGATCACAACACTTTTGAATCGTTGACAAAGTTTGTGGAGCACTATTCTGAGATCATCCAGGTCTGTATTATTTTGGCTTTTCAACGTTGCAATTACTGACTGTGCTTCAGTAAAGAAAGCAACTTGTCTCTCTGCGCTTTCTTCTGTCAATATAACCTCTGCTGCAGTTTTCAAGGCCTCTGCCTCTGCTCTGAAGTTGCTGGAGAATCGTCCTGTCGCCACGGACAGCCTTTTTTCTGCACCAGTGCTTAAGGTCAGAAAGACACCCCCACCTCCATTTTCTGTTGCATTTGTTGCTGATCCATCTGTGTATGCATGGGTCCAGGTGTTGCGTGGGTAATGTTTCTCTATGTATTTTGTCGCTATGGATTTTCTATCTGTTGCAGTTTTGCTCTTTTTTCTTTCAATTCCAGGAATGTTTTCTATCATTTTAGGGAAACGATTTTGTTTCCAAACTGGAAGCTTGTGTGCAGTGTAGATGGGTTTAACAGTGGATATTTCATCTATGGATACTGATACTGATGGATATAGAGTTTTATCAGAATCAGATACAGAAACAAATGGAATGTAGAACATCCAGGGCACACACAGAATGATGCTTACTACCAGCTCCACAGAGGAGAACAAGTAGTAATCTTCAGACTACGCACTGACACAACAGATTGAGATACCATCTATTCAACAAGCTAAAGATAGGAACTACCGATCAGTGTAACTGTGGCACTGATAAAATGACTGCTGAACATCTGCTTCAAAGTTGCCCGTTATATGTGGTGCAGAGAAAGTGCATATGGCCGACGCCAGCTCCTTTCGTGGAAAAGCTTTACGGTGATTCAAATAGCCTCAAACTGACTACTGCTTTCTTTGAGAACATTCAAGTGGACGTCTGAGAGTGTACGACGAAGAAGAAGAAGAAGAAGTATAGGCAGTAGTCAGCTCAAGTTTCTTGACGTCTCCAGACAGTTTTTCGTGGAGAGAAGTGGGTTGTTGCCATATGCCACTCCTTTCACTGCTTTGAGTTGGGCACGTCAGGAGCAAAAGTTCGGCAGTCATGAGGCTAGTGCCAAAGGAGCGGAGAATTGTTGGACCAATCCTGTACTTGTGATATAGATGGTACCTTAACTTGTTGTGACCGAAGACATTATTAAGCAATCTCTGAAGGACCGAGGACTAGACTGGAACCAGAAGGAAGACAAACGATAGGATAGTATGGCACTCCTTCCTCCAATCTCTACACTTCACAGTAGAAGAGGGATGACTAAGTAAGTAAATAAGTGTAAGTAAGCGGAAAGTGTGAACCATAGCTAAAATGTAAAAACACAATCGAGAGGAATAATACGTTTCAGTACAAACAGCATACATACTCAAGAGAAATATCGCACAAAAGCGTCAAGATATAACCAACATTCCAATGTATATGGTAAATCATTGAAAGGGACGTGCTACGAAGATAAGTAGCAACCACAAAAAAGAGATGTAGAAGGAGACTGAAACCACAAGATGAAGAGAACAGGCATATGTTTGTTGAAGGCCTGTGCTCCTTGGGTAACTAAAGAGTAATGATGATGATCTAGAACGTTCTATTGCGCCACTTTCATATTCATTCACCTGCGAATGTTAACAATAAAGCAAAATTCCATTTATTCGAATTAATTCGTAACAAGGGATTGTTTGATAATTGAAATTTCGGATAACTAGATTAAGGACAAATTAAAATATATAAAAATCTTACTCACGAAAACAGTTGTTTTTTTAAATATAGTCTCTATTGAACAATAAACCTTTCTCACATAACATCAGTCTTAAAATATCTATCTAGCTGACCTTTTTTTTTTTTTTTTTAAATTAACCATTTATATGTTGTCCTTCTGCTTTGAATCTTTGAAGGACCGAGGACTAGAATGGAACCAGGCCAGGAGGAAGACAGCCGATAGGATAGTCTGGCGCTCTCTCTTCCAAACCTCTACACCTCACGGTAGAAGGGGAACGACTAAGTAAGTAAGTAAGTCCTTCTGCTTTGTGTTTGTCAGCCTTTTCATTGTGCGAGCGTGTGTGCGCGCGTGTGTGTGCGCGCGCGTGTGCGTGCGTGCGCGTGTGTGTGTGTGTGTTAGGTATAGCTACCATTTTCACTTTCTAGTACAGAAACGAATTGAAGAATTCTCTAATTAATGTTAATGTCAGATATTGTGGCCATAACTGTCGGTGATTTTCTTCTCTGAATACGTTCTTTTTCAACGAACATGCCTGCTGTATGTCTGCTTTATCCTAACACCTTTTGTTTTACTTGACAATGTACATTTTCTAGCGTCCACGAAAAATAATGGTATTGAAAATGAAATTAAAGACAACACTAAACTGACTACACGATAGCTAAGAAGAGACGGAACGGACTGAAATAAAGGTCAAGCGAGCTGAATCAGCGAATAGAGGGGTGCTTGCGTCGCAAACCATGCGTTCTTTGTTTTGGTGAGTTGGTCAACTGGAAATTCGGATAACTGGGTGTGGCAGTGACATTGCGTTTAGTTCAGTATAAATGTGTATGGTGACCCAGGTTCATTAACTTGTAGTTACATACTACCGGTGAAGTTAATAATCTCTATGTCTTTGTCTTATTTATTGTCGTAAAAATTAACAGTGATACAACGTCAAAATATCTCCAATGATACAACGTAGGGATAAAAAACCAATGCGTAAGCTGCTGGAATACATGATCGCCCGCGCCGCGGGTCATCAGGTGTTAGACTTGAAGGCAAAACGGAACGAGGATCAAAGGACAAAAATCTGACTGAACGCGTACTTGAACTAGCGAGGTTAATGGACGCAAATTGGTGGGGCAAGGAGGAAAAGTCACGTCCCCCCCCCCCCCCCCCAAGTTGACATAAAGTAAGGAATTCGACAGAAGGGACCTTGGATATGATACGCCACAGTCATTTATTGGACGCTTTTGCGATACCAAGCCTTTTATTTGAATTCAGCGGCTAAACGCAGATGCTTGAAATATTACAAAATTCAAAAAGTAACTTTTTCTTAATATTAATGTTAGGAATATAAAAATTAGCTGGCCGGATGGCCCATTCTGAGCAGTGAAATAATATGCTTTTAATTATACAGACGGATAGATAATAATGAAGACATTGACAAAAGACTGTTGTTCACAACAGCGAAAGACTGCATTGAATCAAACATCTCACTATTTGCACAAAAATCGCGACCTTGAAGACTCAAGTGTCCAAATCTAGTTAGAATGAAAGAGAAGGGGAATTGGTGGAAGCTGTGGCTAAAAAATAACTTTTCAGGCAAAATTGTAGAGGGGATGAATAGGTTGGTTCAAAAAACAAGTACGTTTTTGTGAAAACGCAAGTAGAGACGGACAGACTAACAGATAAAAATCCATACTTGACTGAAGCATGACTGAAATTACTTTAGTGTAGGAAATTTGAATTGAAAAAACACAAGGCAGTGATTGGCCACAGACAATCATATTATCGGCGCTCAGACGCGCATTTGGGGCCATTCCTCAATAGTTGTCCAGTGATAGACACAGTAAATTTCAAGTGTGGTGATTTCCAAATGAAATAAATTGAAATAAGTTCAGGGACGCCATACTATAGCCAGCAGCTCAGCTGAGTTTTGCTAGCATTTCTGTGTTCTTTATTCATAATCTGGTAAGATTGAAATTATTTCTTTGTATATTTTGAATATTGTTTAATTTTTCGAGTGATTTGATACTGCCATATCGAAATCTAGCCTTACAAACAAGTAAGGATTTGCTCTGGACCCCCCGCCCCAGTTCAGGGTCTAGAGACAAATAAAATACATAAACTCCAGCAAGGATTAGGAAGGACAGATCAAGTGTTGAGATCAATGAAACATATTACCTATACTATTTTAGGGAGGAAACTAATAAACATATTTCAGAATCTGTAGTCTGGGAGGACCTATCTGATGTGAAACCACCATGGTAAAATGTGCTGTATGGTCAGAGAGATCTGACCTGTCTATATGGTGTTGTTGTTGTGTAGTGTTGTGTCCAGACATGGTTAGAGAATGGACTTTTGACACATAGCCAATACTTTGATTGCAGAGCTGTGAGTTTCAGTTGTCACCAAGGCGGTGTAAACTAAGTGGTGATTGTACCAGAGTGGATCCGTGCAGTAACGTTGTGTCAGAGCAGACTATTATTGCCCCCAAGCACGGAGAGGTGGGGCCACCAGATCTCAGCACCAGAGCTACATCTTCAAAGTTGAGTGAGCCTCTGGTCTGCTGGAAATTCACCAACTCCATTTAGTTACTAACAATCCCATAAAATTCCTGCCATTTCTGGACAAGGTGTAGTCAATATAGACTGGAGTGATGAGGCCACCCCAACAGCACAACCATTAACTATCCTCCCAATTAGATGACTAGTATAAACATTAATAAAACTAAATAGTCTAGTACTTACATATGTACACACTTGCATTTATTATGTAATATTCCATGCATTTCTTTCATAATTTCTAAATCTTTTATAAGTTCTGGTCAAAATAAAACTTGATCCAGAACAAAATAAATGTAAAAAATTTCTGTCAAAAATTTTACACACTTGAGTTAGTTCAGTGTATTATAACATTTGTTAATATTATTAGACTTAGTAAATATCTGTGTGTGTGTCTATAAACTATCACACCACATTACATATCATTACCCTAGACATTTAACGTAGCCACATTCATTAGAAAAAAAAAAAAGATAAGTGTGAGGTCGTAGTGGTAGCGAGAAGGGCCTTCTGACAACTCTCAGTTACATTTTATCTCAGGAGCCTTCACAGCTGACCTCATGCATCACACGTAGTACCATCACCACCATACAATACCATCAAACCCACTACATATATTGGGGTCTCTTTGTCCCGGGATCATTAGCCCAACAGTAATATTAGGATCTCCTGGTGGGAGAAATAAAATTAGGGAAACAAAATTGTAAAATTCCCTTTAAAATTAAAAGTGTCAATGCATATAAAAGTTGGTGAATCTTCACAGCCAGTAATAAGTAATTAGTTAATTAATTAATTAGAAGTATTTAGACTATAGTAATTAGAAGTAAGTTAGTGGTTAGAGATTTATCTTGTATATTATTATATTGTCTAAAAAGTATGGCGGAGCTAGCAAAATTCCGATCAGCTGCTGTGCTGACCGCAAAGGAGATGGGAATGGATGGTCAGATTTTAATTCAATACGTAACGGCTGAATGTGATAAATATATTGAACGGGAAGAAAGGAGATTAGAAAAAGAGGCTGAAAGAAAATTAGAGTCTGAAAGGTTGGCTGAAGAGAAGAGGTTACAGATTGAGGCTGAGACTAAGAGGTTGCAGATTGAGGCTGACAAAGAGGCAAAGGCATTAGAAGCAGAAGATAAAAAGGCCGAAAGGGAGGCAGAAGATAGAAGGTTGCAAAGGGAGCACGAATTACGACTAAGGGAGCTGGAATTACAAGGCCAGGCTCCTGAAAATGGTGCCAGCCCTTTTGCCTCAGATGCTACGCCTAGTCTGGGAGCCTCAAACTCAGCTATGGGGTTTCATTTAGACCATTTTGTTGAAAAAGACGATGACATAGAGGGGTACCTAGGACGTTTTGAGTTATTAGCTACTACCTATGGGTTAGAGAGAGAGAGAGAGGTGGAGTTTAAAGCTATCACAGGGACTGAGAGGTACTTCTTATGAAGTATTTGCTAAAATGAACAGGGAAGACCAAGACAATTATGACATGTTAAAGCAGGCTTTGTTATTGAGGTACGAAAAAAATGGGGAATTTTACCGTAAGAAATTTAGAAATGCCAAACTGTTGTCTGGGGAGACATACCACCAATTCTCTGCCAGACTAGAAACCTATTTGGAGAAATGGACTGCTCTGGGGAAGACCCAAGATCTTAAAGAAATGATCATGATTGAGCAATTGAGAGAGTCCATGGCTCCAGACATGAGAAAATTTCTCATGGAACAAGGTGCAGAGAAGTTGGGGGAGGTTTTAAATGTTGCTGAGAGGTATCAGGCAGCCCAGGCAGAGGTAAGTGGTGCTAAAAAGAAGCACATAGACAATTTTAAAGCTCCACAGCAATTTAATAAATTTGATAATAGGGAGCAGGGAAATAAAGGTAGGACAAACTTTGAACGGCCAAGAAATGACTACAGAGACAGAAACTCACAGTTCAATGACCAAAAATTCAATGAAAGAAAACCGTTGAACCAAGGAAAAAGATGGTGTAAATGGTGCAAGAAGGATAACCATAACACCGAATTTTGTAGAAGGAAACCTTCAAACATTGCTGCAATGAAGTCGGGGACGCAAAGATTAAAGGTTAATCCTAATGGACAACAGGAACCTTATCACCCCCCAGTTTGTGAGGATGTTATTTGTAATGGGGTCACCATAAGGTGCCTTTATGATACAGGTTTGGATTATGATTCAGTTGTGAAGTCTAGCCTAGTGGACCCAAGTCAGTATACCACAGAAACAGTGGAAATACAAGGGGCAACTAAGGACATACCACTCATGACACTTCCCATCGCAAGGATAACGGTGAAAACTCGCTATGTGGAAGGAGAAATCAGAGCAGCAGTGATAGATGAACCAATCTACCCTCTGATATTGGGGTGTAGATACGTCTTCTTGGGGAATCCCGAGAGACCTGTGATCATGGCGACAGTGCAGACCAGGTCACAGAAGAAGGAGGAAGAAGGTGAACCTATAAATGCTCATCCAGAGGAGATGAGGAAGGCGCAGGCTGAGGATAGGACACTCAAGCCATGTTTTAAAAAATTGCCCAAATGCCACACACCTCCAAGCAAGGGAGAATATTTCATGAAGAACAAACTATTATACAGGAAGGCCGGAACTGGAATAAATGGTCACAACCAGCTGGTTCTTCCCACTTCATATAGAGATAAAGTGATGGAACTCGGGCATGCGATTCCCTTCAGTGGTCACATGGGGATCAGCGCCACAGGACAGCGTATAGCTTGTCATTACTTCTGGCCAGGGATAACGGAGGATATAAAAAGATATGTCAAATCCTGCCCAGAATGTCAAAGGGTAGCTCCAAAGCACTGGACTGCTCCTGCAACTCTAGGGGAAATGCCCATAGTGGGAACACCTTTTGAGAGGGTTGCAGTGGATATTGTAGGACCTCTCACTCGGACCAAGAGGAGGAACAGTTACATCCTTACTCTGGTGGACACTTGTTCTATGTGGGGAGAGGCGGTAGCCCTGCCATCAATTGATTCAAAACATGTAGCAGAGGCACTACTTACAATATTTACCCGATTAGGATTCCCGCATCAAATCTTGACGGATAATGGATCTCAGTTCAAGGGGAAACTAACGGAAGAGGTTTTTAAACTATTTCAAGCCAGACACTTTCATTGTAGTCCGTACCATCCACAAGGGAACGGCCAGGTAGAGAGGTTCAACGGGACTCTCATTTCTATCCTGAGAAAGCTGGCACACGAAAAACCGGATCTGTGGGATCAATTCCTGCCCGCCGCATTGTTTGCGTACCGGGAGGTACCACATAGTTCAACCGGGATGGCTCCTGCAACTCTGCTATTTGGGAGGCCAATAAAAGGTCCATTAGAAGCTCTATTAAGGACCTGGACAGATGAGAAGGCGGAAGAGACTGTTACCTCATCTTATCAATACGTGAACGAACTGACCACTCGTCTGAAAGCTGGATGGAAACTGGCAAATGATAATTTGAAACAAGCCAGGAAGAAACATGCAGCATATTTTAATAGGAAGGCAAGGGACCGAGAACTAGCTGTGGGAGAGAAGGTGCTTCTTCTACTACCCGGTAGCCAGAATAAATTACAAATTGGTTGGCAAGGTCCATATATGGTTCTAGAGAAGGTGTCTAGAACAAACTATAAAATTGACAAAAAGGGGAAGGAGAAAGTTTATCATGTAAACTTGTTAAAGAAGTATCTGGACAGACCACTCCAGGAAAGCACCCCCTTATTGACCTTGGCTATTGCAACTCAGATGCAAAGGGAACCACTCACCTCACATGAATACCCATTACATCCTTGTGAAACAGCAGCACAGGTAAAAGTCAGTAAGCACCTGACTAAAAATCAGAGGGAGAGAGTTCAACAGGTTCTGGAGGAACATACAGATGTATTAACAGATAAACCAGGACATACAAATTTGCTACAGTATGACATGAAACTGGTAGACTCAAACCCAATCTGTATGAGAGCCTATTCTATTCCGTTCGCGAAGGAGAAGGCATTGAAGGAAGAAATAGATTATTTGTTGAAGGAGGGGATTATTTCGCACAGTGAATCATCTTTTAGTTCTAGTGTCGTTTTGTTGAGAAAACCGTCTGGGGAACACAGACTGTGCATAGATTACAGGAAACTGAATGCTGTCACAGAAGGACAAGTGGATCCATTACCAGACACAAAACAGTTATTTGCCAGACTGAACAAGGCAAAATACTTTTCAAAGGTGGATCTTAGTAAAGGCTATTACCAGATCCCAGTGAAGCCTGAAGTGAGACCTTATTTGGCTTTTAGCACTTCGGATGGACATTATGAATTCAATATGCTACCATTCGGACTGAAAAATGCTCCGAGTGTGTTTTCAAGGATGATGCGCAAATTGTTGGATCCCCTGAATAACCCATGTATCACGAATTTCATGGATGATATTCTCGTCGCCACAGAGACATTTGAAGAACACATTGAAGCTCTAGAAATGTTATTTAATAGGCTTCGGGAGGCGAACTTAACTGCTAGGCCAACAAAATGTTGTATTGGATGCAAAGAGTTGGAATTCTTGGGGCACACTGTATATCAGAGTAATATGACCCCTGATCCTAAGAATTTGGAAAAACTGCAGAGAGCACCTAGACCACAAACAAAAAAGGACGTGCGATCATTTGTGTCGTTATGCGGATTTTATCAAAAATATATCAAGGATTTTAACTCTATTTGTGCGCCTCTGACTGATCTAACTCGCAAGGGACTTCCAGATAAAATTAATTGGACTGCGCAAAGTGAATTAGCGTTCCAGGATTTAAAGGAAAAACTCACTAGCAAGCCTATTCTCAAACTACCTGATTTGACACAGGACTTTGTCTTGAGAACCGATGCCAGTAATGTAGGACTCGGGGCGGCTTTGTTGCAAAGATCATCTTCACCAGATGGGGAACTGAAACCAGTCGCTTATGCAAGCCGCAAATTGAATAAGGCGGAACAAGGATACTCCACAAGCGAAAAAGAATGTTTAGCGTTGGTCTGTGCAATAAAGAAGTTTCAAATCTATCTGTATGGTAGGACTTTTGTGGTGGAGACGGATCATCAGCCTCTCGTATTCTTATCTCAGGCTAAGCATGAAAACGCAAGATTGCTGAGGTGGTCTTTATTGCTTCAACCTTATCAGTTTAGTATCCAATATATCCCAGGTAAATTGAATGTCGGTGCAGATTTCCTCAGTCGGCACCCCTGTGATCAAAATTAGAGTAATGGCAGACGTGAGGAGAAATTTTATCTATGTGTATCACTGGTTTTAGAACTTGCCGTAGGCATGTTTTCAGGTGGGGAGATGTGTCGTAAAAATTAACAGTGATACAACGTCAAAATATCTCCAATGATACAACGTAGGGATAAAAAACCAATGCGTAAGCTGCTGGAATACATGATCGCCCGCGCCGCGGGTCATCAGGTGTTAGACTTGAAGGCAAAACGGAACGAGGATCAAAGGACAAAAATCTGACTGAACGCGTACTTGAACTAGCGAGGTTAATGGACGCAAATTGGTGGGGCAAGGAGGAAAAGTCACGTTCCCCCCCCCCCCCCCCCCCCCCCCCCCCCCCAAGTTGACATAAAGTAAGGAATTCGACAGAAGGGACCTTGGATATGATACGCCACAGTCATTTATTGGACGCTTTTGCGATACCAAGCCTTTTATTTGAATTCAGCGGCTAAACGCAGATGCTTGAAATATTACAAAATTCAAAAAGTAACTTTTTCTTAATATTAATGTTAGGAATATAAAAATTAGCTGGCCGGATGGCCCATTCTGAGCAGTGAAATAATATGCTTTTAATTATACAGACGGATAGATAATAATGAAGACATTGACAAAAGACTGTGTTGTTCACAACAGCGAAAGACTGCATTGAATCAAACATCTCACTATTTGCACAAAAATCGCGACCTTGAAGACTCAAGTGTCCAAATCTAGTTAGAATGAAAGAGAAGGGGAATTGGTGGAAGCTGTGGCTAAAAATAACTTTTCAGGCAAAATTGTAGAGGGGATGAATAGGTTGGTTCAAAAAACAAGTACGTTTTTGTGAAAACGCAAGTAGAGACGGACAGACTAACAGATAAAAATCCATACTTGACTGAAGCATGACTGAAATTACTTTAGTGTAGGAAATTTGAATTGAAAAAACACAAGGCAGTGATTGGCCACAGACAATCATATTATCGGCGCTCAGACGCGCATTTGGGGCCATTCCTCAATAGTTGTCCAGTGATAGACACAGTAAATTTCAAGTGTGGTGATTTCCAAATGAAATAAATTGAAATAAGTTCAGGGACGCCATACTATAGCCAGCAGCTCAGCTGAGTTTTGCTAGCATTTCTGTGTTCTTTATTCATAATCTGGTAAGATTGAAATTATTTCTTTGTATATTTTGAATATTGTTTAATGTTTCGAGTGATTTGATACTGCCATATCGAAATCTAGCCTTACAAACAAGTAAGGATTTGCTCTGGACCCCCCGCCCCAGTTCAGGGTCTAGAGACAAATAAAATACATAAACTCCAGCAAGGATTAGGAAGGACAGATCAAGTGTTGAGATCAATGAAACATATTACCTATACTATTTTAGGGGAGGAAACTAATAAACATATTTCAGAATCTGTAGTCTGGGAGGACCTATCTGATGTGAAACCACCATGGTAAAATGTGCTGTATGGTCAGAGAGATCTGACCTGTCTATATGGTGTTGTTGTTGTTGTGTAGTGTTGTGTCCAGACATGGTTAGAGAATGGACTTTTGACACATAGCCAATACTTTGATTGCAGAGCTGTGAGTTTCAGTTGTCACCAAGGCGGTGTAAACTAAGTGGTGATTGTACCAGAGTGGATCCGTGCAGTAACGTTGTGTCAGAGCAGACTATTATTGCCCCCAAGCACGGAGAGGTGGGGCCACCAGATCTCAGCACCAGAGCTACATCTTCAAAGTTGAGTGAGCCTCTGGTCTGCTGGAAATTCACCAACTCCATTTAGTTACTAACAAACCCATAAAATTCCTGCCATTTCTGGACAAGGTGTAGTCAATATAGACTGGAGTGATGAGGCCACCCCAACAGCACAACCATTAACTATCCTCCCAATTAGATGACTAGTATAAACATTAATAAAACTAAATAGTCTAGTACTTACATATGTACACTCTTGCATTTATTATGTAATATTCCATGCATTTCTTTCATAATTTCTAAATCTTTTATAAGTTCTGGTCAAAATAAAACTTGATCCAGAACAAAATAAATGTAAAAAATTTCTATCAAAAATTTTACACACTTGAGTTAGTTCAGTGTATTATTAAAAAAAAAAAAAGGTAAAGGAACCCGTTACACGCCCATTGAGGCATATTGGGAATATGGTGTTAGGCCCATATTATCTTGACCGTCGGCACACGAGGGGTGATGTGGTCGGCATCACGCCGGCCGCCTTAACCTTCCCAGAGTAGCTCTGGTACCCATTTGGGGCTGGGTCGACCCAGGAGCCGTTTGTGGCCTAAAAATTTTCCGCCTCATCTGGGGATCGAACCATAGACCACTGCGCTAGGAAGCCAGTGCACTAACCACTATGCTACCGCGGCTCCTTGTGTATTATAACATTTGTTAATATTATTAGACTTAGTAAATATCTGTGTGTGTGTCTATAAACTATCACACCACATTACATATCATTACCCTAGACATTTAACGTAGCCACATTCATTAGAAAAAAAAAAAGATAAGTGTGAGGTCGTAGTGGTAGCGAGAAGGGCCTTCTGACAACTCTCAGTTACATTTTATCTCAGGAGCCTTCACAGCTGACCTCATGCATCACACGTAGTACCATCACCACCATACAATACCATCAAACCCACTACATTTATGCTGAGAGGTTATGTTGATCACAGAACAACACATATGACTTCAGTGACATCTGATTCTAGGTTGACAAGACGCTGTCTACGTTTTCTATCTTTTATTAAATCACGAACGTTTGTACAGTATGTAAAATATAAACGTTCAATACATCGAAGCAGGACATCAATTTCAACATCTCATATAGTTCTCATCACATTGAACACTGCTAGTTTATGTATATTGCTTGATGGTCAGGAAGAATATATCTGATGGATCTAAGTCTTTCGTTAACTTGGTAACTTTCAATTCTAACGATGGCTTGGGTTATGGTAACTGGACTACCTCCAGGGAATGAAGATTTTAGCATTTAGCCTAATCTGTTATATAATTACTGTCACTTGAAATCACCACTGTTCTACAGTTGAATGTCATTGATACGCGTTGCATGAAGATATCTCAAAATACTACGTATCAGGTCCTCGTCTTGATCTTGTTCGATCTTGAACTATCGTTGGCAAAACTGCTTTCAGATTTCATCGTCTTTAATGCACGCTGCAGCCTCACAACCTCATGCACGACTGTGACGAAAGCTTGTTTAATACATCTGGATGGTTCTAACACAATGGCGGCCTCAAATAGCTAACTGCTATGAGCCATTTGCCAGTAGAAAAATACGGAGAAGAGAGAATGAATCTCCCGTGTGTCTCTTATTTATAGACTCAAACTAGCGGAAGTCATTTGACCTATTACTTATGTCCCTTAACTCATGAATTACTTCCTCAGCTTGTCTATTCCCAGTAAAGTCCCTTTAATTTGATTTCCTATAACACGGGGTTCGGACAATCTGAGTTTTATTAGAACTGAAGTCCAAGTAATCGTCATTGAAAATTATTACTTTGAGGAGCGGAATGTTTAACATTCGGTTCTCTTTTTTTTTTTTTTTTTTTTTTGGCGTTTTTGTTTTTGTCCCCGCCCCCTTATTTTGGTAGAGACAAGAAGATATGCTGCTAGTTAAGGATATCACTGTTGTTAGCATTACAAGCCAGTCCTAGTTCTGGAATCCCCAGGGTAAGAGAGGATTTTTTCTCTAATATTGTGAAAGCGATATCAGTCACTTCCATCTACAAGGTGCTTTATTTTTATTGTTATTAATGTACTTCAATTTAGTTCTCCCTCTCTTTCGCTTCTGTTTTATTTCTTTGGCTCTGACGAAGGCCTTGTAGCCTTAACTTAGGCAATTTTACTTGTCTTTTCTCCTAGTAAGACGTAACACATGGAGATGAGAGCTGGAGACAGAAATGAAGGGGTGAGGAAGATATGGAAAGACCTTGAGCTGATGGCACAGGGGCAGCAAGACGTGGCAGTTGATAGGAAACTCTATATACAGCGATACAACAGGAGGCAATCTGATCATCAGAGGAAGTCCCCCCTTCGATCAAGTGTTTCGGCCCCTTATTCTCCTTTACACTGTAAGGGGGGCGGGCCCACATGGGTCATGACACCCAAGTGTCTCCGCCTCCTGCTGTCTTGTGTAGAAAATGAAACCATTCCACCTTGGTTGCAGCTTTAAAATCCACAATTCCGCCAGCATGATGCCTTTACTGCAGTTCCACTAAGCCTCTTCAGTGCCCCTGTTCTCGACTGTCCCCTTAGCCCCAACAGTTTCAATAAATCATACACTGACGCAGCCACGAGCCCTCTTGCACCTACCTCAACAGCCATGACCATTGCAATCAACCCATCGTGTCTCAGATCTGCGGCCAGATCCCTATACTTTGCCGCTTTGAACGAATGTTGCTCGTCCAATCTGTATTAAAATGACACGGTCAGTTCAATCAATATAACCTGCTGCGATGATGAAGAATGCAGCACTATATCCGGTCGTCTTTGAGATTTTCTGATACTCTCTGGATATGCACACATAAGTTAGTTGAATGTAAACTGAAGGATGTTGTTGGTAAACTGTCCACATTACAATGTAATGATAGGAAACTTTATACAGTGCATTATAACTGGGGACTATTGTAACAATTTTTTCCAGAAAGTTTGGCGCGTGCAGCGTCATCTACGAGGGGCGTTCAGAAAGTAATGCACCACATCGTTTTTCTCAGGAGCTGTTTATTCAAAAAGCATGAAATTTATACACAATATACATGGATATGTCATGTAAACATCGGTATTATTCAACATAATCCCCATCAACTTGTACGGCTTTATGCCAGCGCGAAACAAGTGCATGTATTCCTAGCCCGTACCAGATTTTGTCTTGATCATGTAGCCATTTCTTCGCTGCATAAATCACTCCTTCATCATCTTCAAACCTTGCCCCACGGAGTGCATCTTTAAGTGAACCAAATAGATGAAAATCATCATCATCATCATCATCAGTTGCCATCTCCACAACGAAGGTTGGCTGTAATGGATCTCCAACGTCTTCTGTCTCTTGTCTTGATGGTGCACTCTGATAGACTATTTCCTGTCCATCTCTTGATGTTGTCTTCCCACTTATAGCGTTGTCTTCCCCTTGCACGTTTGCCTTCAACTCTCCCTTCTGTTATGGTCTTCTGCAAGGTGTTATGCCTTTTTATGTGGCCAAAGTATTTTAGCTGTCGAACTTTGACCTCCCTCATTAGTTCTCTTTTCATACCTAGATTTTCTAGGACCTCCTTATTTGTTTTCATCTCTTTCCATGAGATACGCCCCATTCTTCTATATATTCACATTTCAAGAGCCTCAATTCTTTCTTCCAACTGCTTATTCATCGTCCATGTTTCTGCACCATACAGAAATGCAGAATATATATAACACTTTATGATTCTCAGTTTTAATTTGTGAGATAACTGTTTGGATGTCAGTATATGTTTCATGTTGTTGAATGTAGCTTTGGCCATTCCTATTCTCTTCTTGATTTCTGTTTCACATCTGCCATCGTCTGTTATTATATGACCGAGATATACGTAGCTCTTGACTTGTTCCAGGATTTCTCCATTTACGCTTATCTTTAATGTGGGTTTATCGTCTGTTTTGCTAATTATCATAGTTTTTGTTTTCTCAATATTAATGTCGAGTCCATATTCATGACTTATACTGTTCACTTGCTTCACTAGTTCTTGTAACTCCTGTTCGCTTTCAGCTAACAACACGGTATCATCTGCATATCTAAGGTTGTTTATTGACCTTCCACTGATGTTCAGTCCTGGTATTTCCTGTATCTGTTTGAAAATTTTTTCGGTGTATAAATTAAATAGGCAGGGGGACAGCACACAACCTTGTCTGACACCTCTTTTTATGTCTATGTATGGTGAATAATTCCTTCCAGATCTTACTGTGGCAGTTTGCTCCCAATAAAGGTTACTGAGTATTCTTATATCTTTTCCATCAATACCTATGTCTTCGAGGCACTCAATTATTTTCTCATGATGGACTCTGTCAAAAGCCTTCTTATAGTCAATGAAGCACATATACATACTTTTTTGGACCTCTGTATATTTTTCTGCTAATATTCTTAGGCAAAATATTGCCTCTCTTGTTCCACTGTTCCGTCTAAAACCAAACTGTTCTTCCTGGATTTCGCTGTCTACTTTACTTTTTATTCTTTCCTGTATGATTTTGAGCAGTATCTTAATTGCATGACTCATCAGGCTGATTGTTCTGAAGTCTGAACATTCTGTTGCATTTGGTTTTTTGGGCAATGTTATAAAAACTGATGTCTTCATGTCGTGTGGTATATATCCTGTATTGTATACATCGTTGCATATTTCTGTGATTGTATCTATACCAAAGCTCTCCAGAGCTTCTATCATTTCAATTTTTATGTTATCCATGCCTGCTGATTTTCCTTTTTGTATCATATGAATGGCATTCTCTACTTCTGATCTGAGAATGTTTGGGCCTTCATTAGAATCTGGTGATGGTTTTTTACCTCTGTTGTCCTCGAATAATTCTTTTACGTATTCTGCCCATCTGTTTGATATGTCTTTCTCATCAAGTAATATTACACCATTTTTGTTCTTGATACAGCTTCCTCCTTGTGCAAACCGTGACCGATTTGATAATTTCTTTATTTCTTCATGCATATCTCTTGTCCTGTGCTTTGCTTCCAAGTCTTCTATTTCCTTGCATTTTGTTTCTATCCACCGTTCTTTTGCTTCTCTACACATAGTACGTATGTCATTGTCTATTGTTTTATATTCTGGAGTGTTTTTTGCTTTCTTTCTTTCGGTCATTTTATTCAAGATGTCATCTGTCATCCAAATTTGATTTTTCTTAGACTCCTTTTTAGGTAAATTTGCATTTGCTGATTGTATGCTTGTTTTTAAGCATTCCCATTTTGCGGTTGCTTTTTCTTCTGGGTTTTCTCTTCTATACTGCTCCATGCTTTCTGTCAATAACTGTTGATATTTATTTTTGACGTCGATTAAATATTTCTGTTTTATATCTGGTTGTTTCAACGGTGATATTTCTATCTGGGGTTCCTCCTGTCTTCTGTTTCCTGCTCTTTTCAGCTTTATATTTACTTTGATGACGACTGGATTGTGATCTGAATTTATGTCGGCGCCAGGATATGTCTTTGCACTTGTGACACTGTTCTTAAATCTATGTTTTATCATGATATAGTCGATTTGATTTCGTGTTATATCTCCTGGGCTTTTCCATGTGTATAATTTCCTTGGGTGGTTGTTACGGGCTCGGGACCCCAGTATGTTCTGGGTGCTTCGATGACTTCTAGTATTTGAGGATGACCAAGTTATTATATGCGTATTCAGTTTATAGAGTCAAAGTCCCTCGGGTTCTTATCACTTTTGTAGGATTCCGTAATACTGTTCGTTGGTATCGATAATGTCTGCTTTAACCCTTGTGATACATTATGTGCTGAACATGTTTCATATTAAATAGTCGACCCTTGACTGACCTGTATTAGTCTCTTGTCTTATTGATTATATTGGCAGTGTGAGATGCAGCGTGTTAAGACATTAATCATCACTGGTCATGATCAGTTGAATATTAACAGCATTTAACTCAACTCCGAATACGACAGTTGATAAGACCGTGATTTTGACGACTCAAAATATTTAATTAGTAATTTCATACCATGAGCAGACACCAACTACATGGGAACAAAAGTCACATCACATTCATGTACGATCTGTAAGAGTTCTCATTATTTCATAAACACGTGTTCACAATCTCTATCTAGAGTTCTGGTTCAAGGTCAGTTCCTTTTAACGGCCAATGTCCTTTGGCATAAATTCAGAGGCTAACTAGACTTACTCCCGTCGCTAGTTTATACAATAGCCTTTTGCACTAGACTTAACTATCCTGCTAGTTTTGCAATACACTTATTATGCTAGGCTTACGTCTACTGCTAGTCGTCTAATATCCGTTACACTAGGCTTACGCTTGCCGCTAGCTGTGCAATATCCATCTATACTAGTCTTACACTATTGCTAGAACCGTAATGTTCCTTTGGCATACCACGCCAGGCTAATCTGCCATAATTATGCAAACTGCGTTATTCATACGACGACTTACGTTTGGTTCAAGAAATACACTGCTCAATTGGCTTCCCAGCCACACAAGTTAAAAAGTGGTTATACCACGCAATATAAGTGGCAATGGCCACACTTCTGAAACACACTGCCGTACGGGTCAAAACCCACAAGTCGAATGACGTTACAAAGACATACGCGTCATGCATAGTGATATGCATACTACGTCGTTAATATATATTCAATTGCAATGTTCCATGGTGCAGCAATCCGAGTGTGATCAAAACTCAAATGCATGCACACATGCAACAATCATCGACATCGGTCGCGGAGATATATCTCTATTCAATTGAGGTGTTCCATGATACAGCCATTCGGATCGTCGACAAATCCAAATGTCTGTAAGCATGAAACAATCCTCAACATCATCCCCCTCACTTCCAAACGTGACACTTGTGGCACGGATGATAGTGGTGGAGAAGATGTACGTCCCTAGACTATATTAGTATTAGTAATACCTACTTATAAACATCATACTGATTAAGTAGACACATTAAATTTTATAACATTAATAATAGCACTTGTCAACATGGTCACTAAAGAGTTAATTCAATTTCTTCTCAGAGAAGTTGCGCGATAAAAGATCTGCCAAGTTATTGTCTGATCCAGCAATAGGCAGAATCGTAAATGAAAATTCTTGAATCAACAAGTACTATCGATGTATTCTAGCGTTACGCATAGTTCTAGCTGTTATGTAAGTAAGAGGACTATGGTCTGTCATAATGTAAAAGTGGGTGCCGATGAGATATCTTGACAGCTTCTCCAGGCACAGACCATCGACAGGAGCTCACGTTCACCTGTCGCATACTTTTGTTCAGCCGGAGTCAGTTTCCTCGACACATAGAAACATGGATGGAGTGTTTCCTTGTAACATTGCAGCAAACAGCCACCCATGGAGTAACTCGAGGCATCTGATTGAAGTATGAATGGAATACGTATATTCGGTAATAACAAAATTGGTGCATTACTAAATAATTTCTTAATTGTTACCAAAGCGCTTTCGCAATCTTTGTCCCAACGTACCTTATTAGGACTACCTTTGGTCAACAGTGCGGACAAAGGTGTAGATAGTTGTGCGAAATGCGGGATGAACTTATGGTAATAGTTTATCAAGCCTAAAAGGCTTCTAACTTGTTTCTTAGTTGAAGGGGTAGAAATCTCTAGAATTCTTTTGACTGTATTGTCGTCAGGATACAGTTTGTGGTTACCTATTCGGTGACCAAGAAAAGAAATTTCCTGACAACCTATTTGGACCTTTGAAGGTCGCACAGTCAAACCATGCATACGTAACGTATGTAGAAGAGAAGTTAAACCATCACTATGGTCTTCCCACGAGTCATGAAATAGGCAGATGTCATCGATGTACGTGATGACATCTTTACGATCGCCAAGAAGGCGGCGCATCATGCGCACAAACGTCGCTGGCGCATTCACTAACCCAAAACACATATAATTCCATTGGTAGAGCCCAAATGGAGTTGTGAAAGCTGTGTAATGTTTGGCATTTTCGGCAAGAGGAATTTGCCAGTAGCCTTTAGAGAGATCTAGTTTGCTAAAGAAAGTAGCATTAGATAATTCTGACAAAAGATCATCTAAAAGAGGCATAGGCTCACCGTCTGTGATTGTAATTTTATTCAATCGCCTAAAATCAAGACAAATACGTAAAGAATCATCCTTCTTTTTAACTATCACCATTGTGAATGCATATGGTGATTCCGAAGGAGATATCACACCTAAACGTATCATCTCTTTTAACTCTTTCTCCACCCTATATTTGTGGTGTAAAGATATAGGATAGGGTCTAAGTTTGATAGGTTTATAATCAGTAAGAGTAATATCATGGGATATAAGCGATGTCTGACCTGGAAGGTCGGTGAGAACATCATTGAAAGAAATAAGAATATCCCGAACTTGATCTTGTTGTGACGAAGATAGTGAAGAAGAAATAGTCACGTCTTTCCAAGATTCCGATGATTGCAAAGAAGGTAGTTGAAATTGTAAAGGGATAGACGAAGTAGTATCTTCTTCATGAACAACTGCAAAAGAAGCAGTATGATGTGAAGAATCATCAATAGAGTTAATGACAGGAATTAATTCCTGTGGTCTTTCAACTGCTAATTTTAGCATGTTGACATGGAAGGTTTTGATTTTACCTCTAACGTTTACCGAGTAGTCAACATCTGTGACTTGTTTGATAATATCAAATGGACCTTGCCATGATATCAGTAATTTGTTATCGTTATGAGGTAGCAACAACCAAACTTTTTCCCCTGGTTTGAAGGATCTTAATATTCTCTTTTGATTATGTAATAATCTTGATCGTTGAGTGGCTGATTTTATACTCTGGGATGCATACGTGCACGCATCGATGATTCGTTGTCGGAGATCAATAACTAACTCGTAGCTGTTTCGAGTGGCAGTATCAATTGATGCTCCAATCAACAAATCCTTGAGTATCATCATTGGTCCGCGAGGATTCGAACCATAAACCAATTCGAACGGAGACCACCCCGTGCTCTCGTGAGGCACTTCACGAAAAGCGAACAGGGCCGCCGGCAGAAGCCTGTCCCATTCACGAGGGCATTCCTCAGTTATCTTAGATAACATCTGTTTTAGAGTGCTATTGTAGCGCTCGCACACACCGTTTGATTGGGGCCTATACGCACTACAAAACGAGTGGTGAACAGATAACATGGATTCTAAATCCCTCATGATGTTGGAAGTAAATTGTGATCCTTGATCTGACAATATATCCTCCGGAAAACCGATTCGACAAAATATCGAAAATAATGCATCAGACACAGATGCAGTTGTGATGGTTTTCAATGGTATGGCTTCTGGCCAACGCGTGCAAAGATCTACGCAAGTTAAAATATAACGAAATCCATTATTTGAAACAATTGATAACGGACCCACTATATCTACTGCAATCTTTTTGAAAGGTCTTTCAGGCACGTCTGTAATCTGTAAGGGTGCCGTATGGAACCTGCCCTTACGTGCTATACCTTGGCATGTTGTACATGATTTGCAGTATAACTTTGTATCTTTATTAACCCCAGGCCAATAAAATTGTGACGTAACACGAAACAATGTTCTTTTGATCCCCATATGCCCTGCCATAGGGGAGTCATGACCTGTTTGTAGGACCAATGGTCTGTATTCTTTAGGTACTATCACTTGATGTATAATTGTTTTGCCATCATCATAATCTCTAGTGAGTATTGATTTCTTTATCTTGAACCATTTTTTAGCCCCTCTTGTGTATTTAATTGTTTTTTGTTCTGCTCGGCTAAACAATCCTTGTAAAGTTGGGTCACTCTTCTGTTTTTCTGCAAAAACAGAAGGTGTAACAGTGCCAACTTGAGACATAATTGTATCTATTATAGGAAGAGGTGGTGTAGCCATGTCCGTAGCTAACTGTTGTGCTCTCGTTACAACAGCATTTGCCACCTGTGGGTGAGATTCAACCCACATTGCAATCTCCTCCGGAGTGCAATCTTTAACTCCTGGTATGTTTCCTATTATAATTTCAGTTATGGGTGCTCTCAAGCCGCAGGCATAGACAGTGCCTTTGTAAAAAGGAGTATCAATGTATACTCGTGCCACAGGGAAAGTTTCTATATTCCCACCAAATGTGACACACTTAACTGATTTGCCTGTAAAAGCAGAGGGCTCGATAAACGAGTGCTTTATGCCTATCGTTGAGGACCCAGTGTCACGCAAAACTCTTACTACCTTACCATCCAATATTCCGGGATGAAATGTAAGATAACCAACATTTACACATGCCGACATTGTAGGCATACAATGACCACAATCCAGTGTAATTGTAGACTTTAATCTGTTCTTCGACTGACACTCATAACATGTATCATTCATTACCATACATGCGTTCGCATGATCATTATCATCATTACCTTTCTCCTTTTTGACACTGCAATTATTTGCATGTCTGTGTTTATTTTTGTCTCTCGACGGAGATCTGGCATTACCTTTGTTATTATTGACTGACTTTTTATTGCTATAATAAAAATCAGTAGAGTCATCCTTCCTGGCATCTCTACCATAAGATGATCTCTGTTTATAGTATCCTTTCTGATGTGAACCATCATGATCCCTGCCTCTGTGATACCCACGATCATGAGGTGAATATCGTCTATAACCTCGTCGATATGAATTCGAAGGAGAGCGATGACGACGGAAGTTATAAAAACCTCTGTCGGATTGATAATAATCTGAACGACAACGTCCATCAAAGCTCTTCGATCGAGGTCTCTGATCATGGTGTGCCGCGCACACAGGCATAGGATCTCGAATAGTCGATCTATGAAGATCTTTATTCTGATGTGCGGTCTGATACTGTCTTCCGAGTTTTTCATACTCATCGATAGAATTAGGATGTCTTTCTTGTAAAAATGCTTCTAATTCAGTGCCGCGTGCGGATAAAACTTTATCTCGCAGCATGAGATCTATAACACCTTCATATGTTTTATTTATACCAGATAGATCAATCCATCTGCTAAGGAAATGTTTAATAGATGCAATGAATTCACCAAAATCTGCATCCTTGCTTGGCTTAGCCGTATGAAAACGATCTCTGAATCCAGACTCAGTTAACTGGAAACGTCTTAGTAATACCTCTTTTACGACATCGAAATCGCTTCTGCTCTTTTCATCAAGACTCATGAAACATTTAAGTGAGTCACCAGTCAAAAAAATCAAGTAAAAGACTGCTCCATCTTTCCTTGGGTATGTTCAGAGCTGTGACCTTGATGATGAATCCAGATATGAAAGAGTCAACACAATCGCGAGTTTGGTCAAAATGTGGCATTTTTAACTTAGGATAGAAAATATTTGTACCAGCCGCAGTCTTAGTCTGTTCAGACTGAACTTTAGCTAATTCTAAAGCTTTTTCTTTTTCTGCATGAAGTTTTAATGTTTCCATTTCCATGGCATTTTTATGGGCTTGATCCAGTTGCATAAGTTCCATTCTCCTTAATTCCATTTCTTTATCTCGTTGAGACATTTCTTTATCTCGTTGTGCCATTCTCTCCTTCTCAAATTCTCTGTCTTTTTCTTGTTGAGCCATTTTATCCCTCTCGAATTCTCTGTCTTTCTCTTGTTGAGCTAAAGTCAATCGTTCTAATTCCAATTTCATGGATATTTCTTTTTCTTTCTGAGCCATTTCTTTTTCTTTCATTTCCCTCTCTTGGGTTAATTCAAACCTCCTAAGCTCATCAGCTCGTTTGGTCATTTCGCGCTGTTCCATTCTTTCCAGACGCGATAAATATTCATCATGTTTCGTATCTGCAAAACTTTGTAGTTCCGCTCCTGATTTTCCATAACTTTTTCCAATATCAATGAATTCCTGTAGTGTAGACATGATAATAGGTTTCTGAGTACCTTCGATAGTCTATAATATACATCAGGACTATAGAACTCACTATAATATGTACATGAATATATTAGTCAATACAAACAAGTTCGGAGATCATGTGACAAAGACAGTGAAAACAATCAAATGAGTTACAATGAAATGATTTTTTCAGTTATACGACAACAATTTACACTTATAAAGTAAATAAAGGAGACTTATAAACAGTAATCAGTAAAAGAAAGAAAAGAATTTACATCATAAAAATATATCGAGACAAGTCGTCTTAAACGAACGTGTAGACAAAGAAGTTTTAGATCACACACGACAACAATTGTCAACAGTACTGAAATTAGGTTACGTAAATAAATAGGACGTAATTCACTTGACGAAACTGCTAAGTACACAAAATATGGTTATATTGCGAACTGAGGAAACATTTATATCCTGACTCGAAAGAAAAAATATAATCAGTCAGATCCTCAGTCAGCGAATATAAGCATGCAAATCTAATAGAAGTTAACATTCACTGAAGTTTTCCTGGGAAAATTCCAGTCAATATTAAACACGACGAATATACGAATATACGAATAAACATGAATGGGGAACACAGATGATGAGTAGAAAAGTAAGTAAAGTGACGATGAACTGTAGACCAAAGCTAATGCAAGGACAATATGATAATGTTCAAGCGCCCAAGTAAAATCAAGAACTTATCTGTTTAGCTGTCCCTCTGAGAAATACATGAGTGCATGTAATTCTAATCCTAGTTCCGAACCGTGTCTTCAACAGCTGTAGTCCATTGATTGAAGACCTTGAACTTCGCAGTAGGGCAACCGTTTGAAAGTATTGCTTCGGTCTTCGAACGTAGTTTCTTCAATCGATCTGCGTCGCAGCCTCAGATGAATTTGATGAAGATATACATTCTCCACTGGTTCAGGTTCTCGAGTGGAAAATTACCGTTCTATCTGCGTGAATCAGTCTCTTTGGTGGAAGAAAATTCGGATTCTCTCAGGCAAAGTTGTCTGCTAACGTTGACGGCATCGATATAGTGACGTCACTTTCTGACATGCGCATTTCAGTTGCCAGTTAGGCTTGAATGAATGATTTTACCTTCAAAACGGTAATCATCAGTTTAACTTTCTTCGATACTTGAAGGGGGGAATCCAGTATTCACGAAATCCAGACACTTTCTGACACCAGTATGTTACGGGCTCGGGACCCCAGTATGTTCTGGGTGCTTCGATGACTTCTAGTATTTGAGGATGACCAAGTTATTATATGCGTATTCAGTTTATAGAGTCAAAGTCCCTCGGGTTCTTATCACTTTTGTAGGATTCCGTAATACTGTTCGTTGGTATCGATAATGTCTGCTTTAACCCTTGTGATACATTATGTGCTGAACATGTTTCATATTAAATAGTCGACCCTTGACTGACCTGTATTAGTCTCTTGTCTTATTGATTATATTGGCAGTGTGAGATGCAGCGTGTTAAGACATTAATCATCACTGGTCATGATCAGTTGAATATTAACAGCATTTAACTCAACTCCGAATACGACAGTTGATAAGACCGTGATTTTGACGACTCAAAATATTTAATTAGTAATTTCATACCATGAGCAGACACTAACTACATGGGAACAAAAGTCACATCACATTCATGTACGATCTGTAAGAGTTCTCATTATTTCATAAACACATGTTCACAATCTCTATCTAGAGTTCTGGTTCAAGGTCAGTTCCTTTTAACGGCCAATGTCCTTTGGCATAAATTCAGAGGCTAACTAGACTTTCTCCCGTCGCTAGTTTATACAATAGCCTTTTGCACTAGACTTAACTATCCTGCTAGTTTTGCAATACACTTATTATGCTAGGCTTACGTCTACTCCTAGTCGTCTAATATCCGTTACACTAGGCTTACGCTTGCCGCTAGCTGTACAATATCCATCTATACTAGTCTTACACTATTGCTAGAACCGTAATGTTCCTTTGGCATACCACGCCAGGCTAATCTGCCATAATTATGCAAACTGCGTTATTCATACGACGACTTACGTTTGGTTCAAGAAATACACTGCTCAATTGGCTTCCCAGCCACACAATTAAAAAGTGGTTATACCACGCAATATAAGTGGCAATGGCCACACTTCTGAAACACACTGCCGTACGGGTCAAAACCCACAAGTCGAATGACGTTACAAAGACATACGCGTCATGCATAGTGATATGCATACTACGTCGTTAATATATATTCAATTGCGATGTTCCATGGTGCAGCAATCCGAGTGTGATCAAAACTCAAATGCATGCACACATGCAACAATCATCGACATCGGTCGCGGAGATATATCTCTATTCGATTGAGGTGTTCCATGATACAGCCATTCGAATCGTCGACAAATCCAAATGTCTGTAAGCATGAAACAATCCTCAACAGTGGTGTTCAAAAAAGGTTTTACATATGACCAGCTGGTTTTCTTCACAGAACTGGATAAGTCTGTCTCCTCTATCATTTCTTGTCCCTAATCCATACTGTCCTACTATTTTCTTGTATTTTCCTTTTCCTACTTTTGCATTCATATCACCCATTACTATCAACATATCTGTTGATTTGACTGGTTTAAGTGTGTGTTGTAGCTCTTCATAGTATTCTTCTATTTCTTCCTCGCTGTGATCTTTAGTTGGTGCATAAGTTTGTAAGATTGATATGTCGAATGGCTTTGCTCTCATTTTTAGTAACATCATTCTGTCATTGTGTGTCCAGTGTAGTGGTGTTGATGGTATTGTATGATGGTGATATTACTAAATGTAATTGTATGAGGCCAGCTGTGAAGGCTCCTGAGATAAAATGTAGTTGAGAATTGTCAGAAGGCCTTTCTTGCTACCACTACGACCTCACACTTAAGTTTTTTTTTTAATGAATGTGGCTACGTAAAGTGTCTAGGGTTATGATATGTAGTGTGGTGTAATAGGTTATAGATGTACCCACAGATATTTAACAAGACTAATAATATTAATAAATGTTAAAATACA
Organism: Oreohelix idahoensis; assembly: GCA_024509875.1. Lineage (NCBI taxonomy): Eukaryota > Metazoa > Mollusca > Gastropoda > Stylommatophora > Oreohelicidae > Oreohelix > Oreohelix idahoensis. Next base: position 376,136 of record JAMPIV010004725.1, read on the forward strand.
CTGAACTAACTCACGTGTGTAAAATTTTTGATAAAATTATATTACATTTATTTTGTTCTGGATCAATTTTTTAGGTTGACCAGAACTTAAAAGGATTTAAAGATTATGAAAGAAATGCATGGAATATTATATCATAAATGCAATAGTGTACATATATATGTACTATACTAGTTAGTTTTATTAAAATGTTCTAGTAGTCATCTACTTGGGAGGATAGTTAATGTTTGTGCTGTTGGGGTGGTCTCATCACACCTGTCTATATTGACTACACAGTGTCCAGAAAATGGTGGGAATTTTTATGGGGGTATTAGTAACTACACAGCGTTGGTGAATGTCCAGCAGACCAGAGGCTCACTCATCTTGTCGTGGTAGCTCTGGTGCTGAAATCAGGTGGTCCCACCTCTCCGTGCTGGCGGGCAATAATGGTGGTCTCTGTCACAAGTACTGCACAGATACACTCGAGTAAAGTCACCAACTGAATAGACACTGCTTGGTTGACAACAGAAACTCGCAGCTCTGCAATCAAAGTATGGGCCATGTGTCAAAATCTATTCTCTACCCACGTCTGGACACAACACTGACACAACAACCACATCATACAGACAGGTCAGATCTCTCTGACCAAACAGCACATTTACCATGGTGGTTTTACATCAGATAGATCCTCCCAGACTATAGGTTCTGAAAAATATTTATTAGTTGTCTGCCCTAAAAGAGGATAGGTAATATGTTTCATTATTCTCAACACTCGATCTGTCTTGCCTAACCCCTGCTGGAGTTTATGTATATTGTTGGTCCCTAGACCCTGACTAGGGCGGGGGGTCTAGAGCAAATCCCTACTTGTTTGTAAGGCTAGATTTCGATATGGCAGTATCAAATCACTCGAACATGAAACAATATTCAAAATATATAAAGAAATAATTTCAATCTTACCAGATTATGAATAAATAACACAGAATTGCTAGCAAAACTCAGCTGAGCTGCTGGCTATAGTATGGCGTCCCTAAATTTCTTTCACTTTCTTTCATATGGAAATCACCACACTTTAAAATCTGTGTCTATCACTGAACAACTATTGAAGAATGGCCCCACTTTCGCGTCTGAGCGCTAATGATATGATTGTCTGTGGCCAATCACTGCCTAGGTTTATTTTAAATTCAAATTTCCTACCATAAAGTCATTTCAGTCATGCTTCAGTCAAGTATGGATGGTTATCTGTTAGTCTGTCCGTCTCTACTTGTGTTTCTACAAAATGTACTTGATTTTTTTGAACCAACCTTTCTCTCCCCTCCAAAATTTTGTCGTTAAAAGTTATATTTAGACACAGCTACCACCCAAAAACCCTCTCCTCCATACTAAGTAAATTTGAACACCTGCGTTTCGAGGTCGTGTTTTTTTTGTGCAATTAGCGACACTTTTAGATTCAATACAGTCTGTCGATGATGTGAACAACACTGTCTTTTGTCATTATCTTCAATATTATCTATCCGTTTGTAAAATTAAGACCATATTAGTTCACTGCTCAGAATGGGCCATCCGGCCAGCTAATTTTTATATTCCTAACATTAATATTAAGAAAAAAGTACTTTTTAATTTTTGTAATATTCCTAACATCTGCGTTTAGCCGCTGAATTCAAATCAAGGCCTTGGTATCGCGCAAAAGCGTCCAATAAATGACTGTGGCGTAACATATCTATGGTCCCTTCTGTCGAGTTGCTTACTTTTTATGTCAACTTTGGAAACGTGACTTTTCTCCGTTTCCCCCCCAATTGCGTCTCCTTAGCCTTTCTAGTCTCACGCAATCTTTCCAGTCATATTTTTCCTTTTTGATCCGCCGTTCCCCTCCTGTCTAGCAAGTCAGTTATTATGGAGGATGATGACCCGCGGTCTAGGCGATCATGTACTATTCGCAGCCTACGCATTATGTTTTTATCCTTAAATGTTATCTTTGGAGATATTTTACCGTTGTATCTCTGTCAATTTCACTACATGCAGTATCCACATACGTATTTTTCTAACTCCTTCTTTATCAACATTCCTACCCCTCTTTCATGTTTTTCTCCGCCTGAGTGTATAAGCGTGTACTGGTCTCTTTTTATGTAGCCTGTATCCAAAAGTCTTGCCTCTGCAACTCCCAGTATATCGAATTTCATGTCTGTTGCTTCTAATATAAGATTGTCAAGCTTTCCTTCTCCGTTCAGAGTTCTAACATTCCATGTTCCTATTTTTAGGCTTCTCCTACTAGTTTTTAGGTGGTCTTTCTCAGAATGCTCCCTTTCAACAGAATTTAAGGAACACTCGTCATTATGTACTTCCTTACTCATTAGAGGAGTTGCCTCTTCCCTGTTAATTTGTACAGTAGATTCTTCCCCAGGGGACAGAGAGTTCTCTACATATCGTTTCTTATCTTGTTGTTGTGATCCCATTACGTTCTGCAGGAAGTACGTGGTAAGGCCCCAATCTCTTCCACGGTGGCTAGCCATTGTCTTTTTCTATGTCCGACACGCCTCTAGTGCGCCACACACTTTGCTGTTTCGCTTTGCGAGCCGTTGATCTTCTCAGATTCCTCCGCCTCACTCACCGTCTCAGTCTTTGTGTACTAGGGATGGACATTCCCTTGAGTAAGATTGCTCCTACTCCACCCATGTAGTTTAGCTAGTCAGCCAAGACTGTTGCCCGGGATGTGGCCACCGCCGTACACAAGCGGTATTCGAGGAGCCATACATGAGCTAGATAAAGAGAGGAGAACCAAATAGGATCTTGACTATCCTAAAAAGGACATGGCTGTCTCTCACCGTGAGGTACTATCCTTCTCTCTTTATCCTACATCCCTAGATCAGAAGGTGCCAAATCGGGACTATAGGGTGGATGGGGTAGTACAGTCCAACCCAATTTGGTGATTGCTTCCCGTGTTGCCTGACTTGTGTGAGGGCGCGCATTGTCGTGAAGGAGAAGCAGGTTGCTGGATTCTTGTGCGGCCGAACTCTGCGAAAACGTTGATTGAGTTTTTTTCAATGTCTTAATGTAAGCTTGCGAATTGATTGTCTCTCCTCTTGGCATAACGTCCACAAGAATCACACCTTCAATGTCCCAAAAGACAGTGATCATGACCTTTCCAGCTGAAGGAATTGTCTTGAATTTCTTTCTTCTTGGTGATTGCGGATGATGCCACTCCATTGACTGTCTTTTTGTCTCAGGTTCAAAACGATGTGCCCAGGTTTCGTCACCTGTAACGATCTTAGCCAAAAAGTTCTCTCCATCAGCACTGAAACGCGCCAACAACTCAGAAGAATTTGTTTTCCTTTGCAATCGGTGGTCATTTGTGAGACTTCGAGGAACCCATCTTGCGCAAACCTTAGAAAATCCGAGAGTTTTTATAACTGCATTTGCACTACCAATGCTGACTGACAGCTGTAAGGCCAATCGTTGAGTAGTGATTCGCCTATCAGTAAGAATAATGCCCTCAGCGCATTTCAACATTTCTGCGTTGGTGGCTGTGGCAGGACGTCCACAACGCGGCCGATCAAGCAGCTCCGTATCTCCACTTCCTGATTCTTTGATTCTCTGAACCCCGCGACTGATGTACTCCTGTCGACTGCAAAACTTCCATACACATCACATAGACGCTTGTGAATATTCACAACAGTTTCCTTCTCTGCAACGAGAAATTCTATCACAATTCGCTGCTTATAACGCAAGTTGCTAACACGCTCCATTTCAACGGTTTAGGGCAGCCGTATTATTTGGCCGGTTGCAGTGCAATTTGGTGCACACAATTGGTGCATGCCATATTTGAAGTGTGCAAAATTTCATGCTTCTATCTTTATTATTAGCTGAGAAAAACGATGTGGTGCATTACTTTCTGAATGCCCCTCGTAACTATGTACCTAAACGTAGCGCCAAGAAAGTTAGGTAGTGTACGTTTTACTAGAACAAACTACATTTGCAACGTATTGTTCTTCGCATTACCTTGTATTTAGGAGTGGGGCTCCGTCATTTAACAGCAGACTACTTTCATGTTTTTATGAGATTTGCCTCATTTTGGCGAGACGTGCTCCTTTCATTCTTGACAAAAGATCCATCTGTTATGTCAGGACCTATGCCCACATTTAGAAGACCTTGTTAACGATTCGTGACTGCAAATGGGAGATATCGAGTGAAAATTTTAGACGATAGGAGAATACAAAGAACTATCTTTTGACGGATATGCGTGAAAATCACTTCCAGTAGTAACTACCTATCATATATGGCTGTATTATATTACGGAGAGAAATGGAACTGGCTGTTATCACTTCCAAAGCGCAGCCAAAGGTACTGATCTTTGCATTATAAAAAGGGTCGAGACCTTAATTTAGGAAAGACTACACTAATTTGTTAGACGTTTTGTTTCCTTTTTTGGAAAGGCACACCCTTCCAACATTCACCACAAGAACCGTTGGTTATATTTGGGCGTATGTCCTAACATAAAAGACCTTGTTAAGGCTTCGTGACTGCAAATGGGAGATATCGAGTGAGAATGTTAGGCGAACGGAGAAAACAGAGAACCATCTTTTGGCGGATATGCGAGGAATGCACTTCTAGAAGTAATTAACTGCCGTGTGTGGCTAAAATATAGTATGGAGAGCAATTCATTCATGCGTTACCCATCAGCTCCACAAGGAACATGGGCCTTCAACAAACGTATGTCAAGTCCTCCTGTCACGTGCCATCAGCTCAAGGTCTGTCCCATGTCTTCCTCGTCATTTTCATGACTGTCTCCAGTTCTCTTCTCCATGTGTGTTTCAGTCCACCTCTGATTCTCTTACCTTGGAGATTCCAGAACAATCTTCTCTTCTTCTTTGATCCTTAGCCGCCGACCGTCAAAGCAGTCAGTGGCCATCACGCCTAGTGGCGTCTTGTAGGGCAACAACAAATTGATTCCACTTTGCTCGGTCGGTGGCCATCCTTCCAGAACAATGGTTGCCTGGTAATGTTATTCACAGACGGAGATAAATTACTGGGCGTTATTTACACGAACAGAAGAAATTGCAAACAAGTGCACTACAATTGATTGTATAGAATAGTTGAGTGATATCTGTGCCTCAATTTTTCCTATTCCGTGTTTACATTTATCCGATGAACATTCATGTCGGCACGTTTGTGTTTTTTTTTCTGCCCACTATTTTACCGCCAGTTTCGCACGCTAATAGATAATTTAATGACTAGACTCAAAGCTCTTTACAAAAGGCTTTTTCTATATTTTTTTCAATTAGACTAAAGCCCCAATTTAGCAGTAACAGGCTGTCAAATTATCTGTGATAACGTCGGCCGATGTGATTATAAAGTCGCGGGGTTATAGTCGAAGCAGACTCCAAAAATGAATGGACGTGCTCAATAACATGTATTTCTACGTTTTTTTTTTTAAATAATTTTTTCAAGTTTTTCTCATGTTTATTCTGAAGGCACTAGAAAGTATAAAACCAAATTTTAAGACTCTCCGTGCGTCTCAAGATTTTTAAATACGAAACTATGAAACTTACTACACTCAGTTGAATTAAATCATTCAAAAACACATTTTTCCAGTTGGTAGATTTTTCTTTTAAATGTTCAGACCACTTTAGATCATCCTGCAAAATTAAATTTAAGTGAATATTTGTATTTAACAAAACGAAATAAGCATGTATCTTAAACAAAAAATTACATCCTCAAGTGTGACACCACTCTTGAATAATGGCGAGAGAGGTACTCGTATTATAAACTTCAATCTCATCACGGCCAATTGCACACAAGACGGAGACGAATACTTCCCAGCAGTCCTGAGTCATTTTTATCACTCATTTTGCCCTGTCCTTGTTTTCTCCAGTTTCGTCCTAAGATATTTCTTTTATCTCCCATTTGGACTTCTTTATAATTACCTGCACTGTCGTTATCGCCTTCTGGGTCGCCTGCGTAGCTTAAACTTGTTTCTCTCCATGGTCAGCTTATATGGTATTATGTCACAGCTGTCTCCGTTTCTGTAACCAATTTTTATGGTGTTATGTCACTGCTGTCTCCGTTTCTGTAACCAATTTTTATGGTGTTATGTCACTGCTGTCTCTGTTTCTTGAGCCACTTTTATGGTGTTATATCACTTCTTCTTCTTCTTTGATCCTTAGCCGCTGACCGTCAAAGCAGTCAGTGGCCATCACGCCTGGTGGCGTCTTGTAGGGCAGCAACAAATTGTTTCCACTTTGCTTGGTCGGTGGCCATCCTTCGTACAGTGCCCCAACTCTGGTTCATTTTTTGCATCTCTGTCTCCACAGTCCTCCGCCAAGTTGTTTTGGGTCTGCCTCTCTTTCGTTTTCCTTCAGGGGTCCATAGCATAGCTGTTCTTGTGATGGCGTCGGGGTCTCTTCTGAGGACATGGCCAACCCAACTCCAGCGTCTGCCAGCTATGATGGTGTGCATGTCCTCTTGCTTGCTCCGAGAAAGCAGATCTTGGTTGGGTGTTATATCACGGCTGACTCTTTTTCTGTAATCAGTATTAAGGTAAAGGATCCCGTTACTCGCCCATTGAGGCATATTGGGAATATGGTGTTAGGCACATATTTTCTTGACCATCGGCACACAAGGGGTGATGTGGTTGTCGCGAGAGGTTCATATGTTATTAGAATATAAGATATCCTGGACAAAAAGATGTATCAGATGATACCAGGATAGTGCCAGATAAGAGACTGGTCTTACAAGAAATACCCCCTTCTCTGAAAAGAGCAAGGGTGTATCGACAATCAAAGGTAGGGTCAAGCTGTATAAACCTTCAAATATGATGATAGTGTTTGTTACTGAAGGTCTAATGCTACCTCTCAAGATCCTCCTTTGATTAATGGTAATTATATTTTAATAACTCTGCTACGGGATTAATTAATTAATTAAATATGTTATATACAGTATATCAAACAGAACCTTAACTCAATTTAAATAATTAAGCAAGATTGATTATATATATTTACAATTTATTGATCCTATACCGTTTCTCCTTTCGGCTAGGAAAATGATAAAGAATTCAAATGTTTTTACAAAATAAAATAAATAAACATGGAATGTCCATTTCCACAATATGTCAATATGATTAAGTTATATTTCAAATATCAATTATTTATTTCACATATTTTTTTCACTTTCACTGGACTGTAAAGTTGGTATTTAGTTTAACAAAGTCCTTTATGAGTCATCACTCAAACTGCTTTTGGTATTTGTATTTTATTTCTTATTACTAAGTTGCTGGATAGGCTGACTCGTGGAATTGCGTTTACACTTATCTCCAAAAATGAGAAGCATCCAACTATAGCCAGGATCACACAATGTCTGGATCTCCAGGCTGGGAAAACAGGGTGTCTAGTTCTATGTATCTTGAGAACGTTTGCACCACAGAGTCCCTCAGAAGTGAATGTCTCGTACAATCTTAATAGTTGCAGGATAAAACCTGGAATACAAATAATCGCAACCCTTGTATGGTCCAGCACTATTCTATCCACACACACACACTGGACGTAACAAACAGTTTCAGACATGGTGCTAACAGTTGCACAGGACAATTTACCTCAGTACCACTCACAGCCAGTTCAATGTGATTACACTTTCCTTATAAATCCTATGTTAGATCCTTTTGTCTACGATCTGCTTCCATACCATGATTTGGTTTAGTATAAACTATTAAGTGACACCTTGATTAATACATGTTAACAAATTCTGCGATCCTTTCTTATGGTCCTAATCAGTGTGTCGTTCCTTTAAGAAATACTCCTTCAAATACATTATTAAACTTACAGTCGTATTTTTGCCATAATTATCAAATATTCTACACATTTCCCAATGCTGGCTTTCGTCTCTAAAAGTCAACACATGCTTACGTTCACATGGCAATACATTCGTCCTGTAATTTTTTTCTTTACACATTCAACACACTGTCTAACACACATGTGGATTAATCACAGGAAAATTACATAAATATATACATATATATATATTCTTTCTACCCTCAGGCAATACACATAAGCTGTAACAGGCTGTAATAGGTATCTAGGTCTGCTATGCAGATGCAGTGGCAAAGTATTTGACAGCATACGTTTTGCCGCTCTCTTCTGTACAGCTTTGTTTGAAAAAGTTGTGGCCTCAAATCAGCCAATTTCAAGGACTTTTATACTACCGCTCCCCCGTATCGGAGAACACGGCCAAAAACCGGTGTTAGAAATCTAAAACGATGCGTATTTCTACCTTCTTGTACAATGTGCAAAATTTTTAATATTTAATATCTCTCTTAATTCTGGGCTGATTTTGACCATTTAAAGCTAGAATTATACTGTGAATTTATCTCTACCTTTCTGTATAATAATTGGTTAGTTAGCAAAATGCATTTAAATCTATGCAGACTTTAACTAACTAAATTGCGGACTACCCTGGTGTATAGATGTCATTTTAAACGATTTTTCTCTATAATTGAACTACTATTCGAGGAAGTCTTTGCACCTACCTCTCAAGTAACATTCCCGCTGTTAAAATATCTATACCTTTCCGTTTAAACATCTTTAGTCCTTAAGAAATTAAATAACTTCTTACTAGCATTTACACAAAATGGGCCTCTATGTTAAGCCTAAAAGGTTTCATTATATCCACCAGAAAAAGGAACGTTTTCATTGGCTATAGTATCGGTCCGTTTTCCTATAGTATTGCGTGCGGTAAATATGACCGTGGTGTAAGACAGACCAAATCACGACAGTGGTCAGCATCACGCCGGCCGCCTTAACCTTCCCAGAGTTGCTCTGGTACCCAATTGGGGCTGGGTCGACCCAGGAGCCGTTTGCGGCCTAAAAAAATCCCACTTCATCTGGGGATCGAACCACAGACCACTGAGCTAGGAAGCCAGTGCACTAACCACTATGCCACCGCGGGTCCAGTATTATGTGGTGTTATATCACCGCTGTTACTGTTTTTGTAGCAATTTTATGAGGTGTTATTTCACCGTTGTCTTTGTTTTTGTAGCCAGTTGTATGTAGTGTTATATCACCGCAGTTTCTGTTTTTGTAGCCAGTTTCTTGTGGCGTTATGTCACCGCTGTTTCTGTTGTCAGTTTTATGGGGTGCTATATCACCGTTATCTATGTTTTTGCAGCCAGTTTTATGTGGTGTTACATCACCGTTGTCCCTGTTTCTGTAGTCAATTTTCTTTAGTGTTATATTACCTTTGTCTTTGTTTCTGTACTCAATTTTTTGTCTTTGTTTCTGTGGTCAATTTTATATGGTGTTCTATCACCTTTGTCTCTGTTTCTGTCGTCAATTTTATCTGGTGTTATATCACCGTTGTCTTTGTGTCTGTAGTCAATTTTATATGGTATTATATCACCTTTGTCTTTGTTTCTGTAGTCAATTTTTTGTCTTTGTTTCTGTAGTCAATTTTATATGCCGTTATATCACCGTTATCTCTCTTTTTGTACTCAATTTCTTCTGGTGTTACATCACCGTTGTCTGTTTCTGTAGTTAATTTTACATGATGTTATATTACTTTTGTCTTTGTTTCTGTTGTCAATTTTATATGGTGTTATATCACTTTTGTCTTTGTTTCTGTAGTCAATTTTATATGGTGTTATATCACTGTTGTTTCTGTTTCTGTGTCAATTGTACGAGGTCGTATATGGTGTTATAATTACCTATGTCTTTGTTTCTGTGTCAATTTTATATGGTGTTATATTACATATGTCTCTGTTTCTATAGTCAATTTCATATACCGTTATATCTCCGTTTTCCCTGTTTATGTACTCAATTTTTCTGTGGCCAATTTTATATGGTGTTATATTACCTATGTCTCTGTTTCTGTAGTAATTATATATGCCGTTATATCACCGTTGTCTCTGTTTCTGTAACCAATTTTATATGGCGTTATATCACCGTTGCCTTTGTTTCTGTAGCCAATTTTATATGGCGTTATATCACCGTTGCCTCTGTTTCTTTTGTCAATTGTATAGACCGTTATATCACCGTTGTCTCTGTTTCTGTAGTCAATTTTATATTGCGTTATATCACCGTTGTCTCTGATTCTGTAGTCAATTTTATATACCGATATATCACCACTGTCTCTGTTTCTGTAACCAATTTTATATACCGTTATATCAATTTTTTTTTCTTTGTTTCTGTAGTCAATTTTTTTTTCTTTGTTTCTGTAGTCCATTTTTTTTCTTTGTTTCTGTAGTTAATTTTATTTGGTGTTATATCACCTTTGTCTCTGTTTCTGTAGTCAATTTTATATGGTGTTATATCACCGTTGTCTTTGTTTCTGTGGTCAATTTTATATGGTGTTATATCACCTTTGTCTTTGTTGCTGTAGTCATTATTTTTTTATTTGTTTCTGTAATCAATTTTATATACCGTTATATCACTGTTATCTCTCTTTCTGTAGTCAATTTCTTCTGGTAGTATATCACCGTTGTCTTTGTTTCTGTAGTCAATTTTATATGGTGTTATATTACCTTTGTCTTTGTTTCTGTTGTCAATTTTATATGGTGTTATATTACTTTTGTCTTTGTCTCTAGTCAATTTTATATGGTATCAAATCATCTTTGTATCTGTTTCTGTAGCCAATTTTATCACCTTTGTCTTTGTTTCTGTGGTCAACTTTTTGTCTATTTTTCTGTAGTCAATTTTAACTACCGTTATATCACCGTTATCTCTCTGACGTCAATTTTTTCTGGAGTTATATTACCGTTTTCTGTTTCTGTAGTCAATTTTATATGGTGTTATATTACCTTTGTCTTTGTTTCTGTAGTCAATTTTATATGGTGTTTTATCACCGTCGTTTCTGTTTCTGTGTCAATTTTATATGGTGTTATATTACCTATGTCTTTGCTTCTGACTTTATATCACCGTTGTCTCTGTTTCTGTAGCCAATTTTATATACCATTATATCATCGTTGTCTCTGACTCTGTAGTCAATTTTATATACCTGTGACGTATAATGGAAATAAAGCCTGCTGTATCCGACAGTCTTCCGTGACACGCCGTAGTTCTACGATTCGTTCGCAAAGTCAAACATTTGACAGACTGCATTACTCATACTTTTATCCACGCCTCTTTTTCTTGAGATGTAAATAACAGACATATTACAACTTCCGCGACCTGCCAGCATAACAGGCAGCGAGCTCTGATTTGTTTACCTAAGTTTCTCACGCGAGCGGGTCTGCCAATCATCAAGATAGCAGACAGACGCACGTGAGATAAACAATTAACCCTTTAATCTTCAGATACAGAGAAATCTCTGAGCCGAGTAACATTTCATCTCGAGACGCGAGCGATTTTGAAAGAAACCCCGTTATCGACGCGAGTGCCTTTGATGTCGGGCAAGCAGCGTTCGACGAGAAAAACGGTGACCGGCTTAGAAGACTTTTATCTGGTCCACAGTTTCCCAAATTCTTTAGTTCGCACGTTCATGCGAAGTTAACACCATTAGGGATCTGAGAGCAAATGAATGTATATAAACAACGTTTCCTTAAACTCACTGATCAGTTGTCGCTCAGAATTTTGGATAATCTAAGCTCGTTATTCTAGAACCATTGTGGAAGTGTGTTATTAGCATTTCGTGGGGATTGTTTCATTTCTGAGCTGTGGTAATAGAAATTAGCATTTACGTGATTTAATGTGTTAAGTTTACCATTTGTCGTAATTTTATTTGAGATAGGTCTTAGAAATAGTGGTCCCGTCAGAGTGGGAAATGATAGTGAAGGCTCTGTGATAGTAAGGGTTAAGAAATGGATAGTTGATTCACAAGGGTGCTGAAAAGAGTAAGGAGTCTCTGAAATCGGATAATTTCTCCGATCTGCCTATCTTACGACAATTTTATTTATCTGTAGACTCATAAACCTCTCCTGGCTAAACAATTTTTGCCAGTTACTCAACACTCATGTACACACACCAATTTGGTGCTACAAACACACGGACGTGAATACAAACTACATATAACAGATATGGGTAATGGGTCGGCCAACACAGTAATTTAAAGTTTATGGTGTTTATTATCAGTTAAACCAACATCACAACATTTAGCATGGTACAGTCAAAAAATCATAGTTACAGAAAAATACAGTTTAACGAGGTGGGGGGTTTGAATAGTAGTATCCCAATATGCCCTTCCCGCTTGTATAGACCAAAAAAAAAACCAGTCCAAAGACAAGTGGTTATCAGAAAGAGACAATTTAACCAAAAGATAGATTAATTTATTCTGATAGGGGTTATTACACTATTTAGTATGGGGTGTAGGAACAGAGTCCTAGTATTCTCCAAGTTATCCCTTGACTAAGCAGATTAAGGGAGGAGGAGATAAGAAAATGTAAAACAGTCCCCCCTTAGAAAGGAAAAATACAATGACTGAAGTGTAAGGATATTTACCAAGTAAAGAAAATTATAAGTTTAGCTAATATATCTCATTCATTCATGCACGCTAGCGATGGCCATCACACCCATTCACACTTACCGATCGTTGAATCTGGCAATCCCTAGAATCACACAAACAGCTATTAAATACTCAACAAATTTATGAGTCTTTTCCTTCGTTTTCCAGCCCCAGACTATCGGATTTGGCGTTCAGCAAATTTTCCCGTAATCGCTGGAAGGTGAAGCATTAGTGTTCTTGTTTTTGATTTTTATCTAAAGTTTCTATGGGATGGCACTGTCACAGGTATAGTTATGAGAAGGTAGTGGTCTCCTGGATTTCACCGCTGGTGGTGGGAAACTTCTATAGCGTGATGACAAAGACTGATCAGTGAGTTATGTTTTCTTCGGGGTTTAAATCCAGTGGAAAATAACAGGACTTTCAGTGTACACGAAGAATATATTCTTTTCCACAGTAGAGCAGTAAAAATTATATATCGCTTCTGGCAATTGTTCTTCTCCAGTTATTTTACATAATTTATTGCTTTATGAGTTTTAAATGTTCTTGGGTTGCTTTATCTCATGTAAATTTAGAGAACGAGACCGCACAGGGCCACCACAAGAAGATTACATTTAAAGGTTCATAAAAATTCTGGATGGTAGAAGAACCGAGTCTGGAGGACTTTATAATTGCTGGGACGCAAAGGTATATGATCATCCTATGTGAAAAAATAGAAAACATGAAATCATACACCCAATACGAATCATATTCTGACGCGCGGTAAGTTTACAGTTAAGACTATTTTAAACACTAGCGTATTCAGTTATATATATTTAAGAAAAACTCTCCGCGAGTCTAATGGTTAAAAAAAACAGGGGGGGGGGGGGGGGGGGGGGGGGGGTGGGGGGGGGGGGGGGGGGGGGGGGGGGGGGGGGGGGGGGGGGGGGGGGGGGGGGGGG
>JAMPIV010004726.1:0-135000 GCA_024509875.1 Oreohelix idahoensis
TGTATAAGGTTTCACCTGACAGTAGTTTAGCATTCCTAAATTTTTTCTATACAATTTCCAGCATTCTTTCCCATATCTTTACAAACAGAGGCCTGCTTTAGCATATCAGACTTTTCCCTGAATCACCTCTGCTTCATTTATGAGCAAAAAACTTCATAAGCTGCCCCACGAAGTCCCTGAGATAACTTTAAAGCTCCACCTTTCTCTCTCTAACCCATACGTGGTAGCTAATAGTTCATACCTATTTAGGTAGCTCTCTATATCATCGTCTTTCTCAACAAAATGATCTAAATGAAAATTCATAGCTGAGGTTGAGGCTCCTTGAGTAACCGTAGCATCAGAGGCAAAGGGACTGGCACCATTTTCAGGAGCATGGCCTTGAAACTCAAACTCCCTTAGTCGTAACTCATGTTCCCTTTGTAATCTCTTCTCCTCCTTTTCTGCTTCCCTCTCTGCAGCTAATATTCTTGTCTTCCCTTTCTGCAGCCTGTCTTCTTTCCTCTTTCTGCTTCCAATGCTCTTAACCTCTTGTCAGCCTCAATCTGCAACCTCTTAGTCTCAGCCTCAGCTTGCAACCTCTTAGTCTCAGCCTCTAACTTTCTTTCGGCCTCTTTTTCTAATCTTCTTTCTTCGCGTTCAATAAATTTGTCACATTCCGTAGTGACATCGGCAACCATAACTTGCCCATCTAATCCTAACTCTTTTGCAGTCTGTACAGCAGCAGATCGAAACTTGGCCAGGTCCGCCATTGTCTATCAGGTAAATTTCTACAATGTCTAACCAACAATTTAATCTCTAAATATATCTAATGGACAACACAGGCACCGTGAGCTCAACCTTATTTAATTCCACCCAAGGATACCTTTTAATTCTTATATTCCCTGAAGTGAATTACCCCCCAATATTTTTAATAGGGAAAGATTCAAAATCCCAAGAGCGAGACCCCAATATATGTGGTGAAGTGGGATGTTATAAATATTTATAGGGGACTTAGTGTACTGACTGAGATCAGCTGTGAAGGTATCTATATCTATTAAGAGTAGTGTATTATAGATAACCTTACTTGCTACCATATATCTATATATCTCAGTCAGAATTATTCTGGAATAGTGTGATGACTACGTTATGTGTCTAGGGTATGTGTATGATGAAGTGTAAGTCACAACAACAGACAGATAAACAATTTAATTTAATCCACTCCTCTTGACAACACTGTGACACTCACATACATATAACACTCTATGAGAATATCTTAAGGAGTCACTGATAACTTTTCAAATAACAATATGTATTCATGGTTATCATAAAGGTATATGTGTCCTGATGCAAATACAAAGGAACCAGGAATCACAATCAATTTTAATTACAAGTATATGTACAGACTTTATCAATATGAATATTGTAGTGACATATATTATTAAAAATATCCTATGTGTGTCAGTTGTGTAGTGGTAATATGAGGTAATACTGGTTTTGTTTTGTTCAAGCTCTGTTGGTATTTGTCATCATGACTTCAATAGTTTGTCTTAGGGACTAGTATTGGAGATGTTCTCAGTTCCTGATATTAAGACAATTAAATTCCCCTCTGATGTTATTTTTACAAAGTCATTTCAAGATGAGGGGACATAATGTTGAGCTCAGCTGGCCAACTCATGATTATAATCTATCTTGAGGGATGCGGCAGGAAAGGACGCCTCTGGCCTCGATTTCCTCCGCTGGGCTCTGGAGACACCTCACTGATAGCTAAAAAGACCAAGGAGTATGCTGTCCGACTCTGGATTCAGCAAAGCTCTGACCAGGTGCTGCTCAGTACCATCAAGACCACGGTCCCTGAAATCAAGAAGGATGTACCTTCTACTTCATAACTAACTTAAACTCTCTTGTTACACTGATCACAACACAGCACAAACATTGAGTTCAGAGCATTAGGCCAACTGTCAGCTTCATTTGAAATACTTTATTCCAGTATTACCCTTCTTAATGGTTACTACGCCTCTGCACTTCCAGCATTATTTCTTTCTAGTCAATCATCCAGGTGTCAGTGTACTATTTGGCCATTCCATGCCGTTTTACTTCCCTCCGACACCCTCTGTTCAGGCTGGAGCATTATAGGCTTTATCTCTTGTTTGCCACTGAACTACACATATATATACAGGCATAAATTAACAATTTACATTCAATTTTCATTAAAAGATACTGAATGGTTCAAGCTTACCACAATTTCATGGAAATAAACACAGATACTTTGATTAGCAATGAATTCTGGCACAATTACTGGCACAAATTCCCATCTGCTTATGTTCCAGGCTTTTATTTAACACAAATATGAGCTGGCTTCAACGCACTGTTGCTTTATCAAGATTATTTGCACTAGTGGTCTCGAACTAACGCTCCTAAGTGAGTATATCAGCGAGTCTAGCCAATGAGGCCACGTTTCGACAAGTGTTTGAAAAAATGTTACCTTTTCACGTCTACCCTAACAACGAAAGATAGTATTTATAGCCCGACCAATCGTGGTTAGTCTTTCATTTGTTGCGCTCCAATCAATTTGGAGT
The DNA here is from genome assembly GCA_024509875.1 of Oreohelix idahoensis. Lineage (NCBI taxonomy): Eukaryota > Metazoa > Mollusca > Gastropoda > Stylommatophora > Oreohelicidae > Oreohelix > Oreohelix idahoensis. The sequence continues at coordinate 2,556 of JAMPIV010004726.1, forward strand.
TTACATGGTAGGCTAATTCTGTAACGTAAGATTTTTTTCAAACACGTTATAAAAAAATTTTATGAGCAGAAATGATCCCATGCTGTCAGGCATCCCCACTATTTTATTTTGGGTATAATTTATTAATTCCTGGACTATTTGCGTAACGTTTTACATATTCTTTGTCAGCAAGCCCTAAGGAACCCAAATATCCAAATTTAAAAGAGCTACGTGGCTGCGGTCAAAATATGTATTTTCTACCTCCTGTTTCGAAGATGTGCTGTCTGGGTACTGTTATGTTTTCAACCGTAAACCCATCTAATGGTTATCTATTCTAATAAGCGTTTTTATTTTATGATTTTAAAACCTAACTCTGGGAAGGTAGTGAATTTTATCACTGTCCTTACCGAAAAAATTAGTGCTTGTAGCCTAAACACGCGTGATAGTAGCATTTTGTGTATCGCGCGACGCCGCGTGTTTGCATGCGTTCCTGATTTTCAGCCCTCCCTCGCTCTCTTTATCCTTTAGTCCCCATCTGTTCGTTCGTTCCGCACCCCGGTTTTTGTATAAAATGGAATGAATGGAAATATATTAAAATTAGGGTCAGTTATTCAGCCTTGGTATCTCAATGTTTTTTCCAAGAAATACAGCACACGTTTCATTGAAGAAAGCGGGTATCATACAGTAAGCTTTTACTATCAACGTGAAAGCGTTACAATTTGCAGACGAAGCAGAAAACAAGGGGGATTTCGAGTACTGTCAGTGTGACAGCACTGTTCTTTACCATTCTTCTTCCTTTATTTATTATATGTATTTATTAGGCTTTATATTTACTTGATAATTTATATATGTGGATTAGAATATTCCACGACACCTCCCCTCTTAAAACAGACATTATATGTCAGTCCTTTATTCTATATTCACATAGAGAAATTTATTATTATTTCTGGGGTTTACGGTGATTCTCATCACACGGATGGCGGCTTAAAAAATCCGCTCCCAAATTGGTTTTTCCAGATATATACTCAATGCTAAAATTATATGGAGCCAAAAGTAAAGACCATCGGAGTAACCTGGAGTTCTCATGCTTAGCCTGTGCTAGAAACGATAAAGGTTTGTGATCTGTTTGCAACTTAAATGCCTTCCCATATAGATAAATATTGAATTTCTTTATTGCCCATATTACTGCAAGACATTCTTTTTCGCTAGTTGAGTAGTTGATTTCAGCTTTATTCAACTTTCTGCTAGCATATGCCACTGGGCTTAATTCCCCATCCAATGCATCTGATTTCTGTAGTAGAGTTGCACCTAACCCAATATTACTTGCATCCGTCCTTACTATGAATTCTTGACTTAAGTCAGGTAATTTCAAAATGGGTTTACTTGTGAGCTTTTCCTGCAATTCTTGGTAAGTCATTTCACATTGTGGTGTCCATGTAATGCGATCTGGATGTCCTTTACGTGTCAATTCAGTTAACGGTGCACATATGGAATTAAAGTCCCCAAAAATTCCAATTCTTTACATCCAACGCAACATTTGGTTGGTCGGGCTGTTAAATTTGCCTCCCTAAGTCGATTAAACAGCATGTTCAGAGAGTCAATGTGTTCCTCAAATGTTTCTGTTGCTATAAGGATATCATCCATAAAATTTGTTATACAGGGATTATTCAGAGGATCTAATAATTTTCTCATCATTCTAGAGAAGACACTAGGCGCATTCTTCAATCCAAATGGCAATCTATTAAACTCATAGTGTCCTTCTGAGGTACTAAAAGCTAGGTATGGTCTAACCTCAGGCTTTACTGGAATCTGATAGTATCCTTTACTCAGATCCACTTTTGAGAAATATTTAGCTTTATTTAGCCTGGCAAACAGCTGATTTGTATCCGGCAATGGATCCACCTGTCCTTCTGTAATAGCATTCAGTCTCCTGTAATCTATACAGAGTCTATGTTCTCCAGAGGGCTTCCTTAAGAGTACAACACCGGAACTATACGAAGACTCACTGTGCGAAATAATTCCTTCCTTCAATAGATAGTCTATCTCTTCCTTCAAAGCTTTCTCCTTAGCAAACGGAATCGAATATGGTTTCATACAGACAGGTGTGGAGTCTATTAGTTTCATATCATATTCCAATAGGTTTGTATGCCCTGGTCGGTCTGTTAACACCTCTGCATGATTATTTAGAACCTGTTGCACTCTCTCTTTCTGAGTTTTCGTTAAATGTGTACTGATTTTCACCTGTGCTGCTGTCTCACAGGGGTGTAATGGATATTCAAATGATGAAAGTGGTTCCTTTTTCATCTCCATGGCGATGGACAAGGTCAACAAGTGTGTCTCTTCCTGATGTTCTCTTTCCAAATATTTCTTCAGGAGATTCACATGATAGATTTTTTTCTTTCCCCTTCTTATCTATCTTATAATTTGTTCTAGACACCTTCTCTAGAACTGTATATGGACCCTGCCATCCAATTTGTAACTTATTCTGACTCCCAGGCAAAAGAAGCAGTACTTTCTCTCCCACAGCCAAATTTCTGTCCTTCGCCTTCCTGTTATAATAGGCAGCATGTTTCTTCCTGGCTTGTTTCAAATTTTCATTGGCAAGTTTCCAGCCAGTTTTTAACCGAGTGGTCAGCTCATTCACATATTGGTATGAAGATGTAATGTTTTCCTCTGCCTTTTCATCAGTCCACGTTCTTAACATAGCTACATATGGACCTTTAATTGTGTGGACCTATTTGTCCATGCACCGGTATGGTCTCTTCCACTCGAAGCTTTATAGTGATGATTTTTCTTCCCAGAATTATCATTCACAAAACGACCGCTACCAATTTTTCTTTTGGGGCTGTCTCCCCACTTAAAATTCTTGATGAGAGATTTCCTCTCTACATCCTCTTCCTCCAGTTTGTTTAAGTCCGATTGAGGGATTTTCGGCTTATCCTGGGGTAGGACATCTTTTTGCACTCTCCGCATAGTGGCCATAGTAAAACAGTTAAGTGAAGCTTGTCCGTGAAAAGGGGCTTCCCATTCCATTTGGTCCACTTTATCAAATTTATATCTCTTTTTATTATCAGGCCTAATTTTGCCCCGTGGCGTGTCCAGGTCCTGATCCATGTTCCCACTTGTGGGTGTTCCCTCATGTGCTATGCTACACCTTTCTACAAAATTTTCAATGTCCCATCTTGCTTTGGGCCAATAATAATTGTGAGCCACCTTTTGAATGATGGTACCTATCTTCTCATGGTCCCCATCTGGTTTCACATGTAGGCTCCTTATTAATTCTGTCCTGTATCTTTTAGGAAGAACCAGCTGTCCGTGACCTTTGGATCTAGCTCCAGTCTTCCTATACATCAACTTGTTTTTCATGTAAAAATCTCCCTTGCCTGGAGTTGTATGACAAGTTGACAATTTCCTGAAACAAGGCTTGAGTGTTTTATCCCCAGCCTGTGCCTTCCTCATCTCTTCTGGAGTGGTATCTAACATAATATCCTCCTCCTGTCTTGAGGTCGACCTGACCTGAAGGGTTGCCATATACACAGGTTTCCTTCTGCAACGGTCAGTGTCATGATTGTCCATCTGACAATTCTTACACCACCTTTTTCCTTGGTTGAAAGATTTTCTTTCATTATATTTCCTTTCATCGAATTGTGGGAATTTATTTTTATTGTCATACCGTGGCCTATCAAATTGGTGCTTACCTTTATTTTGATCCCTAGGATCAAATTGATTAAAGTTCTGTGGTGCCCTAAAGTTATCCACTTGTTTCTTTTTATTACCTGTTACCTCTGCTTGAGCTGCTTGATACCTTTCAGCAACATTTAGCAACTCACCCAGCCTCTCTGCACCTTGTTCCATGAGAAACTTTCTCAGGTCTGGAGCCATGGACTCTCTTAATTGCTCTATAAGGACCATTTCCTTAAGATCTTGGGTTTTCCCCAGAGAAGTCCATTTCTCCAAGTATGTCTCTATTCGTGCAGAGAACTGGTGATAGGTTTCACCTGACAGTAGTTTAGCATTCCTAAATTTTTTCCTATAAAATTCAGCATTCTTTTCATATCTTAACAAAAGAGCCTGCTTTAGCATATCATAATTTTCCTGATCACCTCTGCTCATTTTTGCAAAAACTTCATAAGCTGCCCCACGAAGTCCCTGAGATAACTTTAAGCTCCACCTTTCTCTCTCTAACCCATACGTGGTAGCTAATAGTTCATATCTATTTATATAGCTCTCAATATCATCGTCTTTCTCAACAAAATGATCTAAATGAAAGTTCATAGCTGAGGTTGAGGCTCCCTGAGTAACCGTAGCATCAGAGGCAAAGGGACTGGCACCATTTTCAGGAGCATGGCCTTGAAACTCAAACTCCCTTAGTCGTAATTCATGTTCCCTTTGTAATCTCTTCTCCTCCTTTTCTGCTTCCCTTTCTGCAGCTAATTTCTTCTCTTCCCTTTCTGCAGCCTGTCTTCTTTCCTCGGCTTCCAATGCTTTAGCCTCTTTGTCAGCCTCAATCTGCAACCTCTTAGTCTCAGCCTCAGCTTGCAACCTCTTAGTCTCAGCCTCTAACTTTCTTTCGGCCTCTTTTTCTAATCTTCTTTCTTCGCGTTCAATAAATTTGTCACATTCCGTAGTGACATAGGCAACCATAACTTGCCCATCTAATCCTAACTCTTTTGCAGTCTGTACAGCAGCAGATCGAAACTTGGCCAGGTCCGCCATTGTCTATCAGGTAAATTTCTACAATGTCTAACCAACAATTTAATCTCTAAATATATCTAATGGACAACACAGGCACCGTGAGCTCAACCTTATTTAATTCCACCCAAGGATACCTTTTAATTCTTATATTCCCTGAAGTGAATTACCCCCCAATATTTTTAATAGGGAAAGATTCAAAATCCCAAGAGCGAGACCCCAATATATGTGGTGAAGTGGGATGTTATAAATATTTATAGGGGACTTAGTGTACTGACTGAGATCAGCTGTGAAGGTATCTATATCTATTAAGAGTAGTGTATTATAGATAACCTTACTTGCTACCACATATCTATATATCTCAGTCAGAATTATTCTGGAATAGTGTGATGACTACGTTATGTGTCTAGGGTATGTGTATGATGAAGTGTAAGTCACAACAACAGACAGATAAACAATTTAATTTAATCCACTACTCTTGACAACACTGTGACACTCACATACATATAACACTCTATGAGAATATCTTAAGGAGTCACTGATAACTTTTCAAATAACAATATGTATTCATTTTTGTCATAAAGGTATATGTGTCCTGATTCAAATACAAAGGAACCAGGATCACAATCAATTTTAATTACAAGTATATGTACAGACTTTATCAATATGAATATTGTAGTGACATATATTATTAAAATATCCTATGTGTGTCAGTTGTGTAGTGGTAATATGAGGTAATACTGGTTTTGTTTTGTTCAAGCTCTGTTGGTATTTGTCTCATGACTTCAATAGTTTGTCTTTATTGGAACTAGTATTGGAGATGTTCTCAGTTCCTGATATTAAGACAATTAAATTCCCCTCTGAATGTTACTTTTACTAAGTCATTTCAAGATGAGGGGACATAATGTTGAGCTCAGCTGGCCAAATCAGCTTATCTTGAGTGATGGCGGCAGGAAAGGACTCCTCTGCTCGAATTCTCCTCTGGGCTCTGGAGACACCTCACTGATAGCTAAAAAGACCAAGGAGTATGCTGTCCGACTCTGGATTCAGCAAAGCTCTGACCAGGTGCTGCTCAGTACCATCAAGACCACGGTCCCTGAAATCAAGAAGGATGTACCTTCTACTTCATAACTAACTTATACTCTCTTTTACACTGATCACAACACATCACAAACATTGAGTTCAGAGCGTTAGGCCAACTGTCAGCTTCATCTGAAATACTTTATACCAGCATTACCCTCCTTAATGGTTACCACGCCTCTGCACTTCCAGCATTATTTCTGTCTAATCAATCATCCAGGTGTCAGTGTACTATTTGGCCATTCCATGCCGTTTTACTTCCCTCCGACACCCTCTGTTCAGGCTGGAGCATTATAGGCTTTATCTCCTGTTTGCCACTGAACTACACATATATATACAGGCATAAAATTAACAATTCACATTCAATTTTCATTAAAAGATACTGAATGGTTCAAGCTTACCACAATTTCATGGAAATAAACACAGATACGTTGATTAGCAATGAATTCTGGCACAATTACTGGCACAAATTCCCATCTGCTTATGTTCCAGGCTTTTAATTTAACACAAATATGAGCTGCTTCACGCACTGTTTGCTTTATCAAGATTATTGCACTAGTGGTCTCGAACTAACGCTCCTAAGTGAGTATATCAGCGAGTCTAGCCAATGAGGCCACGTTTCGACAAGTGTTTGAAAAAATGTTACCTTTTCACGTCTCCCCTAACAACGAAAGATAGTATTTATAGCCCGACCAATCGTGGTTAGTCTTTCATTTGTTGCGCTCCAATCAATTTGGAGTTTACATGGTAGGCTAATTCTGTAACGTAAGAATTTTTTCAAACACGTTATAAAAAAATTTTATGAGCAGAAATGATTCCATGCTGTCAGGCATCCCCACTATTTTATTTTGGGTATAATTTATTAATTCCTGGACTATTTGCGTAACGTTTTACATATTCTTTGTCAGCAAGCCCTAAGGAACCCAAATATCCAAATTTAAAAGAGCTACGTGGCTGCGTTCAAAATATGTATTTTCTACCTCCTGTTTCGAAGATGTGCTGTCTGGGTACTGTTATGTTTTCAACCGTAAACCCATCTATTGTTATCTTTCCTAATAAGCGTTTTTTTATGATTTTAAAACCTAACTCTGGGAAGGGTAGTGAATTTATCACTGTCCGTCCGAAAAAGTTAGTGCTTGTAGCCTAACACGCGTATCGCGCGACGCGTGTTGCATGCGTTCCTGATTTTCAGCCCTCCCTCTCTCTTTATTCTTTAGTCCATCTGTTCGTTCGTTCCGCCGTGTATAAAATGGAATGAATGAAATATTAAAATTAGGTCATTGTTCAGCTTGGTATCTCAATGTTTTTCCAAGAAATACAGCACACGTTTCATTGAAGAAAGCGGGTAATAATATAGTAAGCTTTTACTATCAACGTGAAAGCGTTACAATTTGCAGACGAAGCAGAAAACAAGGGGGATTTCGAGTACTGTCATTGTGACAGCACTGTTCTTTACCATTCTTCTTCCTCTATTTATTATATGTATTTATTAGGCTTTATATTTACTTGATAATTTATATATGTGGATTAGAATATTCCACGACATCCCACGGCAGCTAGAAGTTGTAAAGAGTAGGCCATAAGGCCGCTGCCCTGGGAAAATTAAAAAATTAGACACCTACCCACCACAAAAATATTGATAGAATATGTGGTTCCTATATACACACACTGAGACTCTCGCCAATGCCACGGAGTTCGTGCACTGTGCTGAGATCCTCCATGCGTGATCTAAGGAAGGAGATCAGAGCACAGATGGAGTTGTCTATGTGCAATGAAGACAGTCCTTAAAAATCACACCAAAACAATTCGGAAGTGACGTAGTGGTGCTGGGAGTTGACCTAATTGCTTATACACTGTATTTGTTTTCTGGTGAATTACGTTATCATGTCCGTGAAAGGCATGTATGCATAGCAAATTTTGAGAGGAGCCATTAACTCGTTTTAGAAGGGGTGGGTGGGAATATTAGAATATATGGTATTTTAATATAGGAATTTTGCCTCGTTTTAGCGAGGCTCTGTTCAACTTAGACGCAAGCTTCGTCGGTTAAATTACGGCGAATGTCAAAAATGTTGAAATAACATCGATTACCCCATTTTGGGGTTTCGAATAAGGTTAATTAATTAAATACGTGTAAAATTTGTTTACCTGCGCCAACATTTTGATCTTAGCCAAAAGGCCGAATTTCGAAACGTAGTGAATTCTTTTTTTTTAAGGCGTTTGCTACTTGTCTTTGTAGCACGCCTTTTCAACCATCTGCAAAATACATGCAGCTTTCAGTTATATCAGGATCTAGTGAATTCATGTGACTATTTGAAGATTTCAATGTAACATTTCAAATGCAGTTAACAGTGATTATTTCATGGCACTTATTTTAATGCAAGCTAACTCATGGTGTAAGATTAATTTGATTGGTTTTTTTTTTTAGTTGCTTTTTAAAAACAAACATTTGTATACTTATTATTTTTTTAAATTTTAATTGGAAAAACTTAGCAAAGTATCATGTAATAACATATATTTAATGATAAATAAGGAATATCAACACTTGAAATGGGACCTCAAGACGCAGCAATAGAGACCGCAGTCAGCGACTCATAGCTTGACTGCCTGCGTCAGGACCAGCGAACCAGACCTGGTCAAGACCGCACTCCACCTCCACGTGGTGGTCCTGGAAACAGTCTGCAGCAGTGCAGGCTGGCTGAGCGAGTGCGGATCGAAATGGGAAGGCAAACCCGGTCCTAAAAAATGCCGTGCTGAAGTCGGATGTGTCGGCCGAAAGGCGCAGATATCGCAGCTTCGCTGGAAACAGACACAACGCAACCAACGTCCTTTTCAGGACGAACGAGGAAGAAGAAGAAGAACACTTGAAATACAATAAAGAACTGCAGAAAGAATGAAGAACCTGTCTTTAATGAAGTTGTTTTTGGATAGTCACAGGTCAAATTAATACGCTGCCGTGAACATGGTCCTTCGTTTATTTATTTATTACCTTTCAGCTTATCATGGCCCATAGACCTTCAACAAGTTTATAATAGGTCCTCCTGTCTTGTGCCATCCGTTGAAGATCTTTCCATGTCTCCTTTATCTTTTTATTTCTATGCTCATGAATGTTATGCTCAGATCATAACTATGCTAACATGAATGTAATGCTCAGATCATAACTATGATGGTGTGAATATAATAATCAGATCATAACTTTGACTGTGTGAATGTAGTGCCGATACCATAATTATGTTGGTGTAAATGAGTGCTCGGATCAAAATTATACTGGAGTGAACACAGTGCTAAGATATGTTGGAGTCGTACTGGCACAGTTAGCTTCTGTGGGTGTAAAATACAAATTTAGTCTGTAATTAATTTATTTTCCTGTGAACGCCAATAACCTAAATACGGATGTAATGGCCCCCTCCACACTGTTACAATTATGAACCGTCACTGCTTAAAACTGACAAATTTAAAATTTAACACTTTTCAGGAAAATTGACCAGGACATGGATAGTTATTCAAAGCTTCAGCACCCACCCTTACAATTTCATCTAGCTCCGTTAACTTAGTACAGTTAAAATCTGAAAATGGTTGAAAGCGGAGGGAGTTGGGGATATTGGCGACCATTATTTTAGTCTCCCGGATTCTTCTAGATCCTGTTCACTGTATATAAAACGTTGTCGTCTATATCAGAGAACACGGGAAGAAGTTTTGAGTTTGCCCAGTCTTGTTTCACATATCTTCAGGACAACGGGTAAGCTGGAAAATAGTTATGATAAGCTGTCAGCCGGAACGCGTCTTGCGATTTTAATAGCAGCCTTGTATTTACCTAACGTGTTCTGCGATTGTTTGCGGTTTACTTCTTGGATCCGTTTTGTTTTGGTTATTAAACGGTAAATTTTAAATTACGAACGAACGAACACACATTTTTTTTCCCCAAAGGGTTAAGCATTGCGCATACAGGCTCGGTCTAACATTCTACACTTCCTTTCTCTCCTCTTTGACACTGAATCCATGTATTCTCACGTGCGATGAAAATATTAATTACAAGGAATGCAACGTTGTCAAAGTAAAAAAAAACAGTATCAGATTATAAAGGGGACCCAAAGAGCAGCCAAAGATGTCAGCGAACCAGAGCTGACCAAGACCCTACTCCACCTCCACGTGGTGGTCCTGGAAACAGGCTGCATCACTTGAGTCTGGCTTAGAGAATAGGGATCGAAGAGGGAAGGCAAACCCGGTCCCAAAAAATGCCGTGCTGAAGTCGGATGTGTCGGCCGAAAGGCGCGGATATCGCAGCTCCGGTGTAAACAGACACAACGCAACCAACGTCCTTTTCAGGACGAACAAGGAAGAAGAAGAAGAAGACATTTGAAGGAGTGTCTTCGACCAGGGACTGGAATAACCTGAACGGCTCCTGAGCCGACCCAGCTCTAATGGGTACCTCCAAAATCGGCGAGTATCTGCGTGAATGGCGAGAGGACACCTGTCATTGTACAGGAAAAAAAAAGGGATACTCGCGTAAAATCAGTCTCAGGTTAGACATATTAACCGGAGATTTCGCCTCGAGTAATAGCGGGCGTACGATATAAAAAAATAAAGATGCAAGCTTCCAGCATGGGGACTAGCTACATTTGTAGCTCTATGGGGACTAACTACATTTGTAGCTCTATGCTACGTAAGTAGCGCGATGGAAGTTGATGTAGATCAGGGTTCTCAACCTCTTTTTTTTATCATGCCCCCCCCCCCCTTCTGAGCCTTATTTACTTCTATCTCCCCCCCCCCCCCCTTTCCGCCCGATAGTCACTGTTAGCTGGGAAAAAGGTACTTTACCATCTTACTCTGACTTCCTAGAAATATGACATGGCTCCCGGGGTGGGGGGGGGGGGGCCTCACATTAAGAACTACTGATGTAGAGGATGATGAAAACATATCACTAATCAACATTTGCATCCCTGTGGAAGGAAACCAAGTAGTTAACTGCATCAACAGTAGATCAACAGTAGATCAACAGTAGATCAAAAGTAGATCAACAGTAGATCAAAAGAAGGTTACAGGGATGGAATCATATCGTCAAACTCGTGGGGAAAAAAACTGTCAGCTTTAACAAGCAAATGGATGTACTCTTTAAATGAACTGGATGATGGATATGAATGTCACAGTAATGTTGAAGAACAATCCTTTTTAAAATAATATGCTATTGGACCGACAGTTTTGAAATAGGTCAATAAATTCAAATACCTGGGCACATTAATAACAACGGATGGAAGATGCATCTCAGAAGTGAAGACCAGAATAGCTCAGGCAAAAACAGCATTCTGTAAAATGAAGAGTATTTTATGCAACAATTCTTTATCATTGGAAGTAAGAAAGAGAGTTCTTCAGTGTTATATAGAACCAATCTTGACATATGGGAGTGAGTCATGGGCAATTAGTAAACAAGTAGGGAAGGCACTAGAGGCGGGAGAGATGTGGTTTTACAGAAGAATGTTTAAAATACCATGTGCAGCCAAAAAGAGCATGTCCTAAAAGTGGCCAATGAGAAAAGGAAATTTATTTCACAAGTTAGAAAGAAGCAATCCATTTTTTTTGGAGGGAGGGGTGGGGGGCATGTTATGAGAAGAGGGAAGCTGGAATATATCGTAACAACAGGAGAGACGGAATGAAAAATAGATAGAGGAAGACAAAGAGAGCAAATACTGGACAGTTTGACATCGTGGCATGGAAAGAAGTTAACAGCAGAATTGATAAACCGTACTGAGACAGGAAATTGTGGAGAGACATGATCTCCTACGCCACGAGGCATCGTTCTTGAAGAAGAGGAAGCTATTGGACCAAATTTACATGAAACAAATATCAAAACAATGAACAATAACTGCCATTTAACAAATAAGTTTGAAGGGTTTTTTTAAATTTCTTTTATAAACAACACAGAACACAATAAAATATAAAATGACCAATAAGCTTAAGTTACAAAAATGGCTGCCCGCTATGAAATCACGAGTTGAACAAACTGAATCTCAAGCTGCGTTGTAATGTTAATGTGACAAAGCATTTTAAGTAATAAAATGACAGTTTATTGTCTGTATTGTGATGTTTGGTTCATGTAAATTAGTTGGATTAAGTGAAGATGTCATCATCATAATCACCCTTCAGCACTGAAAGGAGCATAGGCGTTCAACAAACGTATGACACGTCTTCCTGTCACGTGCCATCAGCTCCAGGTTTTTCTGTGTCTTCTTCACCCCTTCATGTCTGTCTCCAGTTTGTTCTCAATGTATTCTTTGGTCTCCCTTCATGTCTGTCTTCAGTTTGTTCTCAATGTGTTCTTTGGTCTCCCTTCATGTCTGTCTTCAGTTTGTTCTCAATGTGTTCTTTGGTCTCCCTTCATGTCTGTCTTCAGTTTGTTCTCAATGTGTTCTTTGGTCTCCCTTCATGTCTGTCTTCAGTTTGTTCTCAATGTGTTCTTTGGTCGCCCTTCATGTCTGTCTCCAGTTTGTTCTCAATGTGTTCTTTGGTCTCCCTCTATCCTCTCTTACCCTGGGGATACTAGAACATGACCTGCTGGTGATGCTATAGCCTGAGGATACTAGAACATGACCTGCTGGTGATGCTATAGCCTGGGGATACAAGAACAATACCTGCTGGTGATGCTATAGCCTGGGGATACTAGAACATGACATGCTGGTGATGCTATAGCCTGGGGATACAAGAACAATACCTGCTGGTGATGCTATAGTCTGGGGATACTAGAACAAGACCTGCTGGTGATGCTATAGCCTGGGGATACAAGAACAATACCTGCTGGTGATGCTATAGTCTGGGGATACTAGAACATGACCTGCTGGTGATGCTATAGCCTGGGGATACTAGAACATGACCTGCTGGTGATGCTATAGCCTGGGGATACTAGAACAATACCTGCTGGTGATGCTATAGCCTGGGGATACTAGAACAAGACCTGCTGGTGATGCTATAGCCTGGGGATACTAGAACAATACCTGCTGGTGATGCTATAGCCTGGGGATACTAGAACAATACCTGCTGGTGATGCTATAGTCTGGGGATACTAGAACAAGACCTGCTGGTGATGCTATAGCAATGTTTCCTCTCTTACCTTGGGGATACTAGAACAAGACCTGCTGGTGATGCTGTAGCCATGTTTCCTCTCTTAGCCTGGGGATACTAGAACAAGACCTGCTGGTGATGCTATAGCCTGGGGATACTAGAACAAGACCTGCTGGTGATGCTGTAGCCATGTTTCCTCTCTTACCCTGGGGATACTAGAACAAGACCTGCTGGTGATGCTATACTAGCCTGGTGATACTTACCCTGGGGAACAAGAACCTGCTGTGTGAGCCTGGGGATATAGAACAAGCCATGCTTAGCCATGTTTCCTCAGTGTGTGTCATATCCATCTCCAGCGTCTTCTTCTCATTAATTTAATCCACTTGTGACTTTTTCTTGAACATAGGCCAACAAGAATGGGACAATACTTATTTTGACCGTTATACTCGTACGTTTGTGGGCACCAGATATTCAACACATTCTGTATTAAGTCCGTCGCAGTCCATGTACTGAAATATAATACTTCTCATACAAATAATATTGTCCATGTTATCCAATAAGATATAGATACTCTTAACATGTTCTCGACTATCACCTATGGAATATACAAACGAACGTTATCGACACCGTCTCAAAACACAGCTATCCTGGTCGGCTGCACCACAGAGAACTCACAACACAGCCATCGCGGCCAGCCACACCAAAATGACTTCTTTGTTGTCTTGCACGAGCACTCACTTCATAATTATTACACTTAACATAGAGAAAGTGAAGAAATACAATTTAAAAAAAGGAAGTGACCTTTCATCGCTCCGTAGAATAGAATGAGATGTAGAGGTGTGTCTTTTAGTTGAAGTCTTATCATTATTCAGTTATTTTTGTTCTAAAGGTTTCAGTCATGGCGAAGTGTGTCTACATATTTCTGGTTACAGTGGCCCTAATCAGCGGGCGTGGGGCCTGTGGCCAGCTGTTCCAAATGGCTGTACAAGGGAATGATGGTAAGCTGTGTGTGTGGGTTCATTAAGTGAAGCATAAACTGATAGAGGGTCCGATAGAAAGAGTGGTTAGGGCGCTCGTCTCACGCGGAAAAGATGCCGGCTTCGATTCACGGTATCATCACGCTCCAGTCTACCACGCTGTAAATGGGTACCTGACTTTGCTCTTGAGTTGGGGACGAAAAAGGCAGAGAGGAAGGGAACTGGTCACCCCACATCTCGATGCTGGACCTAGTATAGTAAACACCTACTCCCCTACGTCAGTATCTGCTAAGGGACTACCTTTACATTTATAAACTGATAGACAAACGGACAAAAAATATATGCCTGAACAGCTCCAAGAAAATAAACATTAACTATATGTTCACAGACAAATAGACAGATTAGAATTAATTAGATGCAATGAGATCAGACTAATAGACCAGACAGACAAGCAGGCAGGCAGGCAGAATGACAAATGGATAGATAGATAGATAGATAGATAGATAGATAGATAGATAGATAGATAGATAGATAGATAGATAGATAGATAGATACATAGATACATAGATACATAGATACATAGATACATAGATAGATAGATTAGCAGGCAAGTAGGAAGACAGACAGACAGACAGACAAACATATAGATAGAAAACTAGGTACACCAACTATCTAGTTATATAAACAGATTTCATTATATTGTGCACGTATGCGTGCATATGTGTAATTTATATGTATGTATGCATGCCTGTGTGTATTTGCATATACATGCGTTTTATGTGTAGATACTTCTACATATATATATGTATGTATGTATGTACACGTGGGTGTGTATGTACGTACTCATGTACTAACATATATGCAGCATGTAGCTGTGTATGCATGAATAGTCTGTACATAATCTTATCCATAGCTTTCTCTTAAACTTGTCATACCCAGGTATTCTTGAAAAACTGAAACCATCCATCGGGCAAATTTCAAAGTCAATAGCAGCTGAAGTCAGCCAAGGGTAGGTCCATTTCTTTCTTTCTTTCTTTCTTTCTTTCTTTCTTTCTTTCTTTCTTTCTTTCTTTCTTTCTTTCTTTCTTTCTTTCTTTCTTTCTTTCTTTCTTTTTTTCTTTCTTTCTTTCTTTCTTTCTTTCTTTCTTTCTTTCTTTCTTTCTCCTCTTCTTTTTCCTTCTTTCGTTCTTCTTCCTTTAAAAAAAATTTTTTTTTTTTTATTCTTCATTACTCTTGAGCGTCCGTTTGTCATGGTGGCAGGAGCGCTTGCCTGTCGTGGCAAAGTTACTGGGTTCGGATTTGAAACCTGGTAGTGTTATACTTCAATCAACCCAGCTGTAAATGAAAACCTAACTCTGCTCATGAGTTAAAGAAGGCAAAGGCATAAACCTGGGCCTAGTATAATTAAGTCTTAACAACCCTGCGACAGTATATGTTATGGGGCTACATCTACAATTTTACTTTTTACTTCTCACGTCACTTTTTTTCTGACCTTCTCATTTACCACGTGCCACAAAACTGACAGGCCTGCGTGCTTTTTAAATGGGTGTTCAATTTATCTTCCGCGGGGCAATTCTCGCCGTATTCATATTTTCCCGAAAATAGACAATGAAAATATTACAACGCATGCGCATTATTATAAGTATGTTCATTTTAGGTTTCACCGTGCAGTTCGAGCCTTTTTCTTATTTTCTCGAAAAGCTGACGGGTTTTTTCATTGTTTGTTACAGCAAGTTTCAATAATTAGAGTAATATGGGGGATTCCTCGTGACATAATTTTGACATCATCGCTAATCTGTTACGTTCCAAAAGGAACACTGCGCTGTAACTATTTTTCGCCATATATTCCTGTTTTGGGCTGCTTTTTTCATGTCAGCCGGGGGACCCTTACTACTTTGACTCCTTCGTCCGTCTTTCTTCTTCTGGTTCTTTTTTAGTTTTCCTACTCTTCTTTTCCTACGTGTGTTGAAGGCAAGAGTTTGTATTCTTTGGTTCTTGGCCGCTGACTGACATAGCAATCAGTGACCATTACGCATGATTGCATCTTGTAGGGCAACAACAAACTGCCTCCACTTTGGTTCTTGGCTGCTGACTGACATTGCAATCAGCGACCATCACGCCTAGTGGTGTCTTGTAGGACAACAACAAACTGCCTCCACTTTGGTTCTTGGCTGCTGACTGACATAGCAATCAGCGACCATTACGCATGATGGCATCTTGTAGGGCAACAACAAACTGCCTCCACTTTGGTTCTTGGCTGCTGACTGACATTGCAATCAGCGACCATCACGCCTAGTGGTGTCTTGTAGGGCAACAACAAACTGCCTCCACTTTGGTTCTTGGCTGCTGACTGACATAGCAATCAGTGACCATTACGCATGATGGCATCTTGTAGGGCAACAACAAACTGCCTCCACTTTGGTTCTTGGCTGCTGACTGACATTGCAATCAGCGACCAGCACGCCTAGTGGTGTCTTGTAGGGCAACAACAAACTGTCTCCACTTTGGTTCTTGGCTGCTGACTGACATAGCAATCAGCGACCATTACGCCTAGTGGTGTCTTGTAGGGCAACAACAAACTGCCTCCACTTTGGTTCTTGGCTGCTCACTGACATAGCAATCAGCGACCATTACGCAATGTGGTGTCTTGTAGGGCAATTATTTAAAAAAAAAAAAAGTAGAAATTCATAAAGGTCTATATTTACGTCACCATCTTGAAACAAAAATAGTGGCTATTGAATATACTATTTAAAGTAATAAACACACTATATCATCGAGGGTTGAACAAGATATTTTTCTTGTTCAGTTAAAAATAAATATAAGATATTATGTCCTTTTTTATTTTCACAGGCAGGAGACTGAGTCATTGTTGAATGATCTGATAACAAAAGATCTTCGTCTGGCTTTGGAAAAGTTGTCAACGTTGACAAACAGTACGAAGGGTAAGAATTTTCTTCATCCCTGCCTTCACTGTCATTTTTTACATCGTCTTCAACAATTTTGACATTATTAGTGTAACCATTCAATTTTATATGGTACTTAAGTAGGGTCTAACTAGCAGACAAATACCATATCGTCTAGTACATTTGCACATCATGTCTAAGACACACTATCTTCTTAGTGCATTAGTATACAGGCATGCCTCTCACATAACAACAACAACAACGTCTAGAGCATGGTTTCTTAACCTATGGTCCATTGACCACTTTGGGGTCTATGAATGGATTCTAGGGAGTTCGTGTAGATAACAGAAAATGTCTAATGTAAAATTATTTATTTTGTTTTTATGTACATTTTTTATCAAGAAGTGGTATGTGGCCTTCATCGGACAATGAGAGGAGTCAGTGGCCTTCATCGGACAATCAAAGGTGTCCATGGCCTTCATCGGACAATTAACAGATTCCATGGCTTTCATCGGACAATCAGCAGGGTTTATGGCCTTCATCGGACAATCAAAGGAGTCCGTGACCTTCATTGGACAATCAAAGGAGTCTGTGACCTTCATTGGACAATCAAAGGGGTACATGGCTTTGATCGGACAATCGGCGGGGTCCATGGTCTTCATCGGACAATCAAGGGGGTCCATGACACACAAAAAAGGCTAAGAAACCCTGGTCGAGAGAATAGTTAACACAACAGCACGACACGGCGTACACTATTTTATAAATGCTTGCCAGGTGGTAGTCTGCATCTGGTTTCCTAAGCTCCCAGGATGCAACTACTGGCTTGTATGTACTATTGTTATTAACTGATATAGTTAGAGCATCCTAGTGTTTTATTTCCTCCATGCATTTCAAGCCTGTTGGGTATCTATAGGGGTTCATAGATGTTTTGTTGGTTGCCACCTGATTTTTATTTATAGTGATGAAGGAAAATACCCCATTCGACCTTTGAAGGGTTATAAACAGGATACAAAGTCTCTCTATTTACATATTATATGTTCAGTTGCCGATATGTGAACTTGGCATCACATCTTCTGTCCAATTATTGTACACAGAGCAAATTAAACGTTCCTAATTATGTGTGTAATGTTGGAGATTCATTCTAGCTGACTTTCGTTGTGGAGATGGCAGCTGATGATGATGGCGAATTTTGTGTGTGTGTGTTTTCATTACCTCTAAAATAGTAGTTTCATTATACTTGTCTAACAGTGTAAAGTATTTTTTTTTAAAAATTAAATGCCAATAAACAGTTTAAAAAAAAACCAAAGAAAAAAACCACATCAAACAAACAAATCACCATGTGTAACTAAATGGAACGCTTCACGAAATTGTGTATCATCCTTGCGCACTGTTCATAACTAATGAATGGCAGAGAAATACTTGTAAATATGTTTTAAATTTTATAATAAATATCAGATTACATAAAAACTGAGCATTTTATGTTTGATAGCAATTATGAATCATCATTTTACTAGATTAATGCGCCTACTGCTGATATTTCTGTTCAGTTATACTTGAGAAACTGCTATGTTTAAAATGTTACCTAGATTCGGTATTAAATCCACAGTGTCGCTGTTCTGTTTTGCACAAATACATCTGAGCAGCGTTGCTACTCTGAATTTTGAAAAAAAAATAAAAATAAAATAAAAACCTAGATATCGGGGACTTGGGCGATTTTGGCAGATTTTTTGGACTATTTAGGCCGATTTTGGGCAAATTCTAGGTGGTGTTCTTCAACTAATGAAGGAAAATGACATCTAGATGGAACCACACCAAAAAAAAATTCTAGATCTAGGGTGAATCCAACTAGGAGTAGCAATGCTGAACCTGAGTTATTTGTATTTTGGTTAAGATAACTCGCCTTCTAAAATATCTGGCATGTCTCTCATGCGTGGTGAGAAATCAGGATGGGGCTTCTCTGCGAGAATAAAGGGCAGGGTCATTGCTGAACAGAGTGGGGCCTACATGACAACAACCTCAAGCATGAGAATGGAGGTAGAGGCAGTTACTGCAGCACTGAGCTGGCTGTCTGAAACTCCATCAACCAGGGCAGTTATATTGTCAGACTCTCAAGCCATGATTCGGAAAGTTCAGAACAGATGGCTGCAGCAGGAATGGAAATCATCAATAGAATCCTCATGTCTTCAAGAACTGGTGTGGATCTACTGTCCTGGTCATGCAGGGGTACGTGGCAATGAGAGAGCTGACAGACTGGTCTAGAGAGCACCCATAGTGGGGACATTGGACATGGATAAGGGAGAGATACTAAGGGCAATTAATGATTGCCTGCTAGATAATGACACTGCAATGGATGAATCAACAAGGCTGAGACTGTTGTAGTTTGGCATCAAACGTGGAACTAACAGAGATGGACGTGAGAGAGGATGCATCTGTCGTATGTGCAACCAGCATGGTACAGGTACAATTGACATTCATACTCTTCGACATTTGCTGAGTTAAACTGAGCACCTATGGGTTTGGAAAGAGTGCAGTGAGGTCGATTCTGATCAACAATAACGATACCATCATCCTCAAAAGTTTGGTCGCCCATCCACATGAGGTGCGTGCATACCTGGTTAAGAATCACTGGTTTGAAGTATCGCCAGACATCACTATTAACATTATCCCTACTTTTAATTACTTCCTTACAGATGGCAGCTCCATTAATTTCTGTTGCAAGTGTAACCGCTGTGCTCGTTTCTATCGAGTGTGCAATCAGTTGTGCTGTCAAAATGGGGATCAGGGCTGCAGTTGCATCTCATGCACAACTGGTGAAACTTTGGTCAGTATTGATAATTAACTACCCCATCTTGTAGAAATGTTAAGCCACTAAAGCATACATGCCAACCTCCGAGATAAAAAAACCTGTACACAAAATCTGAGAAACTTGTACAAAAAATTTGAAACACCTGAACAAAATTCCGAAACACCTGTACAAAAATCTGAAAAACGTGTACAAAAAATAAGAAAAAACCATACAACGACCGTTTTCTTCTTTGAGAAAACAAAGGAGCACATTTTTTTTTTCTTATGCTCTATCATAAGTTATTGTTTAATGCTTTTCCTTGTTTGTATTGAGCACATTTGGTACAATTCTTCACCTCGGATATATATAGGAAACTTATATATATATATATATATATATACATATGCATTTCCGCCTGCGCAGTTCTCCACCAAGTTGTTTTTAGTCGGTCTCTCTTTCACTTTCCCTCGGGGGTCCAAAACAAAGATGTTCTTTTGATGGCATCAGGGTCTCTTCTGAGGACGTGGCAACTCAGTTCCAACGCCTGCCAGCTGTGATGGTGTGCATGTCCTCTTGGCTGCTCCGAGGAAGCGGTTCTTGATTGGTGATGGTATTCAGCTAAAAGATTCAGGCAGATTGGTTGGACAGAGGACAATTTCTACATTTCCCTCTCTGTTACTCTCCAGCATTCCATAATATACATTGTGACGTATAATGGAAAAAGAGCCTACAGTAATCTGACAGTCTTTGAAACCTCGTAGCGTTCTATGATGTGCTAAGCTAAAACCGTGCATTTACTGCCTGTGTCTGCTTACACAAGCTACATTTTCGTCCCGCCTCTTTTCTCTGAACATAAGCAAACGAAGTGTTTACAAACTTACGTGACCTGTCCGTCATAACAGGTAGCGAATCAGGTTTGTTTACCTTGTCTTCTCACGCGAGCTAATCTGTCAATCATACGATACCTGACAGACCGCACGTGAATAACACATAATCTTTTGAAGTTCGTACTCAGGGGAAGTCAGAAACCCCTGGGCTCTTTGATCTTTAGAAGCGGGCATTCGTACAGAGAAAACCCGTTACACGTAATAAGTCTATTGATGACGGTCGAAGAAGACCGACCGTAAAGCCTGTTCTGGGGAATTCTGTTTCTGATTCCTCGTTACACATAGTAACGTGAAAAGTAACATCATCGATAGATCAGAGAAATATAATGATATATAAAACTGTGTTTTCTTAAACCTGCTATCAGTTCTCACTCAGAATTTTTGGATAGTCTAAGCACGCAGTTCTAGAACCATTTTATAAATGTGTTATTAGCATTCGTGGGGATTTTTCATTCTGATTTTTAGGTAATAGAAACTAGTGCTTACATGTTTAAAAGTGTTAGCTTTTACCATTATAATTCACTTAGATTTTCTAGCGTTAAAACCAGGGAAATAAAATAACGCGTAGCTATTTCATACCAGTTGTTCAGTTATAATGTTAATTTTCACCACACGCTTTCTCACACAAGAAGAGACGGTTTTAGCCGACTGGTTTACATGCTAGGCGCGACTGATAGTGACAGAAAAGAATTCACGTTTTATTTCATTGTATGTATTTATTATAAGTGCCTATTATTTTAATACCATACGATGACTAACAGACGCCGACAATTAATAGCTATTAACGACAGGCGATATTTTGTGTAAGTGTGCATATGGATAATTAAATAATAATTAAGATTGTAAGCTGACCGTGTATCGTAAAGGAAAACACCGTGTGCCTTTTAAATTTAATCAGGACTGACGGAGTGGAGGAGAGATCATCTTGTCCCCGTCTGTGTGCGTAGATATAGGATTAGCATTATATATATATATATATATATATATATATATATATATATATATATATATATATTATATATATATATATATATATATATATATATATATATATATATATATATATATATATATTGTGTCTTGTATTTTTTCGCACACCTGCTCACAGGGGCGTCCAGCGGTCTTTTTACGTTGTCCTTTTTCTTGGCTTGTGCGTCATCAATTTCATTGGTGAGCGAGTATCTGCCATAGATACATGAGAAACATTTTTACTTATAATCTTAACTGGACTTACCAAACCCGGATATTATTTTCAATTTTATCAGCCCACTGGGGTGTACAAAGGATAACATTATTCCCGACTTCTGACAGTCGTATTCAAGCGAAGCATCCAGAAATTTACGCTGTTTCAGAATTGGCGCTCTAGCATAGAGCCAGCCGATAGGATTATCACCATTTATCAATTGTAACATTTTTAGCAACCAGATGTTTCCCAATACTGGAAGTATTTTTCTCTTTTAACTGTGAACCTCAAGAGCACGTTTCTACATCAACTATTGGCGGTGACATTTTGTTCATCTAGGAAAAACCCACACCGGATTCGGCGTTCACCTCACTAGTCTTTATTTGTTAGAGGATGGACTGGGGCCAATTTGGGAAGTGAACCTGACATTTTATAGATTCAGGAATAATTGTATTTCCAAGGGATATCACCAAGAGTAGGTAAGAGTGATTGAGTGGCCACTGTTTGAAAGATAGAGTGAATATTTTTCTTTGTTTCAGGGAATATACCAACATTGGTTTTTCTTAAACTTGTTTACTTTACTGGGTAGCATATAGTAGGAACCTGTTTACTTTACTGTCAACTCTGTAACATAGTGCAAACCTTCGACCTTTAGGTTCTTAACTTTTGGGTTCTTTTCTCCAAAGAGGGAGGACGCATTTATTCTGCTATTTCTTATGTATGTAAATCTGATTTTATTTGATCTTTCTTTAGATATTGGTGTTGTCAAGTTTAATGATAATAAACAACAAAGAAACTTAACTTTGTGTGTTGGTCAGACCCATTCCTAATTAACCGTAGTTTTTCACGTTTGTGTGTCTTGTTGTCACATAGCTGTGTGTGTGTGTGTGTGTGTGTGTGTGTAGTTAAACTTATATTTATATGTATGAGGAGGGCAAGGTTGTCTTGTACTAAATTATAGTCGTATAGATAGGCTGAGATATAGAAACTTACTCATTCCAGAGACATATCTTGTTCCTTAAGTTACCACCCGTGAAATCTATTTCTCACATCTTTCTCACGTACCTATCACCATCCACTCTACTCAGACAGGCAGAAAAAAATAACTCACAACCTATCTGTATGACATTATATATATATATATATATATATATATATATATATATATATATATATATATATATATATATATATATATATATATATATATATATATATATATATATATATATATATGGGGAGCCACGCTGGTGTAATGGTTACCACATTGCACTGGCGATCAGGCGTTCAAGTTCAAGCCCGGACGTGGGCATTTGAAAGAGTGTCATCGACCAAGATTTTGACTGAACAACCTGAACGGCTCCTGAGATCAAACCCTCTGTGGATGGGAAGGAGCGAAGCTCCTGACCGGGTTGGAAGGAAATTGGGCTGTCCTCATAGCATGAAGAAGAAAGCTCACACCCTAGTAAAGGTGTGGCTGTAATGTTGTCAAAGGAAACACAGAAAGCACTCATAGAATGAGAAGCAATAGAACGGAAAATAACAATAGCAACACTCAAAACAACCATAAAAATGAAAATAAAGATAGCAAGAACCTGACAAGTGCCAGTGGAGCAAAAGATCAGAAAAGACACTGCCCAGGAGTAGAATACACACTGAAGAAAACTGTTGATAACGTTACAAGGCAGTCCTTGTTCTAGAATCCTCAGGGTAACAGATGTAGAGGAAGAGCAAAAATAAAATAAACACATAGAGAAGAAAACTGAAGACAGATATAAAAGGGATGAGGAGGACATGGAACAGATGGCACAGGACAGGAAGACGTGACACAGGACAGGAAGACTTGACACAGGACAGGAAGATTTGACACAGGACAGGAAGACTTGACATGAATTTGCTAAAGGTCATGAACCCTGGCGAGCTGAGGGGTGATGATGATATTTTTGTAATCATCTATCCGTCTACCACGTCCATTTCTCATATTGTATCTGTACTTGATGTTCTACAGAATGTAAATGACGTGGGCCAAAGAATGACTTCGTCCGTAATGATGTGGCTGCAGTCAGCCAAAAATCAGCTCAGGGTTGATATTACCCATTTGTTGGAACAGATTAATGCAACCAAATCCAAATGTTGTACGTGTCTAATTTGTTCAAAGTGAGTAAACTAACTCTTTTGTATTATGTGAGCTATATAGCCCACCACGAGGTGCTACAAAGGCCGCCTCGTACGCCCGTTTTTATTCATTCATTCATTCATTCACTCACTCATTCATTTATTCACTCATTCATTCACTCATTCATTTATTTACTCATTCATTTATTCACTCATTCATTCACTCATTCATTTATTCACTCATTCATTCACTCATTCATTCACTCATTCATTTATTCACTCATTCATTCATTCACTCACTCATTCATTTATTCACTCATATCATTCACTCATTCATTTATTCACTCATTCATTCACTCATTCATTTATTCACTCATTCATTCACTCATTCATTTATTCACTCATTCATTTATTCACTCATTCATTCACTCTTTTTTTTTTTTTTTTTTTTTTTTTCCTTAACCAGCGGCACTTAGGCTTTCAGCCCTTCGGCCCAATGACATGTCATTGCGAGGCTGGGGAACCTGAGGACTTTCCTTCCAACCCGGTCAGGAGCTTCGCTCCTTCCCATCCACAGAGGGTTTATCACAGGAGCCGTTCAGGCTGTTCAGTCAAATTTCCGGCCGTAAACATTTCTTCAAACGCCGACGCCCGGGTTTGAACCATGAACACCTGGTCGCCAGTACAACGCCGAAGCCATTACACCAGCGCGGCTCCCTCATTCACTCATTCGTTCATTCATTCATTCACTCATTCATTTATTCACTCATTCATTCACTCATTCATTTATTCACTCATTCATTCACTCATTCATTTATTCACTCATTCATTCACTCATTCATTGATTCATTCATTTATTCACTCATTCATTCATTCATTCACTCATTCATTCATTCACTCACTCATTCATTCACGCATTCATTCACTCATTCATTCACTCATTCATTCACTCATTCATTTATTCACTCATTCATTCACTCATTCATTCACTCATTCATTCATTCACTCATTCATTCACTCATTCATTCATTCATTCGTTCATTCATTCATCTACTTCAGCTCTCCAAGGAGCATAGACCTTCTACAAACTTAGGCCAAGTCTTTCTGTCCCATGCCAACAGTTCAAGGTTCAAGGTCTTTCCATATCTTCCTCGTCCCTTTCGTATTTGTCTCCATTTCTCTTCTCCATGTATACTTTGGTCCTCCTCTACCCCGTCCATTTCTCTTCTCCATGTATTCTTTGGTCCTCCTCTACCCCGTCATGTTCTCTTCTCCATGTATACTTTGGTCCTCCTCTACCCCGTCCATTTTGCTGTAATCAGCGTCCTCATGTCTGTATATTACACCATGTAAAACACACAACAAAATTTGCATACAAGACTTACAGCACTTGAATACATTTTTCTGCCAATTTAGAATTGTATTTATTATATACGTTATGAGATTTTTTTTGTTTTTTTTAAATATGAATGTGTATTTATTGGTTGCTTTAAAGCATGACTGGTGGAAAAATAAAGGGTTGGAATGAAGAACAAGGGGACGTGTGTTCAATTAGGTCTTAAAAGAATATGATGTAAGGGTTAAAGTTAGGTTTAGCCTCCAGCTCCTTGACCATTCAACAGGTTTGTGCCTAGTCCTCATGTCTTGTGCGGTGCGCTCTGGTGCAATGCTTGTATTCTTATTTTGATAGCGCTGTCTGCCCCTCCAACTATGTCTATATAACTGGTGCCTTCTTCTTCTGCGTTCAGTTTGTAGTCAAGCTAATTCTGTAGGCCTGTCACCAGGACGAAGGACCTCTTTTCCAGGTCCATGCGGCAGCACCATAGCTTCTGCCTGAGCTCAGCACCCTCTAACCAGGTCAGGCGTCGTGGGTCATCATGGGTTGGGCAGTTTTGGAAAATGTATTCAGGGGTCTGGAATCATAGCTGCCAAAATATGTGTATGATTGTACATCTTGTAAGGGTGTTTCTTCAAGTGCTGACTTGTTATTGTTTGTGGCGTATATTATCATAATTAAAAATGTAATGATGTATCAATGACATGGCAGACAAATCCTGTTTGCTGAATGATCAAAATGATGATTGAAATAGCTATATGATGATATCTTACATCTTGTAAGGGTGTTTCTTCAAGTGCTGTCTTGTCATTGTTTGTGGCATATATTATCATAATTAGAAATGTAATGATGTATCAATGACATGGCAGACAAATCCTGTTTGCTGAATGATCAAAATGATGATTGAAATAGCTGTATGATGATCAGATAAATAAACAGAAGCTGGAAGACTGGATTCTGATTTCAATATTTCCATTAATTTTGTTTTGTTTTGGATTTTTTTAAATGCAGGAAATTCACAGCTTGTTTCATCCCGTTTTGTTGTGCCAAGGGGGGCAAGATATGCAAGTGTGTGACATGTTCCGCTGGGAAAGTAGATCAGGTAAGCTGTCGTAGTTATCTCCAGAGAGTTAGACCTGGTAAGCATGTATATCTTTCATAGTTATCTCTGAACAAAATTAGATTTGGCAAGCTTCTATATCTGGCATATGTAACTGTAGGAAAATAAACCTGGTAAGCTTATATATCTGTCATGTGGGCAGTGGCGTACCGAGGGTTTTTAGCGCCGAGGCGAGCCAGGAATAATTTATGTACAGGTTTTTTTCACCTAATTATTAAATACATATACGTATAAATCGATCGTCTTGGGCCAAACCGTAGCCAATATTTGTGTTGCGAGATTCGGCGAGATGTTAGGCCACGTGAATAAAAAAATTAACCAATGAAATCAAGCTGCCTATTTTTTGATTGATGCAGGATTTGCGAGAGTCCGCGTGGTGTGTCATTCATTCATCATTTTTCGCTAATACTGACGGCAGCTAGCACGTTACAGATTATTTTAACGATTACGTCGCACTGAGCATAATTTATTATTTACTGCTGCTTATATGCAAAAAAAAAAGTGAATACCACTACATATTACTTGATTTCACTAAAACATGTAGAGTCTGCGTAAGAAATATACATTTTAATAATAATATAAAAAGAATTATGAAACTCGTAAACAAAAATCACGAAAAGCAAGGCACATGTGTATCTTAACCCGATCAGAGCCCCATGGAAAAGTTTTTTTGGAGTTACTTCTCTTCTATGTTTTAATTTTCTTTCTTTAAATACATTCTCATTTATCTTTGGCGGATATATCATTATTACGATCGTCCAGTGAGTTATTTTTATTAAATAATTAATTACTATCAATATTTGTCGTAATGACAATTGGCATTAAAGTCATATGGGCATTTAAATTTGCTATTTACGCTAAAAGGGCTGTTTTCATTTTTGAAGTTTGGTAGAGAATAAATTACGCTAGCGCCAGTTTATATTTTCCGTGCAAATTATGAGCTTTTTGTTTTGAAAAAATAATATGATAACGTGATTTTATTATTTTTTAAATTACATCAGATATTTAGTGACATAATTCAAAACCGCCCTAGAAACCTCCCCAGAAACCTCCTCATTCCATATAACGGGATAATATAGTTTAGTAAAAGTGTTCTCTTCGCAATAATAATAATAACAAAGTAGTAAAATTAGTTGTGAGAACAGTGGAATGTCTTCTTCGATGTCATCCTAGTGCTACGCTAGGGTTAAGATTAAGGTTTAGGTTCAGGGTTAGGCTTAGGATTTCTAACCCATACCCCTTATTACTGTGTCTCAGAATTTTTTTTTTATAAGGTCCTATTGAACACATGGTTCGCACTATTGACCTGCCATTGAAACATCATTTTTTGATGATGCGTAGATTGCAGAGCGGATAGTGTGATTCGCTTGCATGGCTAGGCGGGGTTGTCGCACGGAAGGTCCAGTGTTCAAATCCTGGGTAAGCCACTCATGTCTGTTGTTTTTCTGTTGTCTGGTGTTCTACTTCTTTATTTCCTGCGAGTGCATGATAACATACCTTTATATTTGTTTCATATTAATTTACTGTTTACAGGCCTCAGGTTTCCCTCCCTTATTTGTAATAAATGTTTGTACAATACCAAACCTACCCACTATCCTGTTCTCACTGTTCTAGTCTACTATCATTTACTGGACATAGTATTAAGGTCCTAAGGGTCTTGTTGGATTCGGCCTATACTGCTTGATAGAAATACAACAGAAGTGATTGCGTCATTAATAGGCTGAACTGCCCATGGAGGACTTCTGGTGTCGTGTATTGTGGTTCGCACTATTGACCTGCCATTGAAACACATCATTTTTTGATGATGCGTAGATGGCAGAGCGGATAGTGTGATTCGCTTGCATGGCTAGGCGGGGTTGTCGCACGGAAGGTCCAGTGTTCAAATCCTGGGTAAGCCACTCATGTCTGTTGTTTTTCTGTTGTCTGGTGTTCTACTTCTTTATTTCCTGCGAGTGCCTGATAACATACCTTTATATTTGTTTCATATTAATTTACTGTTTACAGGCCTCAGGTTTCCCTCCCTTTTTGTAATAAATGTTTGTACAATACCAAACCTACCCACTATCCTGTTCTCACTGTTCTAGTCTACTATCATTTACTGGACACAGTATTAAGGTCCTAAGGGTCTTGTTGGATTCGGCCTATACTGCTTGATAGAAATACAACAGAAGTGATTGCGTCATTAATAGGCTGAACTGCCCATGGAGGACTTCTGGTGTCGTGTATTGTGGTTCGCACTATTGACCTGCCATTGAAACATCATATTTTTTGATGATGCGTAGATGGCAGAGCGGATAGTGTGATTCGCTTGCATGGCTAGGCGGGGTTGTCGCACGGAAGGTCCAGTGTTCAAATCCTGGGTAAGCCACTCAAGTCTGTTGTTTTTCTGTTGTCTGGTGTTCTACTTCTTTATTTCCTGCGAGTGCCTGATAACATACCTTTATATTTGTTTCATATTAATTTACTGTTTACAGGCCTCAGGTTTCCCTCCCTTATTTGTAATAAAGGATAATTATCCAGAGAATTTAAAAAGCAGTAGACCATAAACTGAGGAAAGAACAAGCGGGATTCAGAAAGAACAGAAGATGTGAAGATCATACGAGTATATTCACCCTCAGGAACATTATAGAGCAGTGCTCAGAATGGCAGACAGCTATACATTGTTGATTTTGAAAAGGCTTTTGACAGCATACACAGGGACAGCCTATGGAAAATACTGAGGGCTTATGGAATTCCTAACTGCATTGTTTCCATTATAAAAGCCTCTATTCCAACTTTACATGCAGTGTTGAGTTGTGCAACCTTACTTTTGAGGTGAAAACAGGAGTACGACAGGGATGCCCGTTATCAACAACTTTATTTTTGACAATCATAGACTGGGTGATGCACCAGACAACAGACGGCAGTCCAAGAGGAATTAGATGGACAACATTTTCTACACTGGAAGACTTGGAATATGCAGATGACATTGCACTATTCGCACATTCACACTAACACATCCAAGAAAAAACCAATAGACTGAATAAGTATAGCCAGCAGGTGGGTCTGAACATCAATCTGAAGAAGACAGAGGTCATGACACTCAATGTGGGCAATCCTGAGCCAATAACAGTAAGGAACCAGAAGCTATAACAAACAGGCACATTTACATACTTAGGATGCATAGTAACACCAGACGGCGGAACAAGCAAGGACATCAGCAACAGAATGAATAAAGCGAGAACAGCATTTGCTAGTCTCAACAACATCTGGAAATTTTTCCATTACAGCACAAACACCAAATTAAGATTATATGAGAGCTGTGTACTTTCTGTGCTTCTCTATGGTGCGGAATGCTGGAGAGTAACAGAGAAGGAAATGTCGAAGTTGTCCTCTTTCCACACAGTGTGCGTAAGGAAAATTCACTGAATCTTTTGGACGAATACCATCACCAACCAAGAACTACTTATTCGGAGTAACCAAGAGGACATGCACACCATCATAGCTAGCAGATGCTGGACTTGGGTTGGCTACATCCTCAGAAGGGACCCTGATGCCATTACAAGAACAGCTTTGCTATGGACCCCCGAAGGAAAGCGAAAGAGAGGCCGACCAAAAACAATTTGGTGGAGAACTGTGGAGGCTGAGATGCAAAGAATGAACCAGAGTTGGGGCACTGTACGAAGGATGGCCGCCGACCAAACAAAGTGGAAGGAATTTGTTGCTGCCCTACAAGACGCCACTGACTGCTTTGACAGTCTGCGGCTAAGGATCAAAGAAGAAGAAGAGAACAATGACAGCTAGCTCCTGAAGTAAAAAATCGTTAGCAGCATTTGTGGTGTTATGCATAAGTATGGGAATACATCATTTCCGTAGACACCACGAATAAAGTAATTCAACAGTAGATGTTGGAACAACATCAGTCGAAGGAGAGGAACATTTTGAATTTGAAGACGAAAATGAAAAGGATAGAACTGGCTTAAAAGACAAGATTGGGTGTGTATTAACAGGACACAAATGTTCGCAGAGAAACGACTTGACTTTTTGGCACCCCCTCCTGCGGCGCCGAGGCGGCCGCCCCCAGATATCCTCCCCCTTTGCTATGCCACTGCTTGGTGGGTCATCCACAAATGACGTAACGTATTGAGGGGGAAAGGGGGGTCCAAAATTTTGTGCAAATTGTGATGATAGGGGGATTAAAGAAATGTGACGTCACACGAGTGAAGATCCCTTCTGTTATTAATGATGTCTGACCAAATTAGATTTTGTGACTTCCATCTTTATTGTCTACTTGTATCTGCAATAGTTAACAACTTCCTTGTGGATTACTTTTATTTAAATCATAATCACAGCTGGCACATAGGATAACTGTGATAACCTTTAACTGGTTTAAAATTTTTTTTTTTTTAAATATAGTTCTTTTTTAATATATGAGGTAAAACACGTTAAAATTAAAAAAAAAACAAAAAACAAAATGCACACTAAATAAACTGTACTGTTGGTTAAAATTAAATTTAAAAAAATAAAACAGTAGCATGTTCATCATCATCAGTTGCCATCTCCACAACGAAGGTTGGCTGTAATGGATCTCCAACGTCTTCTGTCTCTTGTCTTGATGGTGCACTCTGACAGACTCTTTCCTGTCCATCTCTTGATGTTGTCTTCCCACTTATAGCGCTGTCTTCCCCTTGCACGTTTGCCTTCAACTCTCCCTTCTGTTATGGTCTTCTGCAAGGTGTTATGCCTTTTTATGTGGCCAAAGTATTTTAGCATGTTATCGCCATCCAAACAACAGTCCGTTGAGATCAAAGACACATAAGTTGAAATATATTATTCGGGTGGGGTTGACCGTTTACAATTGTATTTGTGTGTGTGAGTGGGGGTTCAAATGCATTTAATTGGGTAGAGAAAGCGTTGGACTCTGTTTAGTACTAGGACGCAGTACATGAAAGGGAAGATATCTGTAATTAAGGACTATTTCACTTGAAAAATTATTGTTTGTCTGCACTAGTTAACTAATTTACATTCAACTGCATGTGATTTAGGGGGGGGGGGGGGGGGGCAAAGTTTTTGTGTTGAAAGGTGACAAGAGGGGGGATGAGTGGGGTTAGAAAATGGCAAAAATTGCGAGACTTCACATGTGGACGACCCTATAGTTGGGAAAGTAGTCCTGGTTAGCTTGTAAATCTGTCACAGTTACTTGTGGGGAAAGTAGACCTGGTTAGCTTGTAAATCTGTCATAGTTACTTGTGGGAAAGTAGACCTGGTTAGCTTGTATATCTGTCATAGTTACTTGTGGAAAAATAGACCTGGTTAGCTTGTATATCTGTCATAGTTACTTGTGGGAAAGTAGACCTGGTTAGCTTGTATATCTGTCATCGTTATTTGTGGGAAAGTAGACCTGGTTAGCTTGTATATCTGTCAAAGTTACTTGTGGAAAAGTAGACCTGGTTAGCTTGTATATCTGTCATCGTTACTTGTGGGAAAGTAGACCTGGTTAGCTTGTATATCTGTCATAGTTACTTGTGGGAAAGTAGACCTGGTTAGCTTGTATATCTGTCATAGTTACTTGTGGGAAAGTAGACAGCCAACACCATCTACTTTCTCCAGTTCTCTTCACTGTATATTCTTCAGTCTCCCATACCTCTCTTACTATGAGGTTTTTAGAACAAAGACTGCCTTGTAATGCTATCATCCTAAATGCATGCCCTATCAATCGGCAACATCTTATTCTCATCTCTTGTTCCACTGGCACTTGTCTGGTTCTCATCATTACTTCCAAATTAGTGATCTTGTCATACCACTTCATTCCTTCTATTCTGCGCAAGCACCTATTTTTAAAAATCTGTATGTTATTTATTGTTGTTTTTGTTGCTCTCCCAACTTCCATTAACTTGTTACAATTGTCCTCAGCTTACAGACAACAATAGCAATGCCGTCATTTGGACTCAGGAGGCAGATACATCTCTTGACCAGCTTGATTCCCTCATAGACAGTCTGCTGGTCCTTGTCAACTATCCTTAGACGTCTGCTGATGTAGCCTGAAGCTCATTCTGTCTTCCTGACTGTTGAGAAGCAGCCATTATTTTGGGTTGATGTTGGTGACAGTAGACTGGAATCAGCCGTTTTGGTCACATCACATATGCAATGTTTCGCTTGGAGTTGGAATTTATTAATTTTAAAAAAAGATACGGATTCAAAGTTTTTCCGATGTTATAAGTTTTTACAAAGCTCAAAACATGGTTGAGATTAGGCTAAAGCTAGCTGTTTGACAAAGCTCAAAACAGGGTTTGGATTAGGTTAAGGCTAACTGAGGTATACATATGGATAGTCACTCGGACAACATGGCGGTCGCAGTCTACTGTGCCTTGCTTCTACCATTTTTTTTAAAATTGGCATTACAAATACAGTAAAAACCCTAAGATATTGCACATTTGTATATAACACAATCACCAGTAGACTGCTTGTTTCGCAAATCAATTCAGAATACACACACTTTGAAAACCATTACAAGAATCAAACTCATTATAAAGTAACCCATCATTTATTTAGATCACATTGTCTGCAACCTCATGGGGTTTCACTGTACTAACTCAGGTAATGAAATTGTTTGTCAAGTTCCCATAGATTGCCACTTTTGTAACCTTCTTCCTCGTACACTTTCAGACGCCAACTTGAATAAGTTTGAAAAAAGCGGTAGTTTCTGAGGTTGTTGGTATTTGCATATAATTTGTCCAGGAGTCGTACTGGTGATGGCCATAAGTGCTTTTTCTGTTTTTTATATATTAGACCTTTTGTAGCAGATGTTCAGCAGTCATTTTATCAGTGCCACTACACTTATCGGTAGTTCTTATCTTTAGCTTGTTCAATAGATCGTAACACAATTTGTTGTGGCTTGTGCAGAGCCCGAAGATAACCACTTGTTCACTTCTGTTAAGCTGGTAATCTGCATCCTTTTTCTGATGGGCTAGATGCTCTGCTTCCCACTAGTCTATGTATCTGCTTCTATTAATGCTATTCACAGGCCTAACGAAACAATGCAGTGTACTTCTCTTGATCATGGAGTCTTATTTAACCTGAAGCTCATGTCTTCATCTTGATTATTAAAAGGAACTATACTATTTGTTTTTTGTCAGCATTACAATTACAGTAAAACTCTTCGATAATGCAGATAACACAATTATCAATTCACACATTGCTTTGCAAATCATGCTCAGATTACAAAAACTAAGAAAATCATCACATGTATCAAACTCATTGTTGTTATAGTTCTGCTTTATTCCATCTCAATTTGTGGTAAAAATTGACCTTAGATCATAAATCGATGTCATACAGTTCAATCTGTCATCCTACACAGTATTTTACAGTTAAAAGTTTGGATCATCATTCAAAATTTCATTTGATATATCCTTCCTTTTCTACTAATTCCCAAAACTTGGAACGCATTTTTCTCGAAACAAACTGAAGTGGAGATGGAATAAAACAGCACTAAGGTGAAGCCAGGACAAAGTAACCCTACATTTATTGCGATCAAATTTTCAGTAATCCAATTATCATGTTATGGTGGGGATACACTGTACTAAATAAAATCATGAAAACATTGTTAATTTTTGCCTATGTAAATTATGTCATTTAAAGTTAAATAGTCTTCAACGTTGCCACTCTGAATTTTAAGTGGAGGAAGATGAGGGGACTGCGGTAAGACGCGGAGTACAATGGATGGGACTTTTCTTTTGTCCTCGTAAGACGGATCACCTTTTTTCAATTTTCTTTTCATACTCATCCACTCTGAATTTTGTCGAAAAAAAAACCTAGATTTCGGCAACTTGGGCTTCTTTGGGCAATTTTTTTTGGCTAATTTGGCCGATATTTGGGTTATTTTTGCCGATTTTCGGCTACTTTGGTCGAAATCTAGGCAGCGTTCTTCAGTGATGAAGGAAAATGACACCTAGACGAGACCAAAAAAAAAAAAAAACCTACATCTAGGTGAATCCACCTAAGAGTGGCAACGCTAATAATCATCATTCGTGTTATATTGTCTGTGATTGATCTCCCTTGTAATACTCTTCATGGAAATAAGGATAAAAATGGCATTGTTAGTTTTGTCATGTAATATTTAAAAAAAAAAGGTAAAGGCCGTCCCATAGCACGTACTGAGGGAGTGAAGAGTTAGAGACTTCACTATACTGGAGAGGTCAGCTCCACCTCAGATTGGGTGAAAAGCTCTCGCAACAAGCAGAATAGAAATGAACACGCCAAAAGAACATCATGAAAAAAGCAGCTAAGGTCAATCACCTCAGGGGCACGTTCCCATTGTCAGTTATGACTGAAAGGGGTTACTACTATACTGGGCCTCAGCTTTATGAGGGAGGGGGGGGGGGGGGTAACCAGTTCCCTTCCTTGCTGACCTTTCCCTTGCCTAACTTAGAGAAGAATCAGGTGACAATTTACAGCTGTGTAGACAGGAGTGTGAAGCTACAAGGTTTTAAACCCAGCTACTTTGTCTCAAGAAGCTATTGCTCTCTAACCACTATGTCGACCTAAGCTGTCTTGGAATAGTCCAGTAATGTTTTCCTGGGGGTTCTCTACGGAGACATAGCCAGAACCGAACTAATGCTCCCTTGTCCGTGTAGTAAGATGTAGCCAGTATATGGCTGTGCATGAAGGTGATTTCATGTCAAACGAATTGCTACATAAACCACACCTGCTGGACCACAGTAAGTGCAAGCTTCCTGCAACTGAGTCAACTACAGCAGTGGCCCCCATGCTCCTTGGGGAGCAAAATAAAAACACATAAGGAACATGTATATTTCCATTTATCATTCATTTTTAATCCTCCATTGTCCTTTTTTATCATACTCATATTGTAGTTTGCCTCCATTTGTATCTTAGCCTTGTCTGACAGATATTAAATATTATTCTTTATTTGTTTTTCCTTAATTCCAAATTTTGTTTTGTTGTAAATTTGTTCAATGATTTACTTTTTGTGCTACTAAATTATTTCCCATCCTTCTAACTTGCAAAAGTATTATCCCACAACGCCATTGTGCAAGTAAGGTGCATTGTGGGAATGGAGATATCAGTCACTTATAAAACAAATTGCAAAAGTTACCACCACTTCAAGATATGGAAATGGCCGCCTGCAACAGTAGTCACGTTCCCTAATATTAGTAGACAGACAATGGAAGAAAAATTGGTTAACTGTATTCTATAGTTAGGTGATTGGATAGGACACACATTGAAGAAACCTGTTGGTAGCATTACTAGGCAGTCCTTGTTCTGGAAACCCCAGGGTTAGAGAAGCAGACCAGAAACCACAAGGAGAAGAGACATGGAGACAGAAATAAAAATGATGAGGAAGAGACAGAAAGACCTTGTTCTGACAGCACATGACAGGAAGACTTGGCATACATTTGTTTAAAGCCCTATGATCCTTGGTCAGCTGAAGGGTAATTATTATTGTTGATCAGAATCGCAGTCATTACACTCTGGGCAAACCCATAGTGCTCAGTCTCCTCCCAGCAAATGTCCAAGGGTGATGAATTAATGAATGAAATTCTGGAGTCCAGAAGTTGCATAACTTGTTTGGGAAATACATTGCATCTATTTCTCACTGAAAATAACTATTATTGTTAACCGTATATAGAAAACTATTAGTGCAGTGCACAAGTCTGCATAAAATAATCATGATACGACACTGCTAACTGAACAGGGAGAAAATATTGGCCAAAGAAAGATTCAGGGGGACAAAATGGCTGAATTTAAAATAAAGTCAAATTGATAACTAAAACAGGAAATTTACACAAACCAAAAAGAAGAATATAAACTGAAGTTTTTTTCACATTTTTAACATAACACAAAAAAAAAAAATCATGGAGACATACATGATTGTTAACATCTTTTTGACATAAATTATATGCTACTATCTTTATAATTTCAGAAACTTGAAACGTTTCTTAATCATACCTTACTTACTTAGTCGTTCCCCTTCTACCGTGAGGTGTAGAGGTTTGGAAGCGAGAGTGCCAGAGTATCCCATCCGCTGTCTTCCTCCTGGCCTGGCCCCATTCTAGTCCTCGGTCCTTCAAAGATTGTCTAATGTTGTCCTCCCAGCGGACTCTGGGTCGTCCTGGGAGTCTGGATCCCTGGCTCTTTGTTTCCCATGCTTGTCGTGGTAGCCGATCTTCTCCCATTCTGCAGACATGGCCAAACCATCTTAGTTGGGACTGTTCTACTTGGGTCTGCATGGGGTGGGATTTTAGGCCTTGACGTATCGTCTGGTTGCGGACCATGTCTCTTCTTGTTACTTCAACCACCTTAATCAGATACCTCATTTATGAGGTTTGGATCTGGCTTTTGTGAGTTGTAGTCATTGCCCATGACTCGCATCCATATGTCAAGACTGGGACATAGGTGGAGCGGAATACAGCCATCTTCGTTTTCTTACCAACCTCTCTCTTGCTGAGGAATCCTCGATTTATGGCCTGAAAAAGTCTCCCAGCTGCTGCTTTTCGAGTGGCCAACTCGTCTTTGATGCCTCCCTTTTGGTCTATAATAGCTCCGAGGTATTTAAAGTGGTCGACCTGGTCCAGGACCTGTTCTCCCAGCTTAATCTGATGTTTTCTTTCTTCTCGTGATATCACCATGGATTTTGTTTTAGAGCTGCTTATGACCATCCCTCTCTTCTCCAGCTCTTCCTTCCAGACTTTCAGGTTGGATTGGAGATGTGCCTCTGATTTAGCAATCAGGGCATCATCATCAGCAAATGCCAGCTCTGAAATACAGACCTGTCTCATCTTCCAGTACCCCACTGCATACTTTCTTGTTCTCTCCTTACATGCCTTGATGACATCGTCCATGAGGAGTATGAACAGATAAGGTGACAGGATATCACCTTGTCTTACACCAGTTGTGGTCCTGAACTCTTCTGACTTATGGTTTGCTGTCCTCACATAATTTCTGCAAGATTTGTAGAAGCTCTGTATAGCATGAATCAGAGGTGCTGGAATGTTCTTCCTTGCCAAACAGTCCCAAAGTTTGCTCCAGGGGACCCTGTCAAACGCCTTTTCCAGATCTATGAAACAAAGATGGATCTCACTCTTATACTCAAAGGCCTTTTCACTCAGCTGTCTGAGTGTGAAGATTAGGTCTTGAGTACTTCGGTTTGCTCGGAATCCGCACTGGACCTCATCCAATAGTGGCTCAGCTAGGCGTCGGAGTCTCTGCTCTAGGATTCTAGAGTAGATTTTACCAGAGACACTGAGAAGGGATATGCCTCTATGGTATCCACATTGTCGATTGTCACCCTTTTTAAAAATTGGTTATGATGGCAATCTCCCAATCCTTTGGTATGGTCTTGTTGCACCACGCTGGATGTAGGACCCTTAAGAGTAATAGGTTGCCTGATGCTCCCATGTACTTAACCATTTCTGGTGTTATACCATCATGCCCTGCTGCTTTGCCCATCTTGATTTTCTCCAGTGCTGCCTTCAGTTCTTCCATCTTTATGTCATCTTCACCATCATTGGTTTTCTCTTCTGTGCTAGTGGTTATCATTTCTGATGCTTTACCATGCTCACCATCCAGGAGTTCTGAGAAATATTCTTTCCATCTTTCCATTACTTCCTTCGGGGCAGTAAGCAATTTGCCTTGCTTGTCCTTTATAAATTTGAGAGGGCATTGTTTTTCATTCCTTATGTTCTTTAGGGTCTTATAGAACAATTTCTGGTTTTCTTGTGCATCTTTTTCTAGCTTTTCTCCAAATTCTTCCCAGGACTTCTGTTTTGCTGCTAGCATCTTGTTCTTTGCTTCTGTTCTGAGTGTCACATATTCTCTCTATTTGTCCTGTTGTGTATTTAGCTCCTAAGTTTTGTTTCCATGCCATTTTCTTCTCTCTTATTTTCTCTTTGACTTCCTCTGTCCACCAAGGTGTCCTCTTTCTCTTGTACCCAAGTCGGAATTCACCACATGCTTCTGCAGCAGCTGTCTTTATGATGTCCTTGAATTTAAGCCAGAGGGTTTCCAAGTCATCAGGTTGTTCTTCCGTGTTGCTTACCGCTGCAGCAATAAGCCCCTGATATCTGGTCTTAATTTCTGGCTCTCTCAGCTTGTAGGTTTTAATGCTCATTTCTCCCGTTCGTTTACTTAGTTTCTTGCGTGATGCTGGGCAGTTCCTAGGCTGAGCAACTCTTTCAGTTGTTCTTTTGACTGTACGCAGGTAGTCATGACTTCCTATCTCTGGCCCCATCCAGACGCTAGCATCCCGGACATATTTGAATTAGCTCCTCCTAACAATGGCATAGTCAATCCCTGACTTCTCATTCTTTGTTGGTTCACATCTAGTGCATGCATGTATGCGCTTATGGGGGAACTTTGTGTTTGTAATGATCAGATTCTGCTCACTGCAGAATCTGAGGAGTCGCTTTCCATTCTCATTGATAGTATCTTCTCTATATTTAATCATACCACCTGCACAAAATTTACACTTGATGGTTCAATATTTTTCAGGGGAGACTTCACGCTATCCATGCAAGATCCTGAGTTTTAAAATTGCTTCTAATGAAAACACTTGTCTGTGAAATTTGTCCACCACGTACATCCAGTGTACACTTCATCATTTACTAAGACGATTGGTTAAACTGCCATGAGCAAGATCTTTTTAGTAATTACAAAAATGAAAAAAAGATAAAGATAGCCCATAGCAGATACTGCCAGAGGGAGTGAAGTGTTAGAGATTTCACCACACTAGGTCCAGCTTTATGATGCAGGTTGACCAGTTCCCTTCCTCACTACCTTTGTCTTCCCTAACTCAAGAACACAGTCAGCCACTCATTTACATCAGGGTAGACTTGAGCGTGATGCTTCCAGGTTTCAATCCCTGAATTCAGCAGCTGTGCCGTGAGAGGAAAGTGCTCTAACCACTTAGCCAATCAGATGCTCTTTTTTAGTTATACTTATTTAAAATAGTTTTCTCGCCTAGTTTATGAATCAAGAAAAGGTAGAACTTAACAAATAATATTACAACTAATGTAAGAATAAATGTATCTATCTTCCAAGTTTTGACTTTAAGATTAGTGGGAGATAAAATCATTTTCTTCTTTTTCATTCACTTTCAGACGTCAACTTGAATATGTTCCAAAGAAGTGAGGCTGTTGGTATATCTGTAGTTTTTCCAGGAATCGTGACGGTGATCGCCATATTAAAATCATTTTACATTAGCCACAATGCACTATACATGGGGCTGGCACTCTCATGATGTAAAATAAACTGCTATAGAAAACACAGCTGTAAGACTAAGAGCATATAAAATGCCTTGAAGTCGGCTTCCTGCAACAGGATGAGCCATGTTGGTGGCTCCATTGCTTCACTGGAAGTGAAATGGGACAAGAAGACAATGAACGGCTGGGTTCCTAGTGGGACACAAACCCTAGTCTCTCTCTCTCTCTCTCTCTCTCTCTCTCTCTCTCTCTCTCTCTCTCTCTCTCTCTCTCTCTCTCTCTTTCAACGTACGCCCGCTATTACTCAAGGCGAAATCTCCGGTTAGTAAGTCTAACTTGAGACTAATTTTTACGTGAGTATCCTATTTTCCCTATATGCTGACACGTGTCCTCTCGCCATTCAGGCAGCTACTCGCCATCTTCGGAGAGCCCCTAGTCTCTACTGTTGAAAAGGAGGTTCGTGAACCACTCTACACTACTGAAGAACCAATAAACTACATGATTATAAAATATATCCAAAAAACTATAAAGATAGACAATTAGATACCAGGGTTCAAAGTAACAACACTGTGCATCCATGCACCATCAGCACATGTTGACAAAACATTACTTCAATTAATCAATAAATAAATTAAGGGGCTGCTGTAAAACTGGTAAGGAATATAAGTATATAAACTAATAAAACGGTATTGAATCAGTTTTACTAATAACAGTTCAAATGAAACAAGGGGCGTTTCGGGTTTCACCCTTCGTCAGCCACAAACAGGTGACAAAGACAAGAATTACATATAGGCCTAGGTACTACAAAAACATACGATGATAAGAAACAATACAAAATGAGCGATACAAGCAGATGGAAAAAGTACAATGATAATACAAGAAAATCGAAAAACCTAACAGAAATACCGAAGCAAGAAATTAAATAATAAACGAAACGATAAAAAGAGAATGAACAAAACTTCGGAACAAGTAAAAGTCACTTAGCTAGAACCGTATATGCTTGGAATACACAAGATCGCAGTCCTCTCTCCAAGAAATCTCGAAGGAAGTGACGTATAAGATAGCGACAATTTTTAAAGAGATACAAAAGGATATGAAACGAACCAAAACCAAAACATAAGAAGATAGATTGAAAAAACAACGAATAAAGAAGAATGAAAAAGAGAGAAAAGCTACCAGAATTTATGCAAATGATGATGAACATTGAGGCCTTCAGGACATAAAATACCCATTTGAAAAATAAGACAATTCTCTAACGAAAAGCGAGTCCGGTCATCCCCGACACATGAACGGAGGGCCGTGACATGGATATCGGATTTACCTGAATGGTCAGGCCTATTGAAATGAAGGGCCACCGGTAAATGTTTGCCATGATAGATGTCATTCAAGTGCTCACGAAACCTGTCTGCCAAACGCCTGCCAGTTTCACCAATATAGGTAATGCCGCACCTCTTGCAGATGATAGCATAAATAAGGTTTCTGGATTCGCACGTGAAAGACTCTCTAATGATAAATTTTCCTTTCGGAAAAGTGACTGTCTGAGTTAGGAGTACAAACGGACAGCTCTTACATATACGGCGTTGGCACGGTTTAGTACCAAAGTATGAATTTTAGGGATATTCTTGTACATAGTCGCCTGCGACATACTAGCCCTTCATCAATGTTTAGGCTGTCATTACAATTTACTGTGACCAACATAAGACAGGTGAGATCAAGGTATGCCAAATTAAAAATAATGAATCCAAAATGCACTTAAACAAAACCCAGCAAAATACAAAATCCAATTTGGTACCATTGCTGAGGACAATCACACTTCAACTAGCCCCAGTGGTGAATTTAGAGAAAATCTGAAGTTAGCCTCACTGCTTATATCATCATCCTTTGCACTCCTTACAGGGCACAGAACCATCACGGCAGCTGGTCCCATCGTATGAAGCCTGCACAAAACATAATCACATGCTCTTGCAATGATGGTTACTGTGACAGTTAGTTTACACGATGATGTTGCTAGCCCTATGCACAAATTATTTATAGTTTTTTTTTATCGTATGCCCGCTATTACTCGAGGCGAAATCTCCGGTTAATATGTCTAACCTGAGACTGATTTTGAGTATCCCTTTTTTCCCTGTACAATGATAGATGTCCTCTCACCATTCAGGCAGATACTCGGTGATCTCGGAGGTATATAATTTGAGCTGACTTGTACAACATGCCCGAGGGTGCAGTACTCCTATTCATCCTTTGTCTCTTCAGAGACCGCCCAGGGAACTACATGGGGGGGGGGGGCAGTCCTTATTGAGCCCCTTCTATTTAGACAAGCCCCTGTAGTTAATAAAGGGGGGGGGGGTCTCTCAGGGGACAAAGAAAGAACTGCCCAACTGCTCTCTCAGGCATGTCTATAGAAGCCACAAAACTGAGATTAAGCTTAGGGCTGGCAACATCATCATGTAAAACAGACTTCAACATAAACCACAGTTACAGGAGTACATGCAGGCTTGAGTCAGATCTCCTGCAACAGGGACCTGCAGTAGTGGAGGTTACATGCTCCATTTAGAGCACATAGAAAGATGATGATAATTCAGACAAGATCGTTGTCCTGACAACATTTCTTATTTCATCTGCTGTCTAAGGAAAAGTTCCTCTCAAGTCTAGACAATCTGCTGTCTAAGGAAAAGTTCCTCTCAAGTCTAGACAATCTGCTGTCTAAGGAAAAGTTCCTCTAAAGTCTAGACAATCTGCTGTCTAAGGAAAAGTTCCTCTCAAGTCTAGACAATCTGCTGTCTAAGGAAAAGTTCCTCTCAAGTCTAGACAATCTGCTGTCTAAGGAAAAGTTCCTCTCAAGTCTAGACAATCTGCTGTCTAAGGAAAAGTTCCTTTCAAGTCTAGACAATCTGCGGTCTAAGGATAAGTTCCTCTAGTCTCTTGATTGTCCTGACAAAAGGTCTTATTTCACCTGCTGTCTAAGACAAAGTTCCTCTGAAATCTACACAATCTGCTGTCTAGGGAAAAGTTCCACTCAAG
Organism: Oreohelix idahoensis; assembly: GCA_024509875.1. Classification (NCBI taxonomy): domain Eukaryota; kingdom Metazoa; phylum Mollusca; class Gastropoda; order Stylommatophora; family Oreohelicidae; genus Oreohelix; species Oreohelix idahoensis. The sequence goes on from JAMPIV010004726.1 coordinate 44,880, forward strand.
TCTAGACAAAATCGAAATAAGAATACAAAATAAATGGATGCCTGCGTAGAACACAAGGATTGAAATTGTATGACAAGGTCACTAACGTGGGAATGATGACAGGAAAAAGACAAGTGCCTGCAGAACAAGAGATGAGAAGAAGGCGCTAGAGATGGATGGGACACACATTGGTGATGGCTTTACTAGGCAGTGCTCGACTCGAATCCTCAGGGCAAGAGAGATAGAGGTAGACCTAAAAACAAACGGAGAAAAGAACAGGAAAGAGAAATGAAAGTGATTAGGAAAGCATGAAAAGACCTTGAGCTGATGGCACAAGACAGGAGGACTTGGTATCCATTTGATAAGGCCTATGCTCCTTGGGGAGCTGAAAGGCAATAAATGAATGAATGATGTTGAGACAAAGTTCCTTAGATGTTTTAAATATAGTTCCTCATTTATTGGAGACAGAAAAAAGACAATGAATGATGTTGAGACAAAGTTCCTTAGATGTTTTAAATATAGCTCCTCATTTATTGGAGACAGAAAAAAGACAATGAATGATGTTGAGACAAAGTTCCTTAGATGTTTTAAATATAGTTTCTCATTTATTGGAGACAGAAAAAAGACAATGAATGATGTTGAGACAAAGTTCCTTAGATGTTTTAAATATAGTTCCTCATTTATTGGAGACAGAAAAAAGACAATGAATGGATGGAACAAGCTTGAAGTGAACTTGATGAAGGCCTATGGTTCCACGGGAATCTGAAGGGCAATGAATATAAAGAACCAAAAGACAGAAACAGGAACTTTCAATTCAAACCTAAGTTAGTCCTGTTGTACAGCTCTCAAACATGGAGAACAACAAAAAATAACAAACAAGAAGACAGACTGACTTTCTGCTTGTGCAGAAGAGAACCACTGAAATGGCAGGACAAGATCAGTCATGTGGTGCTGATGAAAAGGACAAGACAAAAACCAGTGAAACAAGCGGTGAGGGCAAGTTAGGACACACTGTCAACAGCAGCTGATAACTACAGCGGTGACAGCAAGTTAGGACACACTGTCAACAGCAGCTGATAACTACAGCGGTGACAGCAACTGATAACCATACAAGGCAGTACCTTGTTCTAGTATCCCCAAGATCAGAGAATAGGCAGGCTTGAATTTGGTGAAGCCATTACATACAGCCATTAGATTTATAACAAATGCTACCTGCTTAAGCTGCACTTGTTCAGATTATCTGTCTCTTCCTGTATGTGCTTTGAAACACCAAACTACAAACAAATTTGACGGCCCATCGCACATTTGAAATTTATCAAACTTTAAAACCCAAAACACAAAGTTCTGAAACAAATATATAAATATATATAATCATAATTGTCCTTCATGCTCCTTATGGAACACGAGCCACAACTGTAGCTTGTCCCCTTGCAGGAAACCTGCACCAAACATTCACATACTCATGTAGCTGTGGTTCCTGTGGCAATTAATTTTACACTATGAGGCTGCCAGCTCCGTGTACAACCTTAGTGGCCATGTATGACATGCTTGAGGGTGCGGTGGTCCTATTCTTTCTGTCTGTTCAGAGGCCCCCAGGAACGTCTTCTTGGATCCTGCTTTGTCAGTCAGCGGCCATCACGCCTAGTGATGTCTTGTAGGGCAGCAACAAACTGTCCCCATTTTGCTGGTTGGTGGCCATTCGGGGCATAAATGACAAAGATTTTAAAAAAATAAAATGGTAGGATAAATAAAGTACAATTTGATCACATCCCTGGACCTTCACGAAGCAACTAATGTATATGATAGTACCATAATCTTTAATATCATTTATCTCTATATTTAAAAAAAAACAAAAAAACCCTCTCCATTTTTACTACCTTTAATGTCAACTGGCACATTAAAACTTCACCCGTTAAAACAGGACATCACAACAGATAGAGATGAGATGTTTTCCTTTCTTTCTTTTATTGAAATACAAGGTTGAACAAAGTGCTTGAGCTACAAGCAAAATAACGTGTACTGCTGCCATGGATGAATAATTAATGGGTTGCCATTTATATAGTCATTTCTTTCCCTTGAGTTCTTCTACAACTGGGGGTGTCAAAGTTTTCACAAAGTGGGCCACATGTATTATTTATGTGTAAAACCTCTGTAGTCAAACTTATCATGATTATGGTCAATGGTGAATGCACCATGAAACAAAATTGAAAGGGTGAGATACAAACATTAAATTTTGATAATTTTTTAATAGTAGTGCAGTTCAACTGTCGAGCTTTAAAAGTAAGTTGTCCTTCGTTTCCAGCTAACTACATTATACCTCACTCCAAACTCACAGTAACTGGCATTCATGGACATGTCACTTTCTCATTAAGTCTGAAAACTATAATCATTTAGTACACCAGAGCTTGAATCTGATACAGAATCGTGCATAACTTACTATTATGGACTCGTGAGGGTTACACATTCTTAAAACAGCTTGGTGGGCCAAAATTAGCTCCTTCACGTGCCAAACATGGCCTGTGAGCCTGTGATTTGACAACCTCGTTCTACAGTACATAACATCCTCTACATGTGTATCTAAACATCTTTATTCATGTTTAATTCAAAAATAAATTTGACAAAAAATCAACTCTGACACCAACGAATAAAAATAACAGGTAATAAATTATAAGGACAAAACATGCAGTTAGGTATAAATATAAACAATGTTAACAAAAAAGCTGCCTTAATGAAACAGCTTATCAAACTTTATATCTAACAAGTGTGACACTCACCCACGCCACGATACAGTATATCTGTTGTATCATCATTTCATATCTGACGCAACCACACATTATATTATTTTTTGTATTGATTATGTCACTGTTTCACACATCTTACACAACCACAATTCATTAAATTTTACATATGTTATAACAATGTATCATATGTGACATAACAATCCATTTATATCTGATACATCTATATGTCTCATATCTCACGCATTCTATTATACTTTGTATCTACAGGGAGATGCAACAGTTACTTCCCATTTTAAATTGTGTATATCCTCACTTAAATCTTACAAAAAAACAGACGTCAAAACAAAGGGCAATAACTGCCATTTGACAAATCAGTTTCATTGTTTTATTATGTTTATTCCCAGAAACAAAAATATCAAATAAAAATTAAGATGGTCAATAACCTGATGTATTAGATGCAGCAACGCTTACTGTCCACAAGGACATCATGTGCTGGACAGATCAGATCTCACATTAAACTGTTTATGTGACATCACATCTTATGTAATAAAATGATAGTTAATTCATTTTAGTTTGTTATATTTGTTTCATTTAAATTAGTTGGCTATGAGTGAAGAAAGGACATTTCAAAACAGAAAGTGACTTTTCAAACACCCTGTATTACACACCACTATGTATAACCTTTAACATCAGAAAGACTATATCTTAAATATGACAATATCATATAACAAAATCATCAAACAAATCTTTTAAAGAAAAAAAAAAACAATCTTAATAAATTGTCTGCATGACACAACAACAACTACATACCATAGTAACATATAAAGACACATTGAGGATATCACTTTTTAACATCACAAGGCAGTCACTGTCCTGGGGCCACTCAGGGCAAAAAGACACTGAGGGAGACCCAGAAACACTTGCAGAACTTAACTGCAGAGAGACCTAAGGATAATAAAGACATAGAAACAACTTGAAGAAATTGTCCTCGACAGGAAAGCCTAGCTGAGAACTGAATGACAGGCCTTTGATCCAAATACAGCAGGCATTCATTGATACAGATGGCTCCTTGGAGGAAGCCTATGTCAAAGTATGTGCTCTTCTAGCAGTAGTTTCTGAAGCAACTCATATTACAAGATGAGGTGGCCAGTCCTATGTACAACCTCACAGTAGCTGCCTTTTATGACATGCCTGAGGAAGCATTAGTCTGCTATGACTTTCCCATGGCATAATCTGTTTAATGGCTCACTCAATTGTTCCTTCTATAGCAATAACAGATCCACAGCTAGCTTTGGGGTTGAACATTAGTCAGTCATATATTCTTCTCACAGCGCACTGTGGTACCTGGGTTCTCTTAGAAAATAATGGGACTTCTGCTCCCTCAGTAAGATGTGATTGAGGCTGTGGTTGGGGCTGGCAACCTCATCATGTAAAACAACTACAAAACCAATTTGACAGCTAACAACATCAGACTGACAGCTAACAACATCAGACTGACAGCTAACAACATCAGACTGACAGCTAACAACATCAGACTGACAGCTAACAACATCAGACTGACAGCTAACAACATCAGACTGACAGCTAACAACATCAGACTGACAGCTAACAACATCAGACTGGCAGCTAACAACATCAGACTGTCAGCTAACAACATCAGACTGGCAGCTAACAACATCAGACTGACAGCTAACAACATCAGACTGACAGCTAACAACATAAGACTGGCAGCTAACAACACCAATTTGAAAGCTAACAACATCAGACTGACAGCTAACAACATCAGACTGACAGCTAACAACATCAGACTGACAGCTAACAACATCAGACTGACAGCTAACAACATCAGACTGGCAGCTAACAACACCAATTTGAAAGCTAACAACATCAGACTGACAGCTAACAACATCAGACTGACAGCTAACAACATCAGACTGGCAGCTAACAACACCAATTTGACAGCTAACAACATCAGACTGACAGCTAACAACATCAGACTGACAGCTAACAACATCAGACTGGCAGCTAACAACATCAGACTGACAGCTAACAATATCAGACTGACAGCTAACAACATCAGACTGGCAGCTAACAACATCAGACTGACAGCTAACAATATCAGACTGACAGCTAACAACATCAGACTGGCAGCTAACAACATCAGACTGACAGCTAACAACATCAGACTGACAGCTAGCAACATCAGACTGACAGCTAACAACATCAGAATGGCAGCTAACAACATCAGACTGGCAGCTAACAACACCAATTTGAAAGCTAACAACATCAGACAGACAGCTAACAACATCAGACTGACAGCTAACAACATCAGACTGGCAGCTAACAACACCAATTTGACGGCTAACAACATCAGACTGGCAGCTAACAACATCAGACTGACAGCTAACAACATCAGACTGACAGCTAACAACATCAGACTGGCAGCTAACAACATCAGACTGGCAGCTAACAACATCAGACTGACAGCTAGCAACATCAGACTGGCAGCTAACAACATCAGACTGACAGCTAACAAAATCAGACTGGCAGCTAACAACATCAGACTGACAGCTAACAACATCAGACTGACAGCTAACAACATCAGACTGACAGCTAACAACATCAGACTGACAGCTAACAACATCAGACTGGCAGCTAACAACATCAGACTGACAGCTAACAAACTCAGTCTGACAGCTAACAACATCAGACTGGCAGCTAACAACACCAATTTTAAAGCTAACAACATCAGACTGACAGCTAACAACATCAGACTGACAGCTAGCAACATCAGTCTGGCAGCTAACAACACAAATTTGACGGCTAACACCATCAGACTGACAGCTAACAACATCAGAGTGGCAGCTAACAACATCAGACTGACAGCTAACAACATCAGACTGACAGCCAACAACATCAGACTGGCAGCTAACAACATCAGACTGACAGCTAACAACATCAGACTGGCAGCTAACAACATCAGACTGACAGCTAACAACATCAGACTGGCAGCTAATGACATCAAACTGGCAGCTAACAACATCAGACTGGCAGCTAACAACATCAGACTGGCAGCTAACGACATCAGACTGTCAGCTAACAACATCAGACTTGTATTATATTACACTAACAACATCAGACTGGCAGCTAACAACATCAGACTGGCAGCTAACGACATCAAACTGGCAGCTAACAACATCAGACTCGCAGCTAACGACATCAAACTGGCAGCTAACAACATCAGACTGGCAGCTAACAACATCAGACTGGCAGCTAACAACATCAGACTGGCAGCTAATGACATCAGACTGGCAGCTAACAACATCAGACTGGCAGCTAACAACAGCATTATGCTACAGAAACCAGTGCTATAAGGGTATACGAATGCTTTAGTACAGGTTTCTTGGAAGAGGAACTGCAGCAGTACTTGTTCCATTAAGGAGGAAAAAAGGGAAATGAATAAATGAATTACTTTTGAACTATTCCATACCACATTTTTTCTGATGACACTTCTACGCAGATTAACTGTCTTACAGCATTCATGTGGCAAAAACACTGACATATCTGATATCAGATTAGTAAGCACTTCAAGATTATGGTAAATCCCAGAAAATATCAGGAAACACAAACATTTTAAGAGAATCCACAAAGCACTCTCGAATTTTCATTTAGCAGCTAGGTCCATATTTTTTGTATACAAAGTGCAATATCCTTGTAATAATGAAGTTCCATTTACAGTTATGATGCTCATAATGTGTGAATGAAGTCACGATGCACATTACTCACATCAAATACAAGAAGTTGTGAAGTTCCCTGTATTTATTTGTCCCATGTTTCATGAAGTGTACTTCAGTTGATTTGACACATAAAAATGGGAAATGAACGTTTATGGCCTGATATCCCATTCTAGGTCCAGTAGATATGATAACTGAGGGCAGATGATATCAAAAGTCCAAAGTTTAATGCCGTAATAATTGATGCATAACAAGAAAGTCTGATATGGCAACAATTGAAGATGAATGACTATAAAAGTCCACAGTTTAAAGCTGTAATAATTTATCATTCATGAAAAGACAGTCCAGTATGGCAACATAGGATGCTGTATGAGACGAGGTCAACATCCTGAAGCTGTAGAGCAGATGTCAGATTTTTAAACACTGTGATCTGCAATGTTTTTTTGCATTACGAAAACAAATGACCTACGGCATTAAAGCCAATAGACATTAAAAATCCAACGTTTAGAGCCGTAATAACTGATGCATGACAAGAAAGTCCAATATGGCAACACAAGATGCTGTTTGAGACAACCAGCTCAATGTCCAGCAGCTGCAGCAAGAGATGTCGCATGAGCAGGTGTTCGATTTTTTTTTAACATAGTGATGTGTCTTATTTTTTGGCATTAAGAAACAGATAATGTCGGGCATTAAAGTCAAATGTTCACAAGATGTAATAACATGAATGCCACGAAGGTTCATCGTTCACATGCTGTGACAACTGATGCCAATGTCATCTAGGCCTGACCAGATCAACTGTATACTCCATACATGGCCTGTCCTTGATAAGACTGAATGACAAAAAAAAAATTAAGAAGATGAGTAAATTATGATGCAACAAAGCCAGCATTATGACTCATCATGTTTCTATGTTATTCATCTTCCATTCAAAATCACCTTTATGCATTATGAGGTGTCGAAACCTAGTGGCATCACCTTTCATCTTCTTTTTCTTCTTCTTCTTCCTCGTTCGCCCTGAAAAGGACGGTGGTTGCGTTGTGTCTGTTTACGCCTAAGCTGTGATATCTGCACCTTTCGGTCGACCCATCCGACTTCAGCACGGCATTTTTTTAGGACCGGGTTTGCCTTCCCTTTGCGATCCGTACTCACTCAGCCAGACTGCACTGCTGCAGACTGTTTCCAGGACCACCACGTGGAGGTGGAGTACGGTCTTGACCAGCTCTGGTTCGCTGGTCCTGATGCAAGCAGTCAAGCTATGGGTCGCTGACTGCATTCACTATTGCTGCATCTTTGGGTCCCTTCATCTAACCAGCTGTAATTGGGTACCTGGCACTACTCTTGAGTAAGGGAAGGCAAAGGCAGCAAGTAAGGAAATTGGTCACCCCACCTCATGAAAACAAAATAAACCCAGTATGAAATCTCTAACACTTCACTCTTCTACAGCAGTAAATGATTTCTTCTTCTTGGATCCTTAGCCCCTAACTGACAAAGCAGTCAGTGGCCATCACGCCTAGTGGTGTCTTGTAGGGCAGCGACAAACTGTTCCAATTTAGCGTGGTTAGTGGTACCCAACTCTGGTTCATGCTTTTGCATCTCAGCCTCCACTGTTCTCTGCCAGGTTGTCTTTGGTCTGTCTCTCTTCCGCCATCCTTCTGAGGTCCATAGCATAGCAGTTCTAGTGATGGTGTGAGGGTCCCTTCTGAGGACATGGCCAACCCAGTTCCAGCGTCAGCCAGCAATGATGGTGTACATGCCTTTTTGACTGCACTGTTTAAGCAGTTCCTGTTGGAGATGCTATTCTGCCCAAAAAATTTGAAACATTTTTCTTAGGCAGAAATGATATGGAACTGCCTTTATTATTCAGAGATTTGCGACATTTATGATCCCATTTGGTGGTTCAATCCCCAGTTGAGGAGGGATTTTTCAGACCGCAAACGGCTCCGTGGTCGACCCAGCTTCCTGAATTGGGTACAAGAGCAACTCTGGGAAGGTTAAGGTGGCCGGCATGATGCTGACCACATCACCCCTAGTGTGCCGATGGTCAAGAAAATATGGGCCTAACACCATATTCCCAATATGCCTCAATGGGCGTGAAACAGGATGCTTTACCCTTTTTTTTCCTTAGGTGGACTGTCTACTTCTTCCATATATTCTATAGAATTAGAAACAATAAAAAACGTTACACTTCCATAAATGGGTGCTTGCTTAGAAAAAAGATTGAAATGGTAGGACAAGATCGCTAATGTGGAACTCACGACATGAACTTGACAAGTACCAGTGGAACAAGCAGTGAGAAGAAGATGCTGGTATTAGATAGGACAGGCAATGAGGAAACACGCTGACACCATTACAAGGCAGTCCTTGTTCTGGGATCCCCAAGGTAAGAGGGACAGAAGGAAACATGGGAGAAGAGAGTTGGAGACAAGACATGAAAGGAATCAAGACCTTGAGCAGACACCACAAATTTGTTGACGGCCTATGGTCCTTCAGTTGCTGGGGTAAAGATGATGACAGAATCAGAGAGACAAGGAAGAGATGCAAAGAAATAGAGCACTATACCCAGGAAAAGAAAGTTTGACAACATCAGTTTGAAGGCCTTTGCTCCACATAAAGCAAGTTACTAGGTAAAGATTTCTGTTCCTTGAACACTCGATTAATTTGTTGTTAAATGGTAGTCCCATGGCAGATATTACTGTAAAGGGGGGAGGGTGGGGGAAGGGTTAAGAGACTTCCCTATACTTGGTACAGCTTCGAGAGGTCAGGGTGATCAGTTCCCTACCTTGTTGAATTTGCTTTCCCTAATTCAACAGCACAGCTGAAGTGTGATGCCACCAAGTTTCAAAACTGGCACCTCTGCCATGAGAGGCCAGCACTCTACTCACTCTGCCAGTTGGACCTTTTTAAGATTAATATTACTAAAAGACAATCTCAGCTTTGTAACACCGTAAACAAAACAAAAATTTATCCGAACACAACTTAAACAAAAGCACAGATACGTTTAGCACACAAACAGAAAATATTTAGTATAGCTGTACATATAAATCATTGAAATGGACCCCTGCAGAAAACTTGATCAGGCGAAGACAGGAATACAAAGGAAAAAAAAAATTAAATAAGCAGTGTTTGAGAGAAATGAGACTTGTGAAGGAACAAAGGGAATACATCCAAGGACGTTCTTAACAAGGAAATACATCCTAGGACGTGCTTAACATACATCTAAGTATGTTTTTAACACAACTCCATCTAGGCCGGTCCCAAGCCCAGCTGAAAAATGAGGAGGGCGGCCTGCATGGAGGCCGTAAGGAGGCAGCCCCTCCACCATGCAAAGGCACAACAGGCCAATCACCTGTTTGCTTTAAACTATGATTACGAGTAATATAAGAGAGAAAACCGGACTGATTCTAAAGGCGACGAACTGGAACGGACTACGGACTACGACTTATGGAACTTGGAACACAAGAAGTATAAATAGGAAAGAAGAGGAGCTGGTGGAAGAGATGAGGAAAGCAAAACTAGAAATCCTGGCTATTACGGAAACAAAGAAGAAGGGACAAGGAGTCATAGATCTCAATGGCAACACGCTGCTATACAGTGGTGTACCTACATCTGAAAGAGCTAAAGGGGGCGTGGGTTGCATTGTGGCCAAAAACCAGAAAGATAGTATCAAGGGATGGAACTTTGTCTCGGAGCGCATTATGGTTGTAAAACTAAAAGAAGGAGAAACCATAGTCAACCTGGTCATAGTGTATGGGCCAAATGAGGATGATGAGATAGCAGAGGTCAAGGAGGAATTCTTTGAGCTGCTTCAAAGGACAGTGGATGACTGCCTAGATGAAATTATCATGCTCGGAGATTTCAATGCCAGAGTTGGAAATGACCATGCTAGATGTGGTGGAGTTATCGGAAGATATGGAGAAGATACTCTCAATGACAATGGAAAGCGACTCCTTAGATTCTGCAGTGAGCAGAATCTGATCATTACCAACACAAAGTTCCCCCATAAGCGCATACATTGCATACACTAGGTGTGAACCAACACAGAATGAGAAGTCAGTGATCGACTATGCCATTGTTAGGAGGAACTCATTCAAATATGTCCGGGATGCTAGAGTTTGGAGGGGGCCAGAGATTGGAAGTGATCACTACCTGCTTACAATAAAAAAAAACAACTGAAAGAGTTGCTCAGCCTAGGAACTGCCCAGCATCACGCAAGAAACCAAGTAAACGAACGGAAGAAATGAGCATTAAGACCTACAAGCTGAGAGAGCCAGAAATTAAGACCGGATATCAGGGGCTTATTGCTACAGCGGTGAGAAACACAGAACAACCTGATGACTTGGAAACCCTCTGGCTTAAATTCAAGGAAATCATAAAGACAGCTGCTGCAGAAGCATGTGGTGAAGCCCGACTTGGGAACAAGAGAAAGATGACACCTTGGTGGACAGAGGAAGTCAAAGAGAAAATAAGAGAGAAGAAAATGGCATGGAAACAATACTTAGTAGCTAAAAACACAGCAGGACAAATAGAGAAATATAGAGAATATGGGATACTCAGAACAGAAGCAAAGAACAAGGTGCTAGCAGCAAAACAGAAGTCCTGGGAAGAATTTGGAGAAAAGCTAGAAAAATATGCACAAGAAAACCAGAAATTGTTCTATAAGACCCTAAAGAACATGAGGAAGGAAAAACAATGCCCTCTTAAATTTATAAAGGACAAGCAAGGCAAATTGCTTACTGCCCCGAAGGAAGTAATGGAAAGATGGAAAGAATATTTCTCAGAACTCCTTGATGGTGAGCAAGGTCAAGCATCAGAAATGATAACCATTAGCACAGAAGAGGAAACAAATGGTGATGAAGATGACATAAAGATGGAAGAACTGAAGGAAGCACTGGAGAAAATCAAGATGGGCAAAGCAGCAGGGCATGATGGTATAACACCAGAAATGGTTAAGTACATGGGAGCATCAGGCGACCTATTACTCTTAAGGGCTCTACAGGCAGCGTGGTGCAACAAGACCATACCAAAGGACTGGGAGATAGCCATCATAACACCAATTTTCAAAAAGGATGACAATCGACAATGTGGAAACCATAGAGGCATATCCCTTTTTAGTGTTCCTGGTAAAATCTACTCTAGAATCCTAGAGCAGAGACTCCGACGCCAAGCTGAGCCACAATTGGATGAGGTCCAGTGCGGATTCCGAGCAAACCGAAGTACTCAAGACCTAATCTTCACACTCAGACAGCTGAGTGAAAAGGCCCTTGAGTACAAGAGTGAGATTCATCTTTGTTTCATAGATCTGGAAAAGGCATTTGACAGGGTCCCCTGGAGCAAACTTTGGGACTGTTTGGCAAGGAAGAACATTCCAGCACCTCTGATTCGTGCTATACAGAGCTTCTACAAGTCTTGCAGAAATTTTGTGAGGACAGCACAGTGTTTATGGTTATAAGTCAGAAGAGTTCAGGACCACCACTGGTGTAAGACAAGGTGATATCCTGTCACCTTATCTTTTCATACTCCTCATGGACGATGTCATCAAGGCATGTAAGGAGAGAACAAGAAAGTATTCAGTGGGGTACTGGAAGATGAGACAGGTCTGTATTTCAGAGCTGGCATTTGCTGATGATGTTGCCCTGATTGCTAAATCAGAGGCCATCTCCAATCCAACCTGCAAGTCTGGAATGAAGAGCTGGAGAAGAGAGGGATGGTCATAAGCAGCTCTAAAACAAAATCCATGGTGATATCATGAGAAGAAAGAAGACATCAGATTAAGCTGGGAGAACAGGTCCTGGAGCAGGTCGACCATTTTAAATATCTCGAAGCTATTATGGCCACTCGAAAAGCAGCAGCTGTGAAACTTTTTCAGGCCATAAATCGAGGATTCCTCAGCAAGAGAGAGGTTGGTAAGAAAACGAAGATGGCTGTATACCACTCCACCTATGCCCCAGTCTTGACATATGGATGCGAGTCATGGGCAATGACTACAACCCACAAAAGCCAGATCCAAACCTCAGAAATGAGGTATCTGATTAAGGTGGTTGAAGTAACAAAAAGAGACATGGTCCGCAACCAGACGATACGTCAAGGCCTAAAATCCCACCCCATGCAGACCCAAGTAGAACAGTCCCAACTAAGATGGTTTGGCCATGTCTGCAGAATGGGAGAAGATCGGCTACCACGACAAGCATGGGAAACAAAGAGCCAGGGATCCAGACCCCCAGGATGACCCAGAGTCCACTGGGAGGACAACATTAGACAATCTTTGAAGGACCGAGGACTAGAATGGAACCAGGCCAAGAGAAAGACAGCCGATAGGATACTCTGGCGCTCTCTCTTCCAAACCTCTACACCTCACGGTAGAAGGGGAACGACTAAGTAAGGTATGATTAAGAATGATTTTCTTAATGATTAAATAAAAACACGTTTCAAGTTTCTGAAATTATAAAGATAATAGCATATAATTTATGTCAAAAAGATGTTAACAATCATGTATGTCTCCATGATTTTTTTTTTCTTCGTGTTATGTTAAAAATGTGAATAAACTTCAGTTTATATTCTTCTTTTTGGTTTTTGTAAATTTCCTGTTTTAGTTATCAATTTGACTTTATTTTAAATTCAGCCATTTTATCCCCCTGAATCTTTCTTTGGCCAATATTTTCTCCCTGTTCAGTTAGCAGTGTCGTATCATGATTATTTTATGCAGACTTGTGCACTGCACTAATAGTTTTCTATATACGGTTAACAATAATAGTTATTTTCATTTTCAGTGAGAAATAGATGCAGTGTATTTCCCAAACAAGTTATGCAAATTCTGGACTCCAGAATTTCATTCATTAATTCATCACCCTTGGACATTTGCTGGGGGGAGACTGAGCACTATGGGTTTGCCCAGAGTGTAATGACTGCGATTCTGATCAACAATAATAATTACCCTTCAGCTGACCAAGGATCATAGGGCTTTAAACAAATGTATGCCAAGTCTTCCTGTCATGTGCTGTCAGAACAAGGTCTTTCTGTCTCTTCCTCACCATTTTTATTTCTGTCTCCATGTCTCTTCTCCTTGTGGTTTCTGGTCTGCTTCTCTAACCCTGGGGTTTCCAGAACAAGGACTGCCTAGTAATGCTACCAACAGGTTTCTTCAATGTGTGTCCTATCCAATCACCTAACTATAGAATACAGTTAACCAATATTTCTTCCATTGTCTGTCTACTAATATTAGGGAACGTGACTACTGTTGCAGGCGGCCATTTCCATATCTTGAAGTGGTGGTAACTTTTGCAATTTGTTTTATAAGTGACTGATATCTCCATTCCCACAATGCACCTTACTTGCACAATGGCGTTGTGGGATAATACTTTTGCAAGTTAGAAGGATTGGAAATAATTTAGCAGCACAAAAAGTAAATCATTGAACAAATTTACAACAAAACAAAATTTGGAATTAAGGAAAAACAAATAAAGAATAATATTTAATATCTGTCAGACAAGGCTAAGATACAAATACAGGCAAACTACAATATGAGCATGATAAAAAAAGGACAATGGAGGATTAAAAATGAATGATAAATGGAAATATACATGTTCCTTTATGCTCTGAGGGAGCCGCGGTAGCATAGTGGTTAGTGCACTGGCTTCCTAGCTCAGTGGTCTATGGTTCGATTCCCAGATGAGGTGGGATTTTTTTTAAGGCCGCAAACGGCTCCTGCGTCGACCCAGCCCCAAATGGGTACCAGAGCAACTCTGGGAAGGTTAAGGCGGCCGGCGTGATGCTGACCACATCACTCCTAGTGTGCCGACGGTCGAGACAATATGGGCCTAACACCATATTCCCAATATGCCTCAGTGGGCGTGTAACGGGATCCTTTACCTTTTTTTAATGTGTTTTTAATTTTGCTCCCCAAGGAGCATGGGGGCCACTGCTGTAGTTGACTCAGTTGCAGGAAGCTTGCACTTACTGTGGTCAAGCATGTGTGGCTTATGTAGCAATTTGTTTGACATGAAATCACCTTCATGCACAGCCTTATACTGGCTACATCTTACTACACGGACAAGGGAGCATTAGTTCGGTTCTGGCTATGTCTCCGTAGAGAACCCCCAGGATAACATTACTGGACTAATCCAAGACAGCTTAGGTCGACATAGTGGTTAGAGAGCAATAGCTTCTTGAGACAAAGTAGCAGGGTTTAAAACCTGGTAGCTTCACACTCCTGTCTACACAGCTGTAAATTGTCATCTGATTCTTCTCTTAGGTTAGACAAGGGAAAGGTCAGCAACGAAGGGAACTGGTCCCCCCCCCCCTTTCGCATAAAGCTGAGACCCAGTATAGTAGTAACCCCTTTCAGTCATAACTGACAATGGGAACCTGCCCCTGAGGTGATAGACCTTAGCTGCTTTTTTTCCTGATGTTCTTTTGGCGTGTTCATTTCTATTCTGCTTGTTGCGAGAGCTTTTCACCCAATCTGAGGTGGAGCTGACCTCTCCAGTATAATGAAGTCTCTAACTCTTCACTCCCACTCAGTATCTGCTATGGGGATAGCCTTTACCTTTTTTTTAAATTAAAAAATATTACATGACAAACTAATGAAGAATGTTACAAGGGAGATCATGCACAGACAATTTTGCACCAATGATGATTATCAGCGTTGCCACTCCTAGGTGAATTCAACTAGATCTAGGTCATTTTGGTCCCGTCTAGGTGTCATTTTCCTTTATTTATGCCACCTAGATTTCGCCCAAAGTAGCCCAAGTCGCCGATATCTAGTTTTTTTTTCTCAAAATTCAGAGTGGCAACATTGATGATTATAGTGGAATGGACATTGCTTTGGAATAAATCTCTTGTGGTTAGCTTTAAATGACATAATTTACATAGGCAAAAATTTACAATGTTTTCATGATTTTAATCAGTATATTTAATTTTTTTTTTTGTAATATGTTTTTTTATTAATAAAGTTTTGCCTCGTTTTTGCGAGGCACGTCCCGTTCAACCTAGTCGGTTATATTAGGCCGCATGTTCAAATAAAAAAGACCCTTAGGTCTGAGATTATCAGTATAGTGTATCCCCACCATAACATGATAATTGGGTTACTGAAAATTTGATCGCAATAAATGTAGGGTTACTTTGTCCTGGCTTTGCCTTAGTGCTGTTTTCTTCCATCTCCACTTCAGTTTGTTTCGAGAAAAATGCGTTCCATGTTTTGGGAATTAGTAGAAAAGGAAGGATATATCAAATGAAATTTTGAAAGATGATCCAAACTTTTAACTGTAAAATACTGTGTAGGATGACAGATTGAACTGTATGACATCGATTTATGACCTAAGGTCAATTTTTACCACAAATTGAGATGGAATAAAGCAGAACTATAACAACAATGAGTTTGATACATGTGATGATTTTCTTAGTTTTTGTAATCTGAGCATGATTTGCAAAGCAGTGTGTGAATTGATAATTGTGTTATCTGCATTATCGAAGAGTTTTACTGTAATTGTAATGTTAGCAAAAAACAAATAGTATAGTTCCTTTTAATAATCAAGATGAAGGCACGAGCTTCAGGTTAAATAAGACGCCATGATCAAGAGACGTACACTGCAGTTTCGTTAGGCCTTCAAAAAGCATTAATAGAAGCAGATACATAGACAAGTGGGAAGCAGAGCATCTAGCCCACCAGAAGAAGGATGCAGATTATCAGCTTAACAGAAGTGAACAAATGGTTATCTTCAGACTCTCCACAAGCCACAACAGATTGAGTTACGATCTATTGAACAAGCTAAAGATAAGAATTACCGATAAGTGTAGTTGTGGCACTGATAAAATGACTGCTGAACATCTGCTACAAAAGGCCTAAGATATAAAAAAACAGAAAAAGCACTTATGGCTATCACCAGTACCACCCCTGGACAAACTCTATGGAGATACAAACAACCTCTGACTGTAAATGATGGGTTACTTTATAATGAGTTTGATTCTTGAAATGGTTTTCAAAGTATGTGTATTCTAAATTGATTTGCGAAACAAGCAGTCTACTGGTGATTGTGTTATATAAAAATGTGCAATATCTTAGGGTTTTTACTGTATTTGTAATGCGAACTTTAAAAAAGAATGGTAGAAGCAAGGCGCAGTAGACTGCGACCGCCATGTTGCCCAAGTGACTATTCATATGTGTACTTCAGTTAACCTTAACCTAACCCAAACCTTGTTTCAAGCTTGGTCAAACAGCTAGCCTTAGCCTAATCTCAACCATGTTTTGAGCTTTGTAAAAACTTGTAACATCCAAAAAACTTTGAATCCGTATTTTTTTTTTAAATTAATAAGTTCTAACTCCAAGCGAAACATTGCATATGTGATGTGACCAAAACGGCTGATTCCAGTCTACTGTCACCAACATCAACCCAAAATAATGGCTGCTTCTCAATAATCAGGAACACAGTATGAGCTTCAGGCTACATCAGCAGACGTCTAAGGATAGTTGACAAGGACCAGCAGACTGTCTATGAGGGAATCAAGCTGGTCAAGAGATGTATCTGCCTCCTGAGTCCAAATGATGGCATTGCTATTGCTGTCTGTAAGCTGAGGACAATTGTAACAAGTTAATGGAAGTTGGGAGAGCAACAAAAACAACAATAAAAAACATACAGATTTTTATAATTACCTTGTAGGTGCTTGCACAGAATAGAAGGAATCAAGTGGTATGACAAGATCACTAATGTGGAAGTAATGATGAGAACCAGACAAGTGCCAGTGGAACAAGAGGAGAGAATAGGATGTTGCCGATTGATAGGGCATGCATTTAGGATGATAGCATTACACGGTAGTCCTTGTTCTGACAACCTCATAGTAAGAGAGGTAATTGAGACTGAAGAATATACAGGGAAGAGAACTGGAGAAAGTAGATGGTGTTGGCTGTCTACTTTCCCACAAGTAACTACGACAGATATACAAGCTAACCAGGTCTACTTTCCCACAAGTAACTACGACAGATATACAAGCTAACCAGGTCTACTTTCCCACAAGTAACTACGACAGATATACAAGCTAACCAAGTCTACTTTCCCACAAGTAACTATGACAGATATACAAGCTAACCAGGTCTACTTTCCCACAAGTAACTATGACAGATATACAAGCTAACCAGGTCTACTTTCCCACAAGTAACTACGACAGATATACAAGCTAACCAGGTGTACTTTCCCACAACTAACTATGACAGATATACAAGCTAACCAGATCTATTTTCCCACAACTAACTATGACAGATATACAAGCTAACCAGATCTATTTTCCCACAACTAACTATGACAGATATACAAGCTAACCAGGTCTACTTTCCCACAACTAACTATGACAGATATACAAGCTAAACAGGTCTACTTTTCCACAAGTAACTATGACAGATATACAAGCTAACCAGGTGTACTTTCCCACAACTATGACAGATATACTAGCTGAACAGGTCTACTTTCCCACAAGTAACTGAAGCTATACAACCTAACCTGGTCTACTGTCCCACAAGTAACTATGACAGATATACAAGCTAACCAGGTCTACTTTCCCCATAAGTAGATACAAGCTAACCAGGACTACTTTCAATGGAAATTTTTGCCATTTTCTAACCCCACTCATCCCTCTTGTCACCTTTCAACACAAACACTGACCCCCCCACCCCCCCCCCCCCCCCTCACCATTATGTGATGTCACAAATTCACTACCCCATCCCTTGTTCTCTCCTCTCCCCCACTTTTTTAAATTCTGAAAAGATAGAATGTAGGTGAATGTAAATTAGTTAACTAGTGCAGATAAAGAAACATTTTTCAAGTGAAATAGTCCTTAATTAATCAGGCTTTTACAAAAATCTTCCCTTTCATGCACGAAACAGAGTACAACTTTCTCTACCCAATTAAATGCATTTGCACCCCCCACTCACACACACAAATATAATTGTAAACGGTCAACCTCACCCGAATAATATATTTCAACTTATGTGTCTTTGATCTCATCGGACTGTTGTTTGGATAGCGATAACATGCTACTGTTTTATTTTTACAGGCTTTTCTGTAACTCGCAACGTATGTCACCCTGTTGTTACCTTCAAATCTTGCAATCGATTTTTCAACCACTTCCAGATGAGCAATAGCTCTGAAAACTGGCATAGTTGTGCATTCCCCATGACAATACAATAATCAGTCGTAACAATACTAAAATTAATAAAATTGAAATTAATATTAATTTATTTTGTTTCTATAAAAAAACATCACTAAAATGGGCGATAACTGCAAATAATCTAGGTGTATTCTTTCCAACAAAATTGTCTCTCTTAAAACTTCATCTCCACACCCCCCTCCCCTCCCCCCAAGACATACACACAACTGACAAATACATTTTAAAAAATTTAATTTACAACTCTTATCAAAATATTAAAAGATTTTTTTTTTTAATATTAACTTTCTGTGTAATATACTGAATAATGAAATCGACCTCCTGTGCTGTGGACTCGTTTATCGCAAACTGATAATGTCATTAGCGGATCGATTACATTTGGCTTAAATTTTAAAAGAACAAAAATTTAAAAAAAATATTTTAAACACAGGTTTTTAATGCACTAAAAACCCAAAAATAATTTTTCAAGGAGTTTATAGCTTGCAGTAAAAATGTAACATCAAATTGACAAAAAGCCTGGGGCGCTTAAGTGCACAACATATATTTTATCCACAGGTGTCTAATGAAGTATAAAGTAGAAGTTAATTTCATATAGAATCAGCGCCCCAGGCTTTTTGTGAATTTGATGTTACACTTTACTGCAAGCTATAAACTCCTTGGAAAATTATTTTTGGGGTTTTAGTGCATTAAAAGCCTGTGTTTAAAATATTTTTTTAAATTTTTTTATTTAAAATTTAATTTTAACCAACAGTACAGTTTATTTAGTGTGCATATTTTTTTGTTTTTATAAGTTTTAAGTATTTTACCTTATATATTAAAAAAGAACTATATAATTTAAAAAAACTAATTTTAAACCAGTTAAAAGTTATCACAGTTATCCGATGTGTCAGATGTGATAATGATATTAATAAAAGTAATCCATGAGGGAGTTGTTAACTATTGCAGATACAAGGAGGCTATAAGGATTGAGGTTACAAAATCTATTTTGTTCAGACATCATTAATAAAAGAAGCGTTCTTCACTCGTGTGACATCACATTTCTTTAACCCCTTATATCACACTTTGCACACAATTTTGGACCCCTTCCCCCTCAATATGTGACGTCATATGTGGATGACCACCCATGCAGTGGCGTAGCAAAGGGGAGGATGTCTGGGGGTGGCCGCAGGAGGGGGTGCCACCACGGCAAGTCGTTTCTCAGCGAATATTTGTGTCCTGTTAATACACTGCCAAACTTGTTTTTTAAGCCAGTTCTATCTTTTTCATTTTCGTCTTCAAATTCAAAACGTGCCTCTCCTTCGACTGATGCTGTTCCAACATCTACTGTTGAATTACTTTATTCGTGGTGTCTACGGAAATGATGTATTCCCAAACTTATGCATAGCACCACAAATGCTGCTAACGATTTTTTACTTCAGGAGCTAGCTGTCAGTGTTCTCTTTTTCTTCTTTGATCCTTAGCCGCAGACTGTCAAAGCAGTCAGTGGCCATCACGCCTGGTGGCATCTTGTAGGGCAGCAATAAATTCCTTCTACTTTGTTTGGTCGGCGGCCATCCTTCGTACAGTACCCCATTTCTGGTTCATTCTTTGCATCTCAGCCTCCACAGTTTTCCACCAAGTTATTTTTGGTCGGCCTCTCTTTCGCTTTCCTTCGGGGGTCCATAGCAAAGCTGTTCTTGTAATGGCATCAGGGTCCCTTCTGAGGACGTGGCCAACCCAAGTCCAGCATCTGCCAGCTATGATGGAGTGCACATCCTCT
Organism: Oreohelix idahoensis; assembly: GCA_024509875.1. Lineage (NCBI taxonomy): Eukaryota > Metazoa > Mollusca > Gastropoda > Stylommatophora > Oreohelicidae > Oreohelix > Oreohelix idahoensis. The sequence continues at coordinate 65,243 of JAMPIV010004726.1, forward strand.
TGGTTACTCCGAATAAGTAGTTCTTGGTTGGTGATGGTATTCGGCCAAAAGATTCGGTGAATTTTCCTTTGGCTGTTTGGAAAGAGGACAGCTTCGACATTTCCTTCTCTGTTACTCTCCAACATTCCACACCATAGAGAAGCACAGGAAGTACACAGCTCTCATACTGTCTTAATTTGGTGTTTGTGCGGTACTGGGAAGACTTTCAGATGTTGCTGAGACTAGCAAAGGCTGTTCTCGCTTTATTCATTCTGTTGCTGATGTCCTTGCTTGTTCCGCCCTCTGGTGTTACTATGCATCCTAAGTATATAAATGTGCCTGTTTGTTATAGCTTCTGGTTCCTTATTGTTATTGGCTCAGGATTGCCCACATTGAGTGTCATGACCTCTGTCTTCTTCAGATTGATGTTCAGACCCACCTGCTGGCTATACATATTCAGTCTATCGGTTTTTTCTTGGATATGTTGATGTGAATGTGCCGAATAGTGCAATTTCATCTGCATATTCCAGGTCTTCCAGTGTAGAAAATGTTGTCCATCTAATTCCTATTGGACTGCAGTCTGTTATCTGGTGCATCACCCAGTCTATGACTGTCAAAAATAAAGTTGTTGATAAGGGGCATCCCTGTCGTACTCCTATTTTCACCTCAAAAGTAAGGTTGCACAACCCAACACTGCATGTAAAGTTGGAATAGAGGCTTTTTATAATGGAAACAATGCAGCTAGGAATTCCATAAGCCCTCAGTATTTTCCTTAGGCTGTCCCTGTCAAAAGCCTTTTCAAAATCAAAAATGTATAGCTGTCTCTGCCATTCTGAGCACTGCTTTATAATGTTCCTGAGGGTGAATATATGATCTGCACATCTTCTGTTCTTTCTGAATCCCGCTTGTTCTTTCCTCAGTTTATGGTCTACAGCTTTTTAAATTCTCTGGATAATTATCCTGCCTAGTATATTACTGGGAACTGAGAGGAGAGTAATTCCTTTCCAGTTGTTGCAGTCTGCAAGGTCGCCCTTCTTGGGCAATTTGACAATTATTCCTTTACTCCACTCCTTTGGTGTTGTCTCTGTATTCCAGACTTGTGCAAATAGTGGTTCCAATAGTTTTGCTGCTAGTTCAGGGTCTGCCTCGAATAACTCAGCATTTAAATTTTCGTGACCAGGCGCTTTTCCATTCTTTAACCCTTTGATAGCTGTGATGCTTTCTTCTCTTCGTGGAATGTCTGTATTTATGTCTAGGTCCGTTTCAGCCTCAGGAACATTCAGCTGCGTCTCTGGTGGTTCCTTATTCAGTGTTTCTCTGAAGTGCTCTGCCCATCTTGTTTCCTGCCCTTGTGCTGCGGTGATGAGATTTCCTTGCTTGTCTCTTACTAACATTATATTGTTTGCACCTCGTTTTTCACTGATAGTTTTAGTTATTTTATAAACTGTGCTTTATTCATTTCTCAGTGCTGCCTATTCTGCCTGCTTTGCAAGGTCATCCAGAAATTTCCGTTTGTTAGCACGGATTTGACGTTTTACTTCTTTGTCCAGCTGACTGTACTGTTCGCTATATATTTCTTTTAACCTGAGAGACTTTGCTTCTGTTTTCTTTCTTTTCATTTCTTTTCTCATCGCTATAATGTTTAACGTTATCCAATCTTGTCTCTTTCTTTCCTGGAATCCCAAGCACAATTCGCTGCTTTCCTTGTAAATTGCTGAAATGATGTTGAATTTCTGGTCAACATCATCTGTCGCTGTCTTTTCCTGGCTTTTGGCAATTTGATATCGTCTTTTTACATCAACCACGAAAGCTTTTCTGGTGAGGGGGTCCTCGAGTTTCATTATGTTATATATTTTCTGTTTGATTGAAATTGGTCCAGCAGCTCTGAGTTTCACCTTCAGTCTTGCTATTACAAAGTGATAATCACTTCCCACATCTGCACCTCTTCTTACTTTGACGTCTTGTAATGCATGTCTCCATCTACCACTGATCATAATGTGGTTTATCTGGTTTCTGTCCCATCCGTTTGATGATTCCCACGTTAACTTGTGCACTTTTTTGTGTGGAAAAAGTTTTCCTCCAATGGCAAGGTTGTTAATGCTGCAGAAGCTTATTAGTTTGTCCCCATTCTTGTTTACTGTTCCACTGCTGGATTTCCCCATCACTCTTTCATTATAAGTATTGTGTGTACCAACTTTCGCACTGAGGTCTCCCATTACAATAATAAGATCGTACCTAGGTGCATTTTCTATTTCCTTTTGTAGCTGTTGATTGAAGTTGTCCTTGACCTCTTCATCGCTGTCATTTGTTGGTGCATAGCATTGTATTATTGTGGTGTTGGTGAATCTCCCTCTCAGTCTTGTTCTTATCAGTCTGTTGTTGATGGGTTTCCTTTCCTGTAATGACCTTTCTATTCCTTTCTTCAGGATAATGGCTTCACCTTCATTGTGCTGACCATCCTCTCTACCAGAGTAAAGTACTGTTTCTCCTGTAGCTGTTTTTATTCTCCCTGTCTCGGTCCATCTGCTCTCACGTATTCCCAGGATATGTAATTTGTAGTTCCTCATCTCTGCTGTGATCTGCCTCAGCTTTCCTGCCTCATTCATGATTCTGACGTTCCAGAATCCAATTATAGTTTCGTGTTTTGCGGTCGGGGCATAAGTTTTCATGCCAATAGCTTCCTTTTGGCTTTCACCACTGACAGTCATACGAGCCTGAGATTCCGGGTCCGTCCCGCATCAAAGTTTTTCCATTTGTTGCTGTTTCCGTAACTGTTCAGATATTTTTCATAGGCAGGGGTGTCGGCCCTGCGCTACAACCACCTAACCTGGAGGACCAGGGTCCCAGCTTTTTTCTGACCCCTACACGCGCACACCTGTCCAACTTGGTTGAACCTACCAGGAGTAAAACTCCCGCTGGCATAGCTGTGGGGGTTGTCAGGATACGCAAGCTACCATACCGCTACAAGGTACTATTTATGACAGCAGCGTTCTCTTAGTAAACTAAAACTAATTCTTTCTATGTGGCAGGAATGCCTGAGTAAGCTGTCGCTTCTTAGTATGGAAAAAAAAACTCTTGAGAACATTGATTTTGATCATATAATTGATCAATTTGCAGGAATGAAGGTGCAAAAGATCACTTCATACATGCTACCGCTCAGAGATGAAAAACCTGTTTAAAAATCCAAAAACCCTGTACAAAGACCTAACAATCGTATCAAAAGAGTTAATTTGTGTAAAATTAGTTTCAATTACAGTGGGCTGTATTATAATTGAGGCATGGGGAATTTTCCTATTTAAGCAGGTCTTCACTTATTTTAACACCCAAACAATGAGTGTCTGAGTTTATTTTACACTGTAAAAATTAAATGGTCATGTCATCATTTAGTCTATTTTTGCGCTTAATGATCACTAACAGACTGGGAAATCCTGTGTTCGATAGGAACTTATAAAAAAAATTCTGAGACACAGTAATAAGGGGCATGGGTTAGAAATCCTAAGCCTAACCCTGAACCCAAACCTTAATCTTAACTCTAGCGTCGTACTAGGATGACATCGAAGAAGACATTCCACTGTTCTCACAACTAATTTTACTACTTCGTTATTATTATTATTATTGCGAAGAGAACACTTTTACTAAACTATATTATCCCGTTATATGGAATGGGGAGGTTTCTAGGGCGGTTTTGAATTATTTCACTAAATATTTGATGTAATTTAAAAAATATTAAAATCACGTTATCATATTATTTTTTTTTCAAAACAAAAAGCTCATAATTTGAAAGGAAAATATAAACTGGCGCTAGCGTAATTTATTCTCTACCAAACTTCAAAAATGAAAATAGCCCTTTTAGCGTAAATGGCAGTTTTAAATACCCATATGATTTTAATGCCAATCGTCATTACGACAAATATTGATAGTAATTAATTATTTAATAAAAATAACTCACTGGATGGTGGTAATAATGATATATCCGCCAAAGATAAATGAGAATGTATTTAAAGAAAGAAAATTAAAACATAGAAGAAAAGTAACTCCAAAAAAACTTTTCCATGGGGCTCTGATCGGGTTAAGATACACATGTGCCTTGCTTTCGTGATTTTTGTTTTCGAGTTTCATAATTCTTTTTATATTATTATTAAAATGTATATTTCTTACGCAGACTCTATATGTTTTAGTGAAATCAAGTAATTTGTAGTGGTATTCACTTTTTTTTTTTTGCATAACAGCAGCCTTAAATAATAAATTATGCTCAGTACGACGTAGTCGCTAAAATAATTTGTAACATGCTAGCTGCCGTCAGTATTAGTGAAAAATGATGAATGAACGACACACCACGCGGACTCTGGCAAATCCTGCATCAATCGAAAAATAGGCAGCTTGATTTCATTGGTTAATTTTTTTATTCACGTGGCCTAACATCTCGCCGAATCTCATAACACAAATATTGGCTACATTTTGGCACAAGACGGTCGATTTATATATATATATATTTAATAATTAGGTGAAAAAACCTGTACAGAAATTATGTACGAGGCGTACACATTTGAAAACGCAAACATCTTGTACATATTACGGGAAAACCGTAGCGTATGGCATGTATGTCACTTTATAGTAGAAAAATCGATACCTGCTGTTTACTGCTTTTAATGCTAATAAAAACACCTATTAAAAAGAGCAGTTTATTTCTTTTCTTTTGTGTTTAATTAATTATTAAAATTTCAAATTTTCCCAATAATTCATACTTTACTTAATATTGTTCTAAATTCCTGAAAATGCTTGATATAGTCCTTTAAACTTCCTTTTGATTTGTCTACAAAATGAGCATGTATTTTTCATTTGATAGTGACTGGGGCGCATTATTCCTGGCTCGCCTCGGCGCTAAAAACCCTCGGTACGCCACTGCCCCCATGACAGATATATAAGCTTACCAGGTTTATTTTCCTACAGTTAAATATGCCAGATATAGAAGCTTGCCAAATCTAATTTTGTTCAGAGATAATTATGAAAGATATACATGCTTACCAGGTCTACCTTTCTGGAGATAACTACGACAGCTTACCTGATCTACTTTCCCAGCGGAACATATCACACACTTGCATATCTTGCTCCCCGCACCACAACAAAATGGGATGAAACAAGTTGTGACTCTCCTGCATTGAAAAAAATCCAAAACAAAACAAAATTAATGGAAATATAGAAATCATAATCCAGTCTTCCAGCTTCTGTTTATTTATCTGATCATCATATAGCTATTTCAATCATCATTTTGATCGTTCAGCAAACAGGATTTGTCTGCCATGTCATTGATACATCATTACATTTTTAATAATGATAATATACGCTACAAACAATAACAAGACTGCACTTGAAGAAACACCCTTACAAGATGTAGAATCATACACATATTTTGGCAGCTATTAATCCAGACCCCTGAATACATTTTCCAAAACTGCCCAACCCATGATGACCCCCGACGCCTGACCTGGTCAGAGGGTGCTGAGCTCAGGCAAAGCTATGGTGCTGCCGCATGGACCTGGAAAAGACTGGACTTTGTCCTAGTGACAGGCCTGCAGAATTAGCTTGACTACAAACTGAACGCAGAAGAAGATGAAGAAGAAAAAGGCACCAGTTATATAGACACGGTTGGAGGGGCAGACAGCGCTATCAAAATAAGAATACAAAAAGTTAGAGAAGCTTTCACTGACTTTGAAAATATTTTTTTTTTAAACGAAAAGAAATCAAGTCGTCCAGCATTAAAATCAGAATTTTCTATTCAAATGTCAATGTCGTCCTAATCCATGGTTTTGAAACGTTACAACAACAAAAACAACGATAATTAAGAAGATAAACTTTCTTAAAAGGGTGCTTTCATAGAATAGAGGAATTGAAATGGTGCGACAAGATTTAGTTGTGGAACTGATGACAAGAACCAGGTGAATTTCAGTGAAGCAAGAGATGAGAAGAATGCCCCTGCAATGGATGGGAGATGCAATGGGGAAACCAGCATACAGTTTTGCAAGGCATTGCGTGTTCTAAGTTCCCCAGGAAATAAATATTACACACACATAAAGGTATGTTTTCAGGCACTCATGAATAATAAAGAAGTAGAAAACTAGACAACAGAAAAACAACAGACGTGAGTGGCTTAAAGGGGAATCGAACGCAGGACCTTCCGTGCAGCACCCCCGCATAGCTATGGAAGTGAATCACACTATCCTCCCTGGCAGCTAATCACCACAAAAATTAGGCTTCGATGACAGGGGTTATTAGTGCGACCCACCAAACATAACAATGGAAATTTACCTAGGGCAATCCAGCAATATTAATGACGAAATCACTTCTGTTATTCCACTATTATCCAGCATAGGTCAGATTACACAAGACAAAGAACTTAATACTGTGTCTAGTAAATGATAGAAGACTAAGAACAGTAATTACCGGACAGAGGGTAGGTTTTGGTATTGTATTAAGGTTTTAAACACATAAAGAAGGGAAACTTGAGGCCTGTAAAGAGAGGCAGAGGCAGGTTAAAACACAAGGAGAAGATAACTGAAGACTTACATGAAAGACATTAGAAAAACACACGGAGAAGAGAACTGAAGACTTACATGAAAGACATTAGAAAAAAACACACAGAGAAGAGGACTTACATAAAAGACATTAGAAAAACACACAGAGAAGAGGACTTACATAAAAGACATTAGAAAAACACACAGAGAAGAGGACTTACATAAAAGACATTAGAAAAACACACAGAGAAGAGGACTTACATAAAAGACATTAGAAAAACACACGGAGAAGATAACTGAAGACTTACATGAAAGACATTAGAAAAAAACACACAGAGAAGAGGACTTACATAAAAGACATTAGAAAAACACACAGAGAAGAGGACTGAAGATTTACATAAAAGACATTAGAAAAACACACAGAGAAGAGGACTGAAGACTTACATAAAAGACATTAGAAAAACACACAGAGAAGAGGACTTACATAAAAGACATTAGAAAAACACACAGAGAAGAGGACTTACATAAAAGACATTAGAAAAACACACGGAGAAGATAACTGAAGACTTACATGAAAGACATTAGAAAAAAACACACAGAGAAGAGGACTTACATAAAAGACATTAGAAAAACACACAGAGAAGAGGACTTACATAAAAGACATTAGAAAAACACACAGAGAAGAGGACTTACATAAAAGACATTAGAAAAACACACGGAGAAGATAACTGAAGACTTACATAAAAGATATTAGAAAAACACACGGAGAAGAGGACTTTCATGAAAGACATTAGAAAAACACACGCAGAAGATAAGTGAAGACTTACATAAAAGACATTAGAAGAACACACGCAGAAGATAACTGAAGACTTACATAAAAGACATTAGAAAAACACACGGAGAAGAGAACTGAAGACTTACATGAAAGATATTAGAAAAACACACGGAGAAGAGGACTTACATAAAAGACACTAGAAAAACACCCAGAAGATAACTGAAGACTTACATAAAAGACATTAGAAAAACACACGCAGAAGATAACTAAAGACTTACATAAAAGACATTAGAAAAACACACGGAGAAGAGAACTGAGGACTTACATAAAAGACATTAGAAAAACACACGCAGAAGATAACTGAAGATGTACATAAAAGACATTTGAAAAACACATGCAGAAGATAACTGAAGACTTACATAAAAGACATTAGAAAAACACACGGAGCAGAGAACTGAAGACGTACATAAAGGACATTAGAAAAACCCACCGAGAAGAGGACTTACATGAAAGACATTAGAAAAACACATGGAAAACATAACTGAAGACTTACATAAAAGACATTAGAAAAACACATGGAGAAGAGGACTTACATGAAAGACATTAGAAAAATATACGCAGAAGATAACTGAAGACTTACATGAAAGACATTAGAAAAATAAACGCAGAAGATAACTGAAGATTTACATGAAAGACATTAGAAAAATACACGCTGAAGACTTACATGAAATACATTAGAAAAATACACGCAGAAGATAACTGAAGACTTACATGAAAGACATTAGAAAAATAAACGCAGAAGATAACTGAAGACTTACATGAAAGACATTAGAAAAATACACGCAGAAGATAACTGAAGACTTACATGAAATACATTAGAAAAATACACGCAGAAGATAACTGAAGACTTACATGAAATACATTAGAAAAATACACGCAGAAGATAACTGAAGACTTACATGAAAGACATTAGAAAAACACATGCAGAAGATAACTGAAGACTTACATAAAAGACATTAGAAAAAAACATGCAGAAGATAACTGAAGACTTACATAAAAGACATTAGAAAAACACATGCAGAAGATAACTGAAGACTTACATGAAAGACATTAGAAAAACACATGTAGAAGATAACTGAAGACTTACATGAAAGACATTAGAAAAACACACGCAGAAGATAACTGAAGACTTACTTAAAAGACATTAGAAAAACACATGCAGAAGATAACTGAAGACTTACATAAAAGACATTAGAATAAAACATGCAGAAGATAACTGAAGACTTACATAAAAGACGTTAGAAAAACACATGCAGAAGATAACTGAAGACTTACATGAAAGACATTAGAAAAACACACGCAGAAGATAACTGAAGACTTACTTAAAAGACATTAGAAAAACACACGCAGAAGATAAACGAAGACTTACTTAAAAGACATTAGAAAAACACACGCAGAAGATAACTGAAGACTTACATAAAAGACATTAGAAAAACACACGCAGAAAATAACTGAAGACTGACATAAAATACATTAGAAAAACACACGGAGAAGAGGACTTACATGAAAGACATTAGAAAAAAACACATGGAGAAGATAACTGAGGACTTACATGAAAGACTTTAGAAAAACACATGGAGAAGATAACTGAGGACTTACATGAAAGACATTAGAAAAACACACGGAGAGACCTTGAAAGCATTGCACCAGAGTGCACCACACAAGACATGAAGACTAGGCACAAACCTGTTGAATGGTCAAGAAGCTGGAGGATAAACCTAACCTTAACCCTTACCCGATATTCTTTTAAGACCTAATTGAACACACGTCCCCTTCTTCATTCCAACCCTTTATTTTTCAACCAATCATGCTTTAAATCAACCAATAAATACACATTCATTAAAAAAAAAAAAAAAAATCTCATAACGTAAATAATAAATGCAATTCTAAATTGGCAGAAAAATGTATTCAAGTGCTGTAAGTCTTGTATGCAAATTTTGTTGTGTGTTTTACATGGTGTAATATACAGACATGAGGACGCTGATTACAGCAAAATGGACGGGGTAGTGGAGGACCAAAGTATACATGGAGAAGAGAACTGGACGGGGTAGAGGAGGATCAAAGAATACATGGAGAAGAGAAATGGACGGGGTAGAGGAGGACCAAAGAATACATGGAGAAGAGAAATGGACGGGGTAGAGGAGGACCAAAGAATACATGGAGAAGAGAAATGGACGGGGTAGAGGAGGACCAAAGAATACATGGAGAAGAGAAATGGACGGGGTAGAGGAGGACCAAAGAATACATGGAGAAGAGAAAAATGAATGAATGAGTGAGTGAGTGAATGAATAAATGAATGAATGAGTGAATGAATGAATGAATGAATGAATGAATGAATAAGTGAATGAATAAGTGAATGAATGAATAAATGAATGAATGAATAAATGAATGAATAAATGAATGAATGATGAATGAGTGAATAAATGAATGATTAATGAATGATGAATGAATGAATGATGAATGAATGAATGATGAATGAATGAATGAATGAATGAATGAGTGAATGAATGAATGAATGAATGAGTGAATGAATGAGTGAATGAATGAATGAATGAATGAATGAATGAGTGAATGAATGAATGAGTGAATGAATGAGTGAATGAATGAATGAATGAATGAATGAGTGAATGAATGAATGAATGAATGAGTGAATGAATGAGTGAGTGAATGAATGAGTGAATGAATGAGTGAATGAATGAATGAATGAATGAGTGAATGAATGAGTGAATGAATGAATGAGTGAATGAATGAGTGAATGAATGAGTGAATGAATGAGTGAATGAATGAATGAATGAGTGAATGAATGAATGAGTGAATGAATGAATGAGTGAATGAATGAGTGAATGAATGAGTGAATGAATGAGTGAATGAATGAGTGAATGAATGAATGAGTGAATGAATGAATGAGTGAATGAATGAATGAGTGAATGAATGAGTGAATGAATGAGTGAATGAATGAGTGAATGAATGAGTGAATGAATGAGTGAATGAATGAATGAGTGAATGAATGAATGAGTGAATGAATGAATGAATGAATGAATGAGTGAATGAATGAATGAGTGAATGAATGAATGAGTGAATGAATGAATGAGTGAATGAATGAATGAATGAATGAGTGAATGAATGAATGAGTGAATGAATGAATGAGTGAATGAATGAGTGAATGAATGAATGAGTGAATGAATGAGTGAATGAATGAATGAGTGAATGAATGAATGAATGAGTGAATGAATGAATGAATGAGTGAATGAATGAATGAATGAGTGAATGAATGAGTGAGTGAATGAATGAGTGAATGAATAAGTGAATGAATGAGTGAATGAATGAGTGAATGAATGAATGAATGAATGAATGAATGAATGAGTGAATGAATGAATGAATGAATGAATGAGTGAGTGAATGAATGAGTGAATGAATGAATGAAAGAGTGAATGAATGAGTGAATGAATGAATGAGTGAATGAATGAATGAGTGAATGAATGAATGAGTGAATGAATGAGTGAATGAATGAATGGGTGAATGAATGAGTGAGTGAATGAATGAATGAATAAAAATGGGCGTACGAGGCGGCCTTTGTAGCACCTCGTGGTGGGCTATATAGCTCACATAATACAAAAGAGTTAGTTTACTCACTTTGGACAAATCAGACACAGGCAACATCTGGGTAAGGTTGCATTAATCTGTTCCAACAAATGGGTAATATCAGCCCTGAGCTGATCTTTGGCTGACTGCAGCCACATCATTACGGACGAAGTCATTCTTTGGCCCACGTCATTTACATTCTGTAGAACATCGAGTACAGATACAATATGAGAAATGGACGTGGTAGACGGATAGATGATTACAAATATACCATCACCACCCCTCAGCTCGCCAGGGTGTACGGCCTTTAACAAATTCATGCCAAGGCTTCCTGTCCTGTGCCATCTGTTCCAAATCTCTCCTTGTCCTCCTCATCCCTTTTATATCTGTCTTCAGTTTTCTTCTCTATGTGTTCTTTTTTATTTTTGCTCTTCCTCTACATCTGTGACCCTGATGATTCTCGAACAAGGACTGCCTTGTAACGTTATCAACAGGTTTCTTCAGTGTTTATTCTACTCATCTGCAGTGTCTTTTCTGATCTTTTGTTCCACTGGCACTTGTCAGGTTCTTGCTATCTTTATTTTCATTTTTATGGTTGTTTTCAGTAATGCTATTATTATTCTCCGTTCTATTGCTTCTAGTTCTATGAGTGCTTTCTGTGTTTCCTTTGACAACATTACAGCCACACCTTCACTATGGTGTGAGCTTTCTTCTTCATGCTATGAGGACAGCGCCATTTCTGCTGTGACTAGTTTTCTCATGTTTACCCACTTCCACCTTGTTTAGCAACGTCTAAAGATATCAATCTTGTCGTTGTGCATTTCTGCTGCCACTTGTGCAGCTTTCACTTGTTCTTTCAATGTACGAACATTCTAGGCAGGGTCGGCTCTTGGGCGGTGAGAGCAATGCAGCCCCACAGATCTACTTTCCCCACAAGTAACTATGACAGATATACACTTAGGGGAGGTGTCAACATGTATTAAAATTAATTAAAACATTAAAAATGCTAAAAGAACAAGAAAAATGCAACAGAGAAAATTTCACAGTAAATAACTATCTGCTTATATGAAAGTCGGCGCCATCAAGAGATTTTGCACCCCCTTGAAAAATCCCTAGCTCTGGATCTAATCCAAAATTCTAAATCTGGAGATTTTTCTATACAAAAAAAAAAAAAAAACCACCTTAGTCAGCAAGTTAGACTGCTTTAGGTGGGCCACTACTTTCTGGGGCTCACTTGGTGCCGGGACCCCAGGGACGTGACCGGCACAGCTAGGCGATAGCTACGCTGCTGCTTATTGACACTGTTAAACCCTCTGTGGATGGGAAGGAGCGAAGCTCCTGACCGGGTTGGAAGGAAAGTCCTCAGGTTCCCCAGCCTCGCAATGACATGTCATTGGGCCGAAGGGCTGAAAGCCCAAGTGCCGCTGGATAAGGAAAAAAAAAAAAAAAAATTGACACTGTTTGTTGACCTTTAGCATACATGCCAACTAGTACAGGTTACCCATATTCTGTACAGGTATATTTAGTTTTCAAATTTGTACAGTTGTACACACTTTCTCTACAGGTCGTTTGGTTAATTTTCACACACACGCACACACGCATGCACGCACGCACACACACACACACACATATTTTTTTTTCTTAACCAGCAGCTCTTGGGCTTTCAGCCCTTCGGCCCAATGACATGTCATTGCGAGGCTGGGGAGCCTGTGGACTTTCCTTCCAACCCGGTCAGGAGCTTCACACCTTCCTATCCACAGAGGGTTTATCTCATGAGCCGTTCAGGTTCTTCAGTCAAAATCCTGGTCGATGACACTTCTTCAAATGCCCACACCCGGGCTTGAACCTTGAACACCTGATCGCCAGTGCAATGTGGTAACCATTACACAAGGGCTGCTTCCCATATATATATTTATACAAGTATATATATATATATATATATAATGGAATGTTGGAGAGTGACAGAGAGGGAAATGTAGAAATTGTCCTCTTTCCAACCAATCTGCCTGAGAAAACCTCTCCGAATCTTTTAGCCGAATACCATCACCAATCAAGAACTGCTTCCTCGGAGCAACCATTATATATATATATATATATATATATATATATATATATATATATATATATATATATATATATATATATATATATATATATATATATATATATATATATATATATATATATATATATATATATATATATATACTGTATATATATACTTGTATAAATATATATGGGAAGCAGCCCTGGTGTAATGGTTACCACATTGCACTGGCGATCAGGTGTTCAAGGTTCAAGCCCGGGTGTGGGCGTTTGAAGATGTGTCATCGACCAGGATTTTGACTGAAGAACCTGAACGGCTCATGAGATAAACCCTCTGTGGATAGGAAGGATATATATATATATATGTGTGTGTTAAGTTTCCTACATCCGAGGTGAAGAATTGTACCAAATGTGCTCAATACAAACAAGGAAAAGCATTAAAGAATTACTTATGATAGAGCATAAGAAAAAAAAAATGTGCTCCTTTGTTTTCTCAAAGAAGAAAACGGTCGTTGTATGGTTTTTTTCTTATTTTTTTGTACACATTTTTCAGATTTTTGTACAGGTGTTTCGGAATTTTGTTCAGGTGTTTCAAATTTTGTAGAGGTTTCTCAGATTTTTTGTACAGGTTTTTTATCTCGGAGGTTGGCAAGTATGCTTTAGTGGCTTAAAATTTCTACAAGATGGGGTAGTTAATTATCAATACTGACCAAAGTTTCACCAGTTGTGCATGAGATGCAATTGCAGCCCTGATCCCCAATTTGACAGCACGTCTGATTGCACACTTGATAGTAACCACGGCAGATGTCACACTTGCAACAAAAACCATTGGAGCTGCCATCTGTAAGGAAGTAATTAAAAGTAGTGATAATGTTAATAGTGATGTCTGGCGTTACTTCAAACCAGTGATTCTTAACCAGGTATGTACGCACCTCATGTGGATGCGCGACCAAACTTTTGAGGATGATGTTATTGTCAGTGTTAAACAGAATCGACCTCACTGCACTCTGGGCAAACCCATTGGTGCTCAGTCTCCCTCAGCAAATGTCAAAGAGTATGAATGTTAATTGTACCTGTAGCATGCTGCATGCACATACGACAGATGCATCCTCTCTCATGTCCATCTCTGTTAGTTCCACGTTTGATGCCAAACTACAACAGTCTGAGCCTTGTTGATTCATCCATTGCAGTGTCATTATCTAGCAGGCAATCATTAATTGCCCTTAGTATATCTCCCTTATCCATGTCTAGTGTCCCCACTAAGGGTGCTCTCGAGGCCAGTTTGTCAGCTCTCTCAATGCCACATACCCCTGCATAACCAGGACAGTAGATCCACCCCAGTTCTTGAAGACTTGAGAATTCTATTGATGATTTCCATTCCTGCTGCAGCCATCTGTTCTGAACTTTCCGAAGCATGGCTTGAGAGTCTGACAATGTAACTGCCCTGGTTGATGGAGTTTCAGACAGCCAGCTTAGTGCTGCAGTAACTGCCTCTACCTCCATTCTCATGCTTGAGGTTGTTGTCATGTAGGCCCCACTCTGTTCAGCAATGACCCTGCCCTTTATTCTCGCAGAGAAGCCCCATCCTGATTTCTCACCACGCATGAGAGACATGCCAGATATTTTAGAAGGCGAGTTATCTTAACCAAAATACAAATAACTCAGGTTCAGCATTGTTACTCCTAGGTGGATTCACCTAGATCTAGATTTTTATTTTTTTTTAGTCCCATCTAAGTGTCATTTTCCTTCATTAGTTGAAGAACACCACCTAGATTTTTGCCAAAAATCGGCCTAAATAGTCCAAAAAATCTGCCAAAATCGCCCAAGTCCCCGATATCTAGTAGCAACGCTGCTCAGATGTATTTGTGCAAAATAGAACAGTGACAATGTGGATTTAATACCGAATCTATGTCACATTTTAAAAGTAACAGTTTCTCAAGCATAATTGAACAGAAATAGCAACAGTAGGCGCATTAATCTAGTAAAATGATGATTCATAATTGCTATCAAACATAAAATGCTCAGTTTTTATATAATCTGATATTTATTATAAAATTTAAAACATATTTACAAGTATTTCTCTGCCATTCATTAGTTATGAATCGTGCGCAAGGATGATACGCAATTTCGTGAAGCGTTCCATTTTTTTACACATAGTGATTTGTTTGTGTGATGTGGTGTTTTTTTTTTTTTGTTTTTTTTTTTAACTGTTTGTTTGCATTAAAAATTTTTATACTTTACACCGTTAGACAAGTATTATGAGACTACTATTTTAGAGGTAAGGAAAACACACACACACAAAATTCGTCATCATTGTCACGAAGTGGCTTTAATTTAGAGTCTGTCTGAGTACAGAGACAAGACACTAGTTATGCGAAAGTCTGAGAGATTTAGATGAGAATTACAGTGAAAGTGGAAGGATGAGACTTATAGCTTCGAGGGTGAGAACCTAGAATGACTCTCCCTCGCCACTTGTGACTTATTTACTAGCTACTGTCTCACCACCTCTGACTAGCAGAAAGAAGATAAGGTTACACTAAATTGTCCACAGACACTACTATACAGATAAAACATATAAGTACAGTATAGTTAAAGATAAACTGATCCAGTGTACATTTTATAGTTTATTAAACAACAATTCAATACCACAGCAAACAAAATAAAAGTGCGAGTTCGCACAACCTGAAAAAAGAACAATTCAAATGAACGACACAATATAAAAATTTCCACACTCTCTTTCCCACCTGCATGAAAAACAACTAAGGATAAAGAAATATACTTGGTGGGGGCCTCTAAGTAAGAGCCACCACTCCTGACCACACTATTGTTACTAACTAACACACTGTCCCGCTGAAGATGTATAAACTAAATGTCTATACGGTCTCAGGGCGCTCTAGGCGATCCTGCTCAACTAACCAATACACTACAAGACATGCTACGTTAAGGATTTTTCAGTACTACCCCAGAGGCTGTCCTCTAAGTACTTCTATCTACCCTACTCTTCCTTGACAACTTCTCTCTCTCTCTCTTTCTCTCTATTTCTCTCTCTCTCTCTCTCTCTCTGTCTCGGTTCAGTGCCTCTCGGATGCTACCGTCTTTGTCTGAGGCTCCGATGAGTTGCTTCTCCGTCACGCACCTCCCCTCGTTAGCATTTAGAAAGGTATGTTTTCCCTCTCTCCTTTCCCGAATACTGATGAAGAGAGCCTTGTTAAATACAGCTTTATGTTGCTGCCTAAGGCTGCAGATGTTCTCACTGCTGATGACAATCAATTCTTCAAATTGCCGAGTTAACCCGCTTCTGGTTTAAGCCCACTGCATTATTATGGCAGTGTGTAAACAAACACCAGGCAACGTTGCCTGTTTGGTGTGGCCTTTTTCGAGCTAAGAGCTCCTTTTATTTAGAGGCAAGTCTCCCGCTGAGGCATAGGTTTCCTCACGTCAAGAGAAACTTCTAATTCCTCTCAGTGCTGCAGACGTAACTGGGCGCCGGTACAAGCGCGTACCGAGTTGTCTTTAATTACACTAAGGTCTCGTGTTGACTTCTCCTGAGAAGGCAAAGTCCGTGGTAGGCGTAGGGCTATCTATAACCTCCACCACCACGCCGTGACTGCCAACGTTACAGAGTTTCTCGAATTGAGCAAACTGCACAATGGCGCTTCTTCACGGCAAAAACTCTTTGGACTAGTGAGCCTGAAGACTTTCGATGCTCACTATTTATATTATGAATTTTGCTGATGCAATATCAGACGCGGTGATTCATCGCGTTCGCTTCTAGCATTATCTATCAAGAACCACTTTTAACCAACCTTTGACCTGCTATCATGTCTGCACATAAATTAATCGAGCCCATCCAATCATATTATAAGCTAAACTCTGACTCAGTGTTTACCAAGCAAATCGCAAAATTATTCCTGCTCACCCGCCGAAATAATACGTAATATTCCTTAACCCTCTGACCTTCTATCTACCAGAATAATTTTACTGGTTCGGCGTTAACCTGGATCGTGCTTCCCCCCATCCTTACAATTAAAAAGGGTTGGTAAAGGTGGTCGATTTATCCTACTGTCCAAGAAAAAATACAACAGAATTAATAACTAGTCATCTCGAATGCCTAGTAATAATAAAGAACAGATTAATTACATGGAAAAGTAAAATGGGGCGAGTTCAAAATAAAAAATACAGTAACTCATCACAATCATCATCAGCTGCCATCTCCACAATGAAAGTCAGCTGGAATAGATCTCCAACGTTACACACATAATTAAGAACATTTAATTTGCTCTGTGTACAATAATTGGACAGAAGATGTGATGCCAAGTTCACATATCGGCAACTGAACACATAATATGTAAATAGAGACACTTTGTATCCTGTTTATAACCCTTCAAAGGTCGAATGGGGTATTTTCCTTCATCAATATAAATAAAAATCAGGTTGCAACCAACACAAAATCTATGAACCCCTATAGATACCCAACAGGCTTGAAATGCATGGAGGAAATAAAACACTTGGATGCTCTAACTATATCAGTTAATAACAATAGTACATACAAGCCAGTAGTTGCATCCTGGGAGCTTAGGAAGCCAGATGCCGACTACCACCTGGCAAGCATAATTTTTAAAACAACGTATATGAAAACTATCAAAACTAAAGCCAGGAAATATATACCACAAATATCAAAGGACATTATTACAATGTAAACAAATGGATCTGAAGGAGAAGATAATTAACTGGGGACAGGAACTTATGTTCCCAACTGGCAAATGGTGAAAGGATATATTAAAACAAATAATACATCTGTTTTCACAGCAGAGATGGTTGCAATTCTGAAAGTTCTAGAAACCTTCTCTACCAATCCTCCTCATAAATTGACAAAATTAACAAACTCACTTTCAGCTATTCAAGCTATAAGAAACTTGTGAGAATGCAGTAGATCAGATATAGCAGAAGAGACATTTCTGACAAATACTTACCTATACTCTAGAACAGTGGTTCTCCCCCTCCCTAGTGGAACAAGAGTTGAGAAGAAGACTCTGGCGATGGATAGGACACACATTGAGGAAACCTGTTGATAGCATTATAAGGCAGTCCTTGTTCTGGAATCCACAGGGAAAGAGAGGCAGAGGTAGACCAAAAAACACATGGGGAAGAGTGCTGGATACAGAGGTGAAAATGATGAGTAAAACATCGAAAGAACGAGCGGATGGCACAGGACAGGAAGATTTAACATGTGTTTGTTGAAGGCCTATGCTCCTTAGGGAGCTAAAGGGTATTGATTGATTGATTGATTTCCTACTAACATGTAGCAAGTATGAACAACAGAGAAAACCAATGTTAGATTATTTACAGGCATGCGGTTCATCCGTAATTGTAGAACAGGTGTTGAGAATAGATAGGCCTAGAGAATTGCACAAAACAGTTAAACAGTATATTAAAAGAACTAAAATTAATATATAAGGATTGGGGGTGGTGTGATGGAAAAGTGGGACTCTAGAGGGTGTCTCATCATGCTTGTTGATGATAGCTGATGATTGGTGGATTGGGTGTCATCTCTGACACACCAGCTTTCCCACTCTTCTCTCCCTTGTTAAAAACATGGCAGTTGTGAGAGTTTTTTGTTATTGTTTGTTTGCATTTTTTTGTTTGTGTTAATTTAATTAATTAATTTTTTATTTTTATTTTATTTTATTTTTTTTAATTATTTTTTTTTGGGGGGGGGGGGGGGCGTGTTATGGAAAAAAAAGGGGGGGGGCACACACACATACTTTCACACAATTTTACATTTGTAATTTACTCTATTTGAAAGTGGAGTGGGGATGCCATGTTTTGATATCAGAATTATTATCTTGAATTCACTACACTATATATCTTAATTATAACCCATCAAGGGTTATTTGTTATTAAAAGAAGACAAAAATGAATGGTACTTAAAATATTAACCTTCTTGAAAAATGTTTTGAATAATGGCACGGGTTATTTTCAAAAAGATATTTTTGCTGTCTAATCTGAATGAAAAAAACAAACAAATAAACAAGCAAACAAACAAACAAAAACCTGTAAATTCCTCATACAAGCACTCCTAATTGATATGTCTCTAATGACCAGTTTCCCAGTGTTTTTTGTCACTACATGCACTAAATAAATAAATAAAATACTATTGTTTATTTTATGTAAAAAAAAACATACTTTTACCATTATCGCATTTTATCATTTACAGCGACGGTAGTGTGTACTGTGGATTCAGATACTTAGTGCTTCTTGCTTTTTTTTTATTTTCAAGTAATCGTAATGTTTGCTGCATATGTTGCTAAGGTTATGATAGTCTCAGATAATAACAGAGTTTGTCGATACATTGTCAGTGAGTTGCGGTTATTGATATTTTGAATACTTTGATTGAGTTCAGTATCTTGTATGAGTTATTGCTTTGTAAAGTTTTGAATGTTGAACTGGATCATTCTTGTAGGTGTACGCCGCGTCGTGCTGTTGTGTTAACTATTCTCTCGACCAGGGTTTCTTAGCCTTTTTTTGTGTGTGTGTCATGGACTCCTTTGATTGTCCGATGAAGACCGTGGACTCCTTTGATTTTTTGATGAAGGCCATGGACACCTTTAATTGTCCGATGAAGGCCACTGACTCCTCTCATTGTCCGATGAAGGCCACTGACTCCTCTCATTGTCCGATGAAGGCCACTGACTCCTCTCATTGTCCGATGAAGGCCACTGACTCCTCTCATTGTCCGATGAAGGCCACTGACTCCTCTCATTGTCCGATGAAGGCCACTGACTCCTCTCATTGTCCGATGAAGGCCACTGACTCCTCTCATTGTCCGATGAAGGCCACATACCACCTCTTGATAAAAAATATACATAAAAGCAAAATAAATAATTTTACATTAGACATTTTCTGTTATCTACACGAACTCCCTAGAATCCATTCATAGACCTCAAAGCGGTCAATGGACCATAGGTTAAGAAACCATGCTCTAGACTTTGTTGTTGTTATGCGAGAGGCATGGCTGTATACTAATGCACTAGAAGATAGTGTGTCTTAGACATGATGTGCAAATGTACTAGACGATATGGTATTTGTTTGCGAGTTAGACCCTACTTAAGTACCATATAAAATTGAATGGTTACACTTATAATGTCAAAATTGTTGAAGACGATGTAAAAAATGACAGTGAAGGCAGGGATGAAGAAAATTCTTACCCTTCGTACTGTTTGTCAACGTTGACAACTTTTCCAAAGCCAGACGAAGATCTTTTGTTATCAAATCATTCAACAATGACTCAGTCTCCTGCCTGTGAAAATAAAAAAGGACATTATATCTTATATTTATTTTTAACTGAACAAGAAAAATATCTTGTTCAACCCTCGATGATTTAGTGTGTTTATTATTTTAAATAGTATATTCAATAGCCACTATTTTTGTTTCAAGATGGTGACGTAAATATAGACGTTTACGAATTTCTACTTTTTTAAAAAAAAATATGAATCAGTCAAAAAGAGACACAACACTGCTGCCTTGCAGGTAGGCCGAGGACAGTCAAAAACTAATGAATGCAACCCGACAGAAATGCCTGTTGAAATAAAATGCATTGGGCCTCAGTGCCAAATGAAACAGCGCAACCGTGCTAAGATTGAAGATGAAGTCACAAATAAAAATAAAAGTAAGTAGAATGGTGCTAATCCCGTGGAGTCCCGCCAGGCTGTGAGAACCATCCCTGGAAAAATTTTATGGAGATACAAACAGTCTCAAGTTTATCGCTGATTTCTTTTGAAAATATTCAAGTAGACTCTGAGAAATATTCAAGTAGACTCTGAGAAATATTCAAGTAGACTCTGAGAAATATTCAAGTAGACTCTGAGAAATGTTCAAGTAGACTCTGAGAAATATTCAAGTAGACTCTGAGAAATATTCAAGTAGACTCTGAGAAATATTGGAAGAAGAAGAATGTGGAGAATTGTCATTATTTGTTTCTAGTCTCTATTATAAATAGACAACATTACAGCAATCTTACAACATTACAGCAATCCTACAGTATTACAGCAATCTTACAACATTACAGCAATCCTACAGTATTACAGCAATCTTACAACATTACAGCAATCCTACAGTATTACAGCAATCTTACAACATTACAACAATCTTACAACATTACAGCAATCTTACAACATTACAACAATCTTACAGCAATCTTACAACATTACAACAATCTTACAACATTACAGCAATCCTACAGTATTACAGCAATCTTACAACATTACAGCAATCCTACAGTATTACAGCAATCTTACAACATTACAGCAATCTTACAACATTACAGCAATCTTACAACATTACAGCAATCTTACAACATTACAACAATCTTACAACATTACAGCAATCCTGCAGCATTACAGCAATCTTACAACATTACAGCAATCCTACAGTATTACAGCAATCTTACAACATTACAGCAATCTTACAACATTACAGCAATCTTACAACATTACAACAATCTTACAACAATCTTACAACATTACAACAATCTTACAACATTACAGCAATCCTACAGTATTACAGCAATCTTACAACATTACAGCAATCCTACAGTATTACAGCAATCTTACAACATTACAGCAATCTTACAACATTACAGCAATCTTACAACATTACAACAATCTTACAACAATCTTACAACATTACAACAATCTTACAACATTACAGCAATCCTGCAGCATTACAGCAATCTTACAACATTACAGCAATCCTACAGTATTACAGCAATCTTACAACATTACAGCAATCTTACAACATTACAGCAATCTTACAACATTACAACAATCTTACAACAATCTTACAACATTACAACAATCTTACAACATTACAGCAATCCTGCAGCATTACAGCAATCTTACAACATTACAGCAATCCTACAGTATTACAGCAATCTTACAACATTACAGCAATCTTACAACATTACAGCAATCTTACAACATTACAACAATCTTACAACAATCTTACAACATTACAACAATCTTACAACATTACAGCAATCTTACAACATTACAACAATCTTACAACATTACAGCAATCTTACAACATTACAGCAATCTTACAACATTACAGCAATCTTACAACATTACGGGCTCACCGCACTTAAAACTCCCCCACTATGCTTCACAGCAAGAGTGGTCCAACAAAGTAAAGTAACACAGCAAGAGTGGTCCAACAAAGTAAAGTAACAATGAAGAGTGATCCAACAAAGTAAATTAACACAGCAAGAGTGATCCAACAAAGTAAAGTAACACAGCAAGAGTGGTCCAACAAAGTAAAGTAACAATGAAGAGTGATCCAACAAAGTAAAGTAACACAGCAAGAGTGGTCCAACAAAGTAAAGTAACACAGCAAGAGTGGTCCAGCAAAGTAAAGTAACAATGAAGAGTGATGATGCCAGTAAACAAAAAGTCATCCTCTTCCCTGTCCTTGTCGTTCCCCGTGGATCGTGGAGGCACCACTTTAGTTCTTCCCTTTATCAAGAAGGCTGCACCAAACATTCACATGCTACTGTAGCAGTGGATTATGTTGCAATTCGTTTTATATGATGGGTTGGCGACTAACAGCCTCATGCTCAACCTTATATTAGTGGCCTTGTACGACATGCATAAGGGAGCATCAGTCCTATTAATTCATTGTCTCATCAGATGCCCCCCCTCCCGGGAACTACACGGGGCAAACCAGCTGGAGATTAAAGGTAGAATATGGAGATGGATATGACACACCCTTAGATGACAACCGAACTGTTCTTCTTCTTCTTTGATCCTTAGCCGCCGACCGTCAAAGCAGTCAGTGGCCATCACGCCTAGTGGCGTCTTGCAGGGCAACAACAAATTGATTCCACTTTGCTCGGTCGGTGGCCATCCTTCGTACAGTGCCCCAACTCTGGTTCATTCTTTGCATCTCAGCCTCCACAGTCCTCCGCCAGGTTGTTTTTGGTCGGCCTCTCTTTCGTTTTCCTTCAGGGGTCCAAAGCATAGCTGTTCTTGTGATGGCATCGGGGTCTCTTCAGAGGACATGACCAACCCAGCTCCAGCGTCTGCCAGCTATGATGGTGTGCATGTCCTCTTGCTTGCTACGAGTAAGCAGATCTTGGTTAGTGTGACGAAAGTACTGAGATTCTGTCTTTCAAATGGCCCATGTCTTTTTCCCCTTGCATTTTGTTCACTATTTTGGAGGGATTACAGAAAAATCCTTCTCCATGTTTCTTCTCCTTCTATTATTTACGTTTTTTCAAGATGAGATCACGAGGGAGTTGCAGTATTTTTGATCTCATTATCCGCTGTTATAGAATGGGGCTAGTTAGGGAAATTCAGTATTATTTCAAGATTAAGATTATAGAGGCTAGTTCAGAGATTTGCCCCAGTTTTTCAGTCTTTTTTTAAAGATAGGGCAGGTGGCCCTAAGACGCAATTTTTCGGGAGTTTAAATTAATTGCGGCCATTTTTGCTTCATTTCCCGCAGTATACGGGGCTAGGACGAATTCCCGTTTCTTCTTATGTCTAGCAGAAAAACTGGTTGCATCAGCATGATCTAAGGTTCTGAGTGGCTGAGAGCTAACTGCAGTTGAAATGCAGAGCTCCATTGGCTTTAGAACCACGCGCCGCGCATATGACGTCATGAAGTCGGCGCGTGGGGTCTTGATCATAAATAGGTTAGCACTTCATATTTTCGTTCTCTTCGTCTGTAAAGTGACAAATCAGGGTGCCAGAAGCAAAATGTCGATAGCCTATCAGCTGTACATTCGCGCTTTTGTAAGCATGTATTTTTGCGTGAGGACTTTATTTAATTTTTCTAGTCCTAGCCGATCATTTAAGTTTCTTTGGGCAGTTTAAGTTTAATTTAATTCTTAACTCCAGAGCCATCAATACGATCTTAGTGATAGACTTGAAACTTTATAGGTCCATTTTAATTCATTGTTGAAGGAATAGCGGCATGGTTTAAAAAGTTGAGATATCACCGCTTTGTATTATTGCAAAGTCGGTCGTGAGAGAAACTCGCACCTGCGAATCATATTTAATTACAGAGTAGCGGGAGTCTGTGTATTTGTGATTTTAGAGAAGCACGTGGTCATAAAATTGTAACCACGTGTTTGTAACTACTGAGATTTAATTGATAACCATTATGTATAACTTTTGACGGCATATATAGATGCTAGCGTAAACAGGGTTATATGTTATTGATTGTGCATTGTTATTCTGTGTATTCAGAAGATGGAGATGAAATTTATTTCTGTTAAGGGAATAATACTTTATTTCATTTTGAAAGTGATTACTATTATTGACGGGAAGTTTAGGAATTCCTAGAGATAGAGTATTTTTGTGTTAATAATTTGCTGCATGTAGTGTCAGCGTAAGAAGTAGGCCACAGTACGTCTGCCCAGACGGGCCAGTGAAAATATTGTTGTTGCTCGGAGTTAGTCAGGCAGAACAGGCGATCTGGGTTAAGCCAATGTTTACCTTGTGGGCTCAGGTAGAGAAGGGAACAGGAGAGTAGCGGACGGTGTTGGCATGATTTTTTGTATGGAGGTGCATAACGTGTTGAAGAGTCAGGGAGGTGGTGTTATTAGAAATAGATTTATTACGTTTTGTTTAGCTGTTGTTTTGTTTCGTCTGAACAGCAGGTACCGGCTTTTTGGGGGGAAGAGCAGAATTTTTGATACCACAAAAATTTCTCCCACGGCAAAGTTGTGGCATTCGCCGACAAGCTAAGTCGCGCATGAATTGCCAGTGGTGGAAGGAGAGGAAGAAAATACGTTTTCCCAGCCAGGGGAAGACATTTTCCAGCGAATAGGATTTTTGTGGATAAATCCTGAGTTCTGACGCTCGGTCGGTTACCCACGCAGATTTGGCATGCTGCCAGCGTTGTGGTAATTTTATGTTCGCTTCTTCACGTCCATAATAAAGCCGATAGCCCCATCGCCCAGTCATAGGTAATCGGGCAGGTAACCTCAGAGGTGTTAGGAGAAGCCAGCTACAGTTCCAGTCCAGAATCCAGTGGGGTTCTGTTAAACCTTAGTCATCAATTCCAGAGTTAGTGGAGAGAGAGAGGGTAAACATTCTCTCTACTGAAGTCAGCACAGATAGGCAGAACTGTTAGTTTTGGTGAATCATAGCAGAGGACCGCTGCTGAAGTTTAGAGGTGCAGTTAGTTGTGTTCAGGAGATTCCAGGATAGGCTGTGTAGAACCGAAGTCTGTGCAGAGATTGTGTAGACACTTCGTAGTCGTTCCAGCTATCAGTGGACTTAGAGTTAGAGTTAGAATTTAGAACAGCTAGTTTGGAGTGTAGGCGACATCAAGTGCAGTGTAGTTCATTTCAGTTAACCTTACCTTCTTTCTCCATACAGGTTACAATTGTGGGAGAAGGGTTGGGGTTGATGCATTTTTAACTGTGCTTGATTTTGTTTCAGGTGTGCATCCTCGCACTTTATGTATTTGACATGTATATGAGTTTGTTTATAGGTGTATAATAAACTTGTATAAATTGTAGCTGGCATCAGTCATTTCCTTTAAGTACAGTAGCTATATGTTGTCTGTATCTTGGTGTTTGTGAAGCTTGATATAACCTTATCCCCTTAGGGTAGCTAGAGGTTGTTGACAACTATAGCACATAAGACGTCCGAAGTGGCGAGGAAAGAATCAACCTCGGTTCTTAACCTCGGAGCCAATAGTGTCAACTGTTCACATTGCACTATCATTTTCTTCTAAATCTATCTTTTCAGTCTTTCTTCTCACTAGTGTCTTGTCACTGTATGTAGACAGTCTCTAGTCCTAAATCCATTTCGTGACAGTTAGTGATGGTATTTGGCCAAAAGATTCGGTGAATTTTTCTTAGGCATGTTGTGTGAAAAGAGGACAATTTCGACATTTCCTTCTCTGTAACTCTCCAGCATTCCGCACCATAGAGAAGCACAGAAAGCACACAGCTCTGATATAATCTTAATTTTGTGCTTGTGCTGTATTGGGATGACTTCCAGATGTTGTTTAGGCTAAAGAAGGCTGTTCTTGCCTTATTCATTCTGATGTTGATGTCTTTGCCTGCCCCGCCGTCTGGTGTTACTATGCTTCCTAGGTATGTGAAGGTATCTGTCTGTACCAATTGCTGATTCCTTACTGATATGAGCTCAGGGTTGCTCACATTGAGCGTCATGACCTCAGACTTCTTTAAATTGATATTCAAGCTCACCTGCTGACTAAACTTATTAAGTCTATCCGTTTTTTCCTGGATGTGTTGATGTGAATGTGCTAGTAGTGCGATGTCATATGCATATTCCAGATCTTCCAATGTAGAAAATGTTGTCCATCTTATTCCTCTTGGACTGCCCTCTGTCGTCTGGCGCATCACCCAGTCTATGACTGTTAAAAATAGAGTGGTTGATAAGGGGCATCCCTGTCGTACTCCTGTCTTCACCTCAAAGGTTAGGTTGCTCTGCCCAACACTACACGTAAAGTTGGCATAGAGGCTTTTTATGATTGACACTATGCAGCTTGGAATTCCATAAGCCCTCAGTATTTTCCATAAACTGTCCTTATGTATGCTGTCCAAAGCCTTTTCAAAATCAACAAAATTAATGTAAAGCTGTCTTTGCCATTCTGAGCACTGTTCTATACTGTTCCTGAGAGTGAATATATGATCTACACATCTCCTGTTCTTTCTAAATCCTGCTTGTTCTTTCCTCAGTTTGTGGTCTACTGCCTTTGAAATTCTCTGTATAATTATCCTGCCTAGTATTTTGCTGGGAACTGAGAGAAGAGTGATTCCTCTCCAATTATTGCAGTCTGCAAGATCTCCCTTCTTGGGCAATTTGACAATTATTCCTTTGTTCCACTCTGATGGTGTTGTCCCCGTTTTCCACACTTGTGCAAATAGTGGTTCTAATAGTTCTGCTGCTAGCTCAGGGTCTGTCTTAAATAGCTCTGCATTTAAGTTATCATGGCCCGGAGCTTTGCCGTTCTTTAACCCTTTGATTGCTGTGATGATTTCTTCTTTGCGTGGAATATCTGTATTCACATCTAGATCGTTTTCAGCTTCAGGAACATTCAATTGTGTCTCTGGTGGTTCCTTGTTCAGAGTTTCTCTGAAGTGCTCTGCCCATCTTGTTTCCTGTCCCTCTGCTGTCGTGATGAGATTACCTTGCTTATCTCTTACTAATGTAATATTGTTTGCACCTCGTTTTCCGCTGATGAATTTAGTTATTTTGTATACTGTGCTTTGTTCATTTCTCCGTGCTGCCTCCTCTGCCTGTCTTGCAAGATCGTCTAGGAAATTCCTTTTGTTGGCTCGGGTTTGGCGTTTAACTTCCTTGTCCAGCTGACTGTACTGTTCGCTATATAGTTGCTTTAACCTGGGGGACTTCGCTTGTGTTTTCTTTCTTTTCATTTCCTTTCTCATCGTTATGGTGTTTAATGTTTCTGGAGTAATCAAGTCTTGCTTCTTCCTTTCCTGGAATCCCAAGCATGATTTGCTGCTTTCTTTGTATATTGTTGAAATGGTGTTGAAATTCTGGTCTATATCATCAGTCAATGTCTTTTCATGACTTTTGGCAAATTGATATCGTTTCTTTATGTCGGCCGCAAAAGCTTTTCTGGTAAGGGAGTCCTTCAATTTGCTGATGTCAAACCTTTTCTGTGTAGTTACAGTTGGTGCAGCCCTTCTTAGTTTCACTTTCAGTTTTGCTACTACTAAATGGTGATCACTTCCCACATCTGCACCTCTTCTTACCTTCACATCTTGTAATGCATGTCTCCATCTACCGTTAACCATGATGTGGCCTATCTGGTTTCTGTCCCGACCATTTGGTGATTCCCATGTTAATTTGGGAATTTCTTTATGTGGGAAGAATGTTCCTCCAATGACCAGGTTGTTAATGCTACAGAAACTTATTAGTTTATCCCCATTTTCGTTTGCTGTTCCGCTGCCGCATTTCCCCATTGTTCTTTCATTATATGTATTGTGTGTACCAACTTTCGCATTGAGGTCTCCCATTACTATAACAAGATCATATCTAGGTGTGTCTTCCATTTCTTTCTGCAGTTGTTGATAGAATTCATCCTTGACCTCCTCATCACTATCATTCGTTGGTGCATAGCATTGTATTATTGTAGTATTGGTGAATCTCCCTCTCAATCTTAATCTTATCAGTCTGTTGTTGATGGGTTTTCATTCCAGTAATGTCCTTTCTATTCCTTTCTGTAGAATAATGGCTACGCCTTCATTGTGCTGTCCATCCTCTCTTCCAGAGTAAAGTACTGTTTCTCCTGTTGCTGTTTTAACTTTTCCTGCCCCTGTCCATCTGCTCTCGCTTATCCCTAGAATGTGTAACCTATAGTTTCTCATTTCTGCCGTGACCTGTCTTAGTTTACCTGTCTCGTACATTGTCCTGACATTCCAAAAACCTTTTCTTGTATCCTGTTTTGCGGTCAGGACATCCGTTTTCATGTCAGTGGCTTCCTTTCGGCTTTCACCACTGACAGTCATACGAGTCACAGACACCGAATGTCCATCCCGCAGCAAAGTTTGTTCATTTATTGTTGTTTCCGTAACTTCATTGTTTTTTTTTACACAGACAGGGGTGTCAGCCCTATGTTAAAACCCCTAACCTAGAGGACCAGGGTACCAGCTTTTGTCTGACCCCTACCCACACAGACCAGTCCAGCTTGGTTGAACCTACCAGGAGTAAAACTCCCACTGGCATAGCTCTGGGGATAACCGAACTGTCCAACTAGAAAAACTCTTGGTCTAAGGTCTGGCCGAACACCATCACCAACACCATCACCATCACCAACGCCATCACCAACCAAGAACTGTTAACTCGGAGTCACCAAGAAGACATACGCACCATCATAGCGGGTAGACGCTGGAATTGGGTTGACCACATCATCAGGAGAGACCTTGACACCATCACCAGAACTACCATGTTATGGACTCCAGAAGGAAAGTGAAAGTGAGGCAGGCCAAAAGCCACCTGGCGGAGAACTGTGGAGGCAGACATGCTAAGGCATGAACCAGAACTGGGGCACCACACGAAGAATGGCTGCCGACCGTGCAAAGTGGAAGCAGTTCGTTGTTGCACTACAAGACACCACCAGGCATAATGGTCGCTGATTGCTATGTCAGTCAGCGGCCAAGAACCAAAGTGGAGGCAGTTCGTTGTTGCCCTACAAGACGCCACCACGCGTAATGGTCTCTGATTGCTATGTCAGTCAGCAGCCAAGAACCAAAGTGGGGACAGTTCGTTGTTGTCCTACAAGACACCACATTGCGTAATGGTCGCGGATTGCTATGTCAGTCAGCGGCCAAGAACCAAAGTGGAGACAGTTCGTTGTTGCCCTACAAGACACCATGATGCGTAATGGTCTCTGATTGCTATGTCAGTCAGCAGCCAAGAACCAAAGTGGAGACAGTTCGTTGTTGCCCTACAAGACACCACCATGCGTAATGGTCTCTGACTGCTGTCAGTCAGCGGCCAAGAACCAAAGAATACAAACTCTTGCCTTCAACACACGTAGGAAAAGAAGAGTCGGAAAACCAAAAAAAAAAAAAGAACCAGAAGAAGAAAGACGGACGAAGGAGTCAAAGTAGTAAGGGTTCCCCGGCTGACATGAAAAAAGCACCCCAAAACAGGAATATATGGCGAAAAATAGTTACAGCGCAGTGTTCATTATAGAACGTAACAGAATAGCGATGATGTCAAAATGATGTCATGAGGAATCCTACATATTACTCTAATTATTAAAACTTGCTGTAACAAACAATGAAAAAACCCGTCAGCTTTTCGAGAAAATAAGAAAAAGGCGCGCACTGCACGGTGAAACATAAAATGAACATGCTTACAATAATGCGCATGCCTTGTAATATTTTCATTTTGTATTTTCGGGAAAATATGGAAACGGCGCGAATTGCCCCGCGGAAGATAGATTGAACACCCATTAAAAAAAGCACGGAGGCCTTTCAGTTTTGTGGTATGTGGTAAATGAGAAGGTAAGAAAAAAAGTGACGTGAGAAGTAAAAAGTAAAATTGTAGATGTAGCCCCATAACATATACTGCCGCAGGATTGTTAAGACTTACTTATACTAGGCCCGGGTTTATGCCTTTGCCTTCAATAACTCATGAGCAGAGTTAGGTTTTCATTTACAGCTGGGTTGATTGAAGTATAACACTACCAGGTTTCATATACGAACACAGTAACTTTGCCACGAGAGGCAAGCGCTCCTGCCACCATGACAAACGGACGCTCAAGAGTAATGAAGAATTAAAAAAAAAATTTTTAAAAACCAAATAAGAAAGAAGAACGAAAGAAGGAAAAAAGAAGAGGAGAAAGAAAGAAAAGGAAAAAAAAAGAAAGTAAGTAAGAAATGGACCTACCCTTGAGTGACTTCAGCGGCTATTGACTTTGAAATGTGCCCGATGGATGGTTTCAGTTTTTCAAGAATACCTGGGTATGAAAAGTTTAAGAGAAAGCTATGGATAAGATTATGTACAGACTATACATGCATACACAGCTATATGCTGCATATATGTTAGTACATGAGTACGTACATACACACATGTGTACATACATACCTTGTATATGTAGAAGTAATAATAATAGCCCCTTCAGTCATAACTGACCATGGGAATGCGCCCCTGAGGTGACAGCCCTCAGCTGCTTATTTTCCTGGTGCTCCTTTCGACGTTTTCTCCTCACCTCTGCTTCTTGTGTGAGCCTCTCTTCGCCCAATCTGAGGTGGCGCCGTAAATAGCATCGCCACTTAGTGCGATCGGCAGCTTCATCCTCCCATGTTGCTGGATCCATGTCCAGTGCCCTCATATCTCTCTTGCACACATCTTTGAACCTCAGCTGTGGTCGCCCAACTGTTCTCTTGCCATCTGCTAATTGTCCGTAGAAGATATCTTTTGGGATGCGACCATCTTCCACGCGGCGAACATGGCTAAGCCAGCGAAGTCTGCGCTGTCTAAGAAGCGTATACATACTTTGAAGGCCAGCACGTGACAACACCTCGACATTTGTCACTTTATCTTTCCACGAGATGCCGAGGATGCGGCGTAGACACCGCAAATGGAAGGTATTGAGCCTTCTTTCTTGCTTAGCATAGGTCGTCCAGGTCTCGCTGCCATATAGGAGTGTGCTGGTGACGCAGGCATTATATACCGCAGCTTTGGTCTTCATTGTGAGTTTAGAGTTTCCCCAAACACGCGATGTGAGGCGGGCAAAGGTAGCTGCAGATTTGCCAATGCGGCTGTCGATTTCTGTATCCAGTGAGAGGTTGTCATTGATGGTAGACCCTAGGTATGTGAAGTGGTGCACCACTGCCAATTCATAGTTATCGATAGTGATAACTGGTGCAGCACCCACATCCTGACTCAGCACATTCGTTTTCTTTAGACTTATTGTGAGGCCAAAGTCCTTGCATGCTTTAGTGAAGCGATTCATCAAGCTCTGAAGCTCCTGTTGGCTTTGAGTGACGACTGCAGCATCATCAGCGAACAACAAGTCTCTTATAGTGACCGTTCTGATTTTTGTTTTTGCCTTCAGCCTTGAAAGATTAAACAGACGGCCATCTGACCTAGTGTGAAGGCATATTCTTTCAGTTGCATCTCTGAATGCATGTTTCAAGAGTAAGGCAAAGAAGATTCCGAAGAGGGTCGGAGTCAGAACACAGCCTTGTTTAACGCCACTTCGTATATCAAAGGGCTGTGACGTGCTTCCAGCATATTGGACTGTTCCCTTCATGTCGTCATGGAATGACTTTATCATTTCCAGCATTTTAGAAGGGCAGCCTATTTTCAGGAGGATTTTAAAGAGTCCATCCCTACTAACCAGGTCGAATGCTTTTGTGAGGTCTATAAAGGCGATATATAGTGGTCTTTTCTGCTCTCTTGATTTTTCCTGAAGCTGGCGGAGAGAGAAGATCATGTCTGTTGTTGATCTGCCAGCTCGGAATCCACACTGTGACTCTGGATATATGCGCTCAGCTAACTTGTGTAGTCGCATTAAGATGACTTTGGCAAAAACCTTACCAACAATACTAAGAAGAGAGATGCCTCTGTAGTTATTGCAATCACTTCTGTCTCCTTTATTTTTATACAGTGTTACAATCTTGGCATCTCGCATGTCTTGAGGAATAGTTGTCTCTTCCCAGCACTGGCACAGCATCCTATGCAGGGGATGTAATAGCGTGCTCTTACAGCATTTGATTAAATCAGGAGGAATCCCATCACTGCCTGGTGCTTTGCCAGAGGCCAAGCTATCAATGGCCTTGCTGAGTTCCTCTAATGTTGGTTCGGCATCCAGCTCCTCCATAGTTGGCAGACTGTTGACACCATCAAGGGCTGCAGGCGTAACGGTATTGTCTCTAGCGTAAAGCTCAGAGTAGTGCTCGACCCACCTCTCCATCTGCTTACCCTTATCGGTTAGCTTCTCTCCGCTGATGGATTTTTTTAGCGGTGCCGTCTTACTTTTATGGGGGCCAAGTGCTTTCTTTATACCGTCATACATTTGTCTAATGTTGCCTGTTTGCGCTGCGATCTGGATGCTCTCACTGAGCTGGAGCCAGTAGTCATTTGCACAGCGTTGAGCAGTTTGTTGAACTTTGCTTCTCGTAGCCCTCAGGATCTGTAGGGTTCTGGCACTCGGTGAACGTTTGTATTCATTCATAGCACTGCGCTTAGCTTCAATGACAGGTGCCATCACATCTGATGAAGCATCAAACCAGTCATTTGACTTTGCTGTTTTCTTACCAAAGGTGGCAAGTGCAGTACTTTGAATGGTGTTCCGTAGATGCTCCCAGTTCTCTGTAATAGTATCACCATGCTGAGGGCTACTGAGCACTTTCTCGAAGGTCGCAGTGAATTGAGCGATCATGAAAGGGTCTGACATCTTGCTGGTATCAATGCGTGGTTTCCCTTCATGTCTGACACGATAGAGTTTTCTTGGTTGTGCTCTGATTTTGCAGCAAACCAAGGAGTAATCTGTATCACAGTCTGCACTATGGTACGAGCGCGTGGAGAGCACAGACCTGAGGAGTGGCCTTCTGACGAGAATCAGGTCAAGTTGGTGCCAGTGCTTGGATCGTGGGTGTCTCCATGACACCTTATGCTGGGGTTTTGTCTGAAAGTAGGTGTTGGTCACGCAGAGGTCATGGTGGACGCACAACTCAAGAGCCGTTGTCCATTTTCATTCATCTTGCCAATACCAAACCTGCCCAGACATGAAGGCCATGAAACATTATCGGCACCCACTCTAGCGTTAAAGTCACCAAGGAGAACAAGCTGTTCTTGCCTAGGTATGCTTTTGATAATTGCTGTTAGATTCTCGTAGAACTCATCTTTAGCTTCTGAGGCAGAGTACAGAGTAGGAGCATACACACTGACAAGGGTGATGGGACCTGTGCTAGTTTGCAGGCGGAGCGTTAACAGGCGTTCTGATCCATTCTCGCCTGGTTCAACCATTTTAGTTAGCGATTTTTTTACCGCAAAACCTACTCCGTGTTCTCTAGCTTTATTAAGATCTTTCCCTTGCCAATAAAATGTGTAGTCCTTCTCGCTCACCGTTCCAGAGCCCGCCAGGCGCGTTTCCTGAAGTGCAGCTATATCCACCTGAAGTCGTTTAAGCTCATCATTAATTATGGCTGTCTTCCTTACATCATTTACATCCTGTAGGTTTTCAGATAGTCCAGTCAACATAGTCTGGACGTTCCAGCATCCCAATCTGAGAGTTTGCTTATTTCTATTTTTTCGATAATTGCTTGGTGCAAAATTTTCTGTCCACAGTTCGGGTTTGACCCTAATCCCCATGCACCCAATGGGGAAAGCAGACAGTGGCGGGACAACACCTTATTGACTGGGGGCTGCCCAGCTTGAAGCGGGCGGTAGCTGTCCAGTGAGATCCTAGAACCTCTCCCACTGTCGGAAGTAGCCTCTGGCGCCATGCCCTACGCCAATTGGGCAAAATGCTTATAACCGGTAACTGCTACTTCCCGTGTTTTGCCGACACCTATAGGGTGAAGCTGGAGTGTCCTCTCCAGGGCGCGAGCTTGGGCACAGTTATATGGAGATCAAGCTGTTGCCCATGCAGCATGTTCCCCCTCTCCACAAAGCCGGTAGATCCAAAGGAACGGCAGTAGCCGATACAGTTTGGTACCAGCCATGTCGCAGGAGTTGCCAGAATAATGTCGAATCGACATTAGACTGCCTTAGGGACTCCGACTCCGGATTTATCCTCAGGGTTTACTTCCGAAGCCAATTCCACAAATGGATATTCCCGCAAGGCAGCGGTGGTTTGAATTCAGAGTTCCTTCTCTTAGATAAGCTACCAACCAAGGATCACGAGCCCTATCTGCCCGAAGCTGCTGGTTTTAAGGCGCCAGTTGCTCGCCTTTGCCCCTTCTCCCGCCAGTGGAAACAGTTCCGCCGGGCTCAAATTGAGCCACACGTGAAGGCCGGGAGCTGGACTTGGTTGTCAGAGGCTGTTTGAGGCGCGTGCCATAGAAGTATTTTATCTGCAGTGAGAGCTTATCCTCACTACAACTCCCGGCAATAACAACCTTATATGTAGAAGTATCTACACATAAAACGCATGTATAAGCATACATACAGGCATGCATACTACATATAAATTACACATATGCACGCATACGTGCACAATATAATGAAATCGGCTTATATAACTAGATATTTGGTGCACCGACGTATCTATCTGTCTGTCTGTCTGTCATTCGGCTGGCCTGCCTTCCTGACTACTTGTCTGTCTGGTCTA
Source organism: Oreohelix idahoensis (assembly GCA_024509875.1). Classification (NCBI taxonomy): domain Eukaryota; kingdom Metazoa; phylum Mollusca; class Gastropoda; order Stylommatophora; family Oreohelicidae; genus Oreohelix; species Oreohelix idahoensis. Next base: position 99,995 of record JAMPIV010004726.1, read on the forward strand.
TTTGTCTGATCTCATTGCATCTAATTAATTCTAATCTGTCTATCTGTCTGTGAACATATAGTTAATGTTTATTTTCTTGGAGCTGTTCAGACATATATTTTTTGTCTGTTTGTCTATCAGTTTATAAATGTAAAGGTAGTCCCTTAGCAGATACTGACGTAGGGGAGTAGGTGTTTACTATACTAGGTCCAGCATCAAGATGTGGGGTGACCAGTTCCCTTCCTCTCTGCCTTTTCCTTCCCCAACTCAAGAGCAAAGTCAGGTACCCATTTACAGCGTGGTAGACTAGAGCGTGATGATACCGTGAATCGAAGCCGGCACCTTTTCGGCGAGAGAGCAGCGCTCTAACCACTCTGTCTATCGGACGCTCTATCAGTTTATGCTTCACTTAATGAACCCACACACACAGCTTACCATCATTCCCTTGTACGGCCATTTGGAACAGCTGGCCACAGCACCCACGCGCGCAGATTATGGCCACTGTAGCAAGAAATATGTAGACACACTTCGTCATGACTGAAACCTTTAGGACAAAAATAACTGAACAGTTATAAGACTTAAACTAAAAGAGACACCTCTACATCTCTATCTATTCTTCAGAGCGATAAAAATTCACTTTCTATTTTTCAATTGTATTTCTTCACTTTGTCTATGTTAAGCGTAATAATTACGACGTGAGTGCTCGTGCAAGACAACAAAGAAGTATGTTTGGTGTGGCTGGCCGACACGGCTGTGTTGTGAGTTCTCTGTGGTGCAGCCTACCAGGATAGCTGTGTTTTGAGACGGTGTCGATAACGTTCGTTTGTATATTCCATAGGTGATAGTCGAGAACATGTTAAGAGTATCTATATCTTATTGGATAACATGGACAATATTATTTGTATGAGAAGTATTATATTTCAGTACATGGACTGCGACGGACTTAATACAGAATGTTGAATATCTGGTGCCCACAAACGTACGTATAACGGTCAAAATAAGTATTGGCCCATTGTTGTTGGCCTATGTTCAAGAAAAAGTCACAAGTGGATTAAATTAATGAGAAGAAGACGCTGGAGATGGATATGACACACACTGAGGAAACATGGCTATAGCATTACCAGCAGGTCTTGTTCTAGTATCCCAGGGTAAGAGAGGAAGCATGGCTATAGCATCACCAGCAGGTCTTGTTCTTGTATCCCCAGGGTAAGAGAGGAAACATGGCTATAGCATCACCAGCAGGTCTTGTTCTTGTATCCCCAGGGTAAGAGAGGAAACATGGCTATAGCATCACCAGCAGGTCTTGTTCTTGTATCCCCAGGGTAAGAGAGGATAGAGGGAGACCAAAGAACACACTGAGGAAACATGGATATAGCATCACCAGCAGGTCTTGTTCTTGTATCCCCAGGGTAAGAGAGGAAACATGGCTATAGCATCACTAGCAGGTCTTGTTCTAGTATCCCAAGGTTATAGCATCACTAGCAGGTCTTGTTCTAGTATCCCCAAGCTATATCATCACCAGCAGGTCTTGTTCTAGTATCCCCAGGCTATATCATCACCAGCAGGTCTTGTTCTAGTGTCCCCAGGTTATAGCATCACTAGCAGGTCTTGTTCTAGTATCCCCAGGCTATAGCATTACTAGCAGGTCTTGTTCTAGTATCCCGAGGTTATAGCATCACTAGCAGTTCTTGTTCTAGTATCCCCAGGCTATAGCATTACTAGCAGGTCTTGTTCTAGCATCCACAGGCTATAGCATCACCAGCAGGTCTTGTTCTAGTATCCCCAGGCTATAGCATCACTAGCAGGTCTTGTTCTTGTATCGCCAGGGTAAGAGAGGAAACATGGCTATAGCATCACCAGCAGGTCTTGTTCTTGTATCCCCAGGGTAAGAGAGGATAGAGGGAGACCAAAGAACACACTGAGGAAACATGGCTATATCATCACCAGCAGGACTTTTTCTAGTACCCCCAGGCTATATCATCACCAGCAGGTCTTGTTCTAGTATCCCCAGGCTATAGCATCACAAGCAGGTCTTGTTCTTGTATCCCCAGGGTAAGAGAGGATAGAGGGAGACCAAAGAACACACTGAGGAAACATGGCTATATCATCACCAGCAGGACTTTTTCTAGTATCCCCAGGCTATATCATCACTAGCAGGTCTTTTTCTAGTATACCCAGGCTATAGCATCACTATCAGGTCTTGTTCTAGTATCCCCAGGCTATAGCATCACTAGCAGGTCTTGTTCTAGTATCCCCAGGCTATAGCATCACTAGCAGGTCTTGTTCTAGTATCCCCAGACTATAGCATCACTAGCAGGTCTTGTTCCAGTATCCCCAGGCTATAGCATCACTAGAATGTCTTGTTCTAGTATCCCCAGGTTATAGCATCACTAGCAGGTCTTATTCCAGTATCCCCAGGTTATAGCATCACCAGCAGGTCTTGTTCCAGTATCCCCAGGCTATAGCATCACTAGCAGGTCTTGTTCTAGCATCCCCAGGGTAAGAGCGGAATCATGGCTATAGCATCATCAGCAGGTCTTGTTCCAGTATCCACAGGGTAAGGGAGGAAGCATGGTTATAGCATCACTTGCAGGTCTTGTTCTAGTATCCCCAGGGTAAGAGAGGAAACATGGCTTTAGCATCACCAGCAGGTCTTGTTCTAGTATCCCCAGGCTATAGCATCACCAGAAGGTCTTGTTCTAGTATCCCCAGAGTAAGAGAGGAAACATGGCTATAGCATCACTAACAGGTCTTGTTCTAGTATCCCCAGAGTAAGAGAGTAAACATGGTTATAGCATCACTAGCAGGTCTTGTTCTAGTATCCCCAGGCTATAGCATCACCAGCAGGTCTTGTTCCAGTATCCACAGGGTAAGGGAGGAAGCATGGTTATAGCATCACTTGCAGGTCTTGTTCTAGTATCCCCAGAGTAAGAGAGGAAACATGGCTATAGCATCACTAGCAGGTCTTGTTCTAGTATCCACAGGGTAAGAGAGTAAACATGGATATAGCATCACCAGCAGGTCTTGTTCTAGTATCCCCAGGCTATAGCATCACCAGCAGGTCTTGTTCTAGTATCCCTAGGCTATAGCATCACCAGCAGGTCTTGTTCTAGTATCCCCAGGCTATAGCATCACTAGCAGGTCTTGTTCTTGCATCCCCAGGCTATATCATCACCAGCAGGTCCCATTCTAGTATCCACAGAGTAAGAGAGGAAACATGGATATAGCATCACCAGCAGGTCTTGTTCTAGTATCCCCAGGCTATAGCATCACCAGCAGGTCTTGTTCTTGTATCCCCAGGCTATAGCATCACCAGCAGGTCTTGTTCTTGTATCCCCAGGCTATAGCATCACCAGCAGGTCTTGTTCTAGTATCCCCAGGCTATAGCATCACCAGCAGATCTTGTTCTTGTATCCCCAGGCTGTAGCATCACCAGCAGGTCTTGTTCTTGTATCCCCAGGCTATAGCAACACTAGCAGGTCTTGTTCTAGTATCCCCAAGGTAAGGGAGGAAACACGGTTATAGCATCACCAGCAGGTCTTGTTCTAGTATCCACAAGGTAAGAGAGGAAACATGGTTATAGCATCACCAGCAGGTCTTGTTCCAGTATCCCCTGGCTATAGCATCACCAGCAAGTCTTGTTCTAGTATCCACAGTGTAAGAGAAGAAACATGGTTATAGCATCACCAGCAGGTCTTGTTCTAGTATCCCCAAGCTATAGCATCACCAGCAGGTCTTGTTCTAGTATCCCCAGGCTATAGCATCACTAGCAGGTCATGTTCTAGTATCCCCAGGGTATATCATCAACAGCAGGTCATGTTCTAGTATCCACAGAGTAAGAGAGGAAACATGGTTATGGCATCACCAGCAGGTCTTGTTCCAGTATCCCCAGGCTATAGCATCACTGGCAGGTCTTGTTCCAGTATCATCATGTTATAGCATCACTAGCAGGTCTTGTTCTAGTATTCACAATGTATAGCATCACTAGCAGATCTTGTTCTAGTATCCCCAGGCTATAGCATCACTAGCAGGTCTTGTTCTAGTATCCCCAGGTTACAGCATCACTAGCAGGTCTTGTTCTAGTATCCCTAGGTTATAGCATCACTAGCAGGTCTTGTTCTAGTATCCACAGGGTATAGCATCACTAGCAGGTCTTGTTCTAGTATCCCCAGGGTAAGAGAGGAAACATGGCTATATCATCACTAGCAGGTCTTGTTCTAGTATCCCCATGGTAAGGGAGGAAACATGGCTATATCATCACTAGCAGGTCTTGTTCTAGTATCCCCAGGTTATAGCACCACTAGCAGGTCTTGTTCTAGTATACCCAGGTTATAGCATCACTAGCAGGTCTTGTTCTAGTATCCCCAAGTTATAGCATCACTAGCAGATCTTGTTCTAGTATCCACAGGGTATAGCATCACCAGCAGGTCTTGTTCTAGTATCCCCAGGGTAAGAGAGGAAACATGGCTATAGCAGCACCAGCAGGTCTTGTTCTAGTATCCCCAGGGTAAGAGAGGAAACATGGCTATAGCATCACTAGCAGGTCTTGTTCTAGTATCCCCAGGGTAAGAGAGGAAACATGGCTATAGCATCACCAGCTGGTCTTGTTCCAGTATCCACACGGTATAGCATCACCAGCAGGTCTTGTTCTAGTATCCCCAGGGTAAGAGAGGAAACATGGCAATAGCATCACCAGCAGGTCTTGTTCTAGTATCCAAAGACTATAGCATCACCAGCAGGTCTTGTTCTCGTATCCCCAGGCTATAGCATCACCAGCAGGTCTTTTTCTAGTATCCCCAGGCTATAGCATCACTAGCAGGTCTTGTTCTAGTATCCCCAGGCTATAGCATCACCAGCAGGCTTTGTTCTAATATCCCCAGGGTAAGAGAGGAAACATGGCTATAGCATCACTAGCAGGTCTTGTTCTAGTATCCCCAGGCTATAGCATCACCAGCAGGTCTTGTTCCAGTATCCACAGGGTATATCATCCCCAGCAGGTCTTGTTCTAGTATCCCCAGGCTATAGCATCACTAGCAGGTCTTGTTCTAGTATCCCCAGGCTATAGCATCACTAGCAGGTCTTGTTCTAGTATCCCCAGGTTATAGCATCACTAGCAGGGCTTGTTCTAGTATCTACAGGGTAAGAGAGGAAACATGGCTATAGCATCACCAGCAGGTCTTGTTCCAGTATCCATTGGGTATAGCATCACAAGCAGGTCTTGTTCTAGTATCCCCAGGGTAAGAGAGGAAACATGGCTATAGCATCACCAGCAGGTCTTGTTCTAGTATCCACAGGTTATAGCATCACTAACAGGTCTTGTTCTAGTATCCCCAGGTTATAGCATCACTAGCAGGTCTTGTTCTAGTATCCACAGGGTATAGCATCACCAGCAGGTCTTGTTCTAGTATCCCCAGGGTAAGAGAGAAAACATGGCTTTAGCATCACCAGCAGGTCTTGTTCTAGTATCCCCAGGGTAAGAGAGGAAACATGGCTATAGCATCACCTGCAGGTCTTGTTCCAGTATCCACAGGGTATAGCATCACCAGCAGGTCTTGTTCTAGTATCCCCAGGGTAAGAGAGGAAACATGGCTATAGCATCACCAGCAGGTCTTGTTCCAGTATCCCCAGGCTATAGCATCACCAGCAGGTCTTGTTCTAGTATCCCCAGGCTGCAGCATCACCAGCAGGTCTTGTTCCAGTATCCCCAGGCTATAGCATCACCAGCAGGTCTTGTTCTAGTATCCCCAGGCTATATCATCACCAGCAGGTATTGTTCTAGTATCCCCAGGCTATAGCATCACTAGCAGGTCATGTTCTAGTATCCCCAGGCTATAGCATCACTAGCAGGTCTTGTTCTAGTATCCCCAGGCTATAGCATCACCAGCAGGTCATGTTCTAGTATCCCCAGGCTGCAGCATCACCAGCAGGTCTTGTTCTAGTATCCCCAGGCTATAGCATCACTAGCAGGTCTTGTTCTAGTATCCCCAGGTTATATCATCACCAGCAGGTCATGTTCTAGTATCCCCAGGCTATAGCATTACTAGCAGGTCATGTTCTAGTATCCCCGGGCTATAGCATGACCAGCAGGTCATGTTCTAGTATCCCCAGGCTATAGCATCACCTGCAGGTCATGTTCTAGTATCCTTAGGCTATAGCATCACCAGCAGGTCTTGTTCTAGCATCCCCAGACTATAGCATCACTAGCAGGTCTTGTTCTAGTATCCCCAGGTTATAGCATCACTAGCAAGTCTTGTTCTAGTATCCACAGTGTATAGCATCACCAGCAGGTCTTGTTTTAGTATCCCCAGGTTATAGCATCACTAGCAGGTCTTGTTCTAGTATCCACAGGCTATAGCATCACCAGCAGATCTTGTTCTAGTATCCACAGGGTATAGCATCACTAGCAGGTCTTGTTCTAGTATCCGCAGGGTATAGCATCACTAGCAGGTCTTGTTCTAGTATCCACAGGGTATAGTATCACTAGAAGGTCTTGTTCTAGTATCCCCAGGTTATAGCATCACTAGCAGGTCTTGTTCTAGTATCCCCAGGGAAAGAGAGGATAGAGGGAGACCAAAGAACACATTGAGAACAAACTGGAGACAGACATGAAAGGAGACCAAAGAACACATGGAGAACAAACTGGAGACAGACATGAAGGGAGACCAAAGAACACATGGAGAACAAACTGGAGACAGACATGATGGGAGACCAAAGAACACATTGAGAACAAACTGGAGGCAGACATGAAAGGAGACCAAAGAACACATGGAGAACAAACTGGGACAGACATGAAGGGAGACCAAAGAATACATTGAGAACAAACTGGAGACAGACATGAAGGGGGTGAAGAAGACATAGAAAAACCTGGAGCAGATGGCACGTGACAGGAAGACGTGACGTAAGTTTGTTGAACGCCTATGCTCCTTTCAGTGCTGAAGGGTGATTATGATGATGACATCTTCACTTAATCCAACTAATTTAATTTACATGAACCAAACATCACAATACAGACAATTTACTGTCATTTTATTACTTAAAATGCTTTGTCACATTAACATTACAACGCAGCTTGAGATTCAGTTTGTTCAACTCGTGATTTCATAGCGGGCAACAATTTTTGTAACTTAAGCTTATTGGTCATTTTATTATTTATTTTGTTTTGTGTTGTTTATAAAAGAAATGTTAAAATACCCTTCAAACTTATTTGTTAAATGACAGTTATTGTTCATTGTTTTGATATTTGTTTCATGTAAATTTGGTCCAATAGCTTCCTCTTCTTCAAGAACAATGCCTCGTGGCGAAGGAGATCATGTCTCTCCACAATTTCCTGTCTCCAGTACGGTTTATCAATTTTGTTGTTGACCTCCTTCTTCAATGCCACGATGTCAAACTGTCCAGTAGGCCTATTTGCTCTTTTTGTCTTCCTCTATCTAATTTTCCTGTCATCTTTCCTGTTGTTACGATATATCCCAGCTTTTCAGCTTTCCTCTTCTCATAACATGCCACCACCACCTCTCCCCCCCCCCCCCCCCCCCCCCCCCCCCCAAAAAAAAAAAAGTGGATTGCTTCTTTCTAACTTGTGAAATAAATTTCCTTCTCTCAATGGCCACTTTCAGGACATGCTCTTTTTTGACTGTCCACGGTATTTTAAACATTCTTCTGTAAAATCACATCTCTCCCGCCTCTGGTGCCTTCCCTACTTGTTTACTAATTGCCCATGACTCACTCCCATATGTCAGGATTGGTTCTATATTTTTTTTTTTTTTTTTCTTATCCAGCGGCACTTGGGCTTTCAGCCCTTCGGCCCAATGACATGTCATTGCGAGGCTGGGGAACCTGAGGACTTTCCTTCCAACCCGGTCAGGAGCTTCGCTCCTTCCCATCCACAGAGGGTTTATCACAGGAGCCGTTCAGGCTATTCAGTCAAATTTCCGGCCGTAAACATTTCTTCAAACGCCGACGCCCGGGTTTGAACCATGAACACCTGGTCGCCAGTACAACGCCGAAGCCATTACACCAGCGCGGCTCCCATTGGTTCTATATAACACTAAAGAACTCTCTTTCTTACTTCCAATGACAAAGAATTGTTGCATAAAATACTCTTCATTTTATAGAATGTTGCTTTGACCTGAGCTTTTCTGCTCTTCACCTGAGATGCATCTTCCATCCGTTGTTATTAATGTGCCCAGGTATTTGAATTTATTGACCTATTTCAAAACTGTCGGTCCAATAGCATATTATTTTAAAAAGGACTGTGCACCAACAATACTGTGACATTCATATCCATCATCCAGTTCATTTAAAGAGTACATCCATTTGCTTGTTAAAGCTGACAGTTTTTTTTCCCACGAGTTTGACGATATGATTCTATCCCTGTAACCTTCTTTTGATCTACTGTTGATCTACTGTTGATCTACTGTTGATGCAGTTAACTACTTGGTTTCCTTCCACAGGGATGTAAATGTTGATTAGTGATATGTTTTCATCATACTCTACATCAGTAGTTCTCAATGTGGGCCATATGCGCCCCACCCCCCAAACCCCGGGAGCCATGTCATATTTCTAGGAAGTCAGAGTAAGATGGTAAAGTACCTTTTTCCCAGCTAACAGTGACTATCGGGGAAAAGGGAAGGGGGGGGGGATAGAAGTAAATAAGGCTTAGAAGGGAAGAGGGGGGGGGGGGCATGATTAAAAGAAAAGGTTGATAACCCTTGATCAACATCATCTTTCTTCGCGCTACTTACGTAGCATAGAGCTACAAAATAAGAAATCTCCCCCTTGATCAACATCATTTTTATACGTACATAGTTTATAATAGAGCTATTACCAAATCTGTAGCTAGTCCCCGTGTGAAGCTTCCCTTTATTTCCCTTTACAATGACGTACGCCCTCTATTACTCGAGGCGAAATCGCCGGTCAATATCTTCTGGAGGTACCATTAGAGCTGGATCGTTCAGGACGTTCAGCCTTTGATTCCTGATTTTACGTGAGTATCCCTTTTTTCCCTGTACAATGACAGGTGTCCTCTCACCATTCACGCAGATACTCGCCGATTTTGGAGGTACCCATTAGAGCTGGATCGGCTCAGGAGCCGTTCAGGTTATTCCAGTCCCTGGTCGATGACACTTCTTCAAATGTCTTTGCCAGGGCTCGAATTATTCCAGTTCCAGTCCGGGTCGTATGGAATTCCAAGCTGCATAGTGTCAATCATAAAAAGCCTCTATGCCAACATTACGTGTAGTGTTGGTCAGAGCAACCTAACCTTTGAGGTGAAGACAGGAGTACGACAGGGATGCCCCTTATCAACCACTCTATTTTTAACAGTCATAGACTGGGTGATGCGCCAGACAACAGAGGGCAGTCCAAGAGGAATAAGATGGACAACATTTTCTACATTGGAAGATCTGGAATATGCAGATGACATTGCACTACTAGCACATTCACATCAATACATCCAGGAAAAAACGGATAGACTTAATAAGTTTAGCCAGCAGATGGGCTTGAATACCAATTTAAAGAAGTCTGAGGTCATGACGCTCAATGTGAGCAACCCTGAGCCCATATCAGTAAGGAATCAGCAATTGGTACAGACAGATACCTTCACATACCTAGGAAGCATAGTAACACCAGACGGCGGGGCAGGCAAAGACATCAACATCAGAATGAATAAGGCAAGAACAGCCTTCTTTAGCCTAAACAACATCTGGAAGTCCTCCCAATAAAGCACAAGCACAAAATTAAGATTATATCAGAGCTGTGTGCTTTCTGTGCTTCTCTATGGTGCGGAATGCTGGAGAGTTACAGAGAAGGAAATGTCGAAATTGTCCTCTTTTCACACAACATGCCTAAGAAAAATTCACAGAATCTTTTGGCCAAATACCATCACTAACCAAGATCTGCTTACTCGTAGCAAGCAAGAGGACATGCACACCATCATAGCTGGCAGACGCTGGAGCTGGGTTGGTCATGTCCTCAGAAGAGACCCCGATGCCATCACAAGAACAGCTATGCTTTGGACCCCTGAAGGAAAACGAAAGAGAGGCCGACCAAAAACAACCTGGCGGAGGACTGTGGAGGCTGAGATGCAAAGAATGAACCAGAGTTGGGGCACTGTACGAAGGATGGCCACCGACCGAGCAAAGTGGAATCAATTTGTTGTTGCCCTACAAGACGCCACTAGGCGTGATGGCCACTGACTGCTTTGACGGTCGGCGGCTAAGGATCAAAGAAGAAGAAGTCCGGGTCGACGACACTTCTTCAAATGTCTTTGCCAGGGCTCGAATTATTCCAGTTCCAGTCCTGGTCGACGACACTGGTTTAAATGTCTCGCCAGTAGGGCACGAACCTGGATCACCCGATCGCCAGCGCAGTGTGGTAACCATTACACCAGCGCGACTCCTTAAGCATTTATGTGATCTAGCAGAGGTGGCTTCTGTTGTAATTCATTTTACATGACGAGTTTGTGAGCCGCCATGCACATTAGTTGCCTTGTACGACATGCATGAGGGTTTTATAATTCTATTCTTGAGAGACCTCTGGGAACTACAAGGGATGCTCCTATACTAAAACTATACTAAAACTATACTAAAACTATATTAAAACTATACTAAAACTATACTAAAACTATATTAAAACTACTAAAACTATACTAAAACTATACTAAAACCATATTAAAACTATACTAAAACTATATTAAAACTATACTAAAACTATATTAAAACTATACTAAAACTATATTAAAAATATACTAAAACTATATTAAAACTATACTAAAACTATACTAAAACTATATTAAAACTATACTAAAACTATTTTAAAACTATACTAAAACTATACAAAAACTATATTAAAACTATACTAAAACTATACTAAAACTAATGCTTTGAGAATGCTCATAACATGACACACCCCCCAGATCTGATTACGTTTCCAAATACAGTAATTATATAATATCGTGTGTAGATTTCGATGGTGATTTTTTTTTATTTTAAAAATATTTATTTCTTGCTTATAATTACATACTGTTTTTTTTTTACTTTGACAACGTTGCATTCCTTGTAATTAATATTTTAATCGCACGTGAGAATACATGGATTCAATGTCAAAGAGGAGAGAAAGGAAGTGTAGAATGTTAGACCGAGCCTGTATACGCATGCTTAACCCTTTGGGAGAAAAAATGTGTGTTCGTTTGTTCGTACTTTAAAATTTACCGTTTAAAAAAACAAAACAAAACGGATCCAAGAAATAAACCGCAAACAATCGCGGAACACGTTATGTAAATACAAGGCTGCTATTAAAAATCGCAAGACCGCGTTCCGGCTGACAGCTTATCATAACTATTTTCCAACTTACCTGTTGTCCTGAAGATACGTGAAACAAGAGTGGGCAAACTCAAAACTTCTTCCCGTGTTCTCTGATAAAGACGACAACGTTTTATATACAGACAGTCTCGCTCGGCTGCGGAGCCTGTAAATCCCTACTCTTTCATTTGTCACGAGTGAGAAACGCGCAGCAAGAAACGCTCGTCTGTAAGAGCCCTAAATTTAGTGTGGGGGTTGAAGCTATGAATAACTATCCTATGACCTGGTCAACTTTCATGACAAGTGGATTTCGTTTTAAGATCACAGCCGCTGTGCATGTCAGTTTTAAGCAGTGGCGGTTCATAATTGTAACAGTGTGGAGGGGGCCATTACATCCGTATTTAGGTTATTGGCGTTTACAGGAAAATAAATTAATTACAGACTAAATTTGTATTTTACACCCACAGAAGCTAACTGTGCCTGTACGACGACTCCAACATATCTTAGCACTGTGTTCACTCCGGTATAATTTTGATCTGAGCACTCATTTACACCAACATAATTATGGTCTCGGCACTACATTCACAGTCAAAGTTATGATCTGATTATTACATTCACACCATCATAGTTATGATCTGAGCATTACATTCATGTTAGCATAGTTGTGATCCGAGCATTACATTCATACCAACATAGGTATGATACAAGTACTCTTTCACACCAAGAAAGTTATGATCCGAGCATTACATTCACACCAACATAATTATGATCCGACACTCATTCACACCAACATAGTTATGATCCGAGCACTCATTCACACCAACATGGTTATGATACAAGCATGACATTCACACCAAGATAGTTTTGATCATAGCACTATAATTCATTGTTCAGGAATCTCCAGGGTACGAGAGGTCTCGGGAAACAGAAAAACACGCGGAGAAGAGAGCTGGAAACAGAAATAAAAAGATAAAAGGAGACATGGAAAGATCTTCAACGGATGGCACAAGACAAGAGGACCTATTATAAACTTGTTGAAGGTCTATGGATGGCACAAGACAGGAGGACCTATTATAAACTTGTTGAAGGTCTATGGATGGCACAAGACAGGAAGACCTATTATAAACTTGTTGAAGGTCAACGGATGGCACAAGACAGGAGGACCTATTATAAACTTGTTGAAGGTCAACGGATGGCACAAGACAGGAGGACCTATTATAAACTTGTTGAAGGTCAACGGATGGCACAAGACAGGAGGGCCTATTATAAACTTGTTGAAGGTCAACGGATGGCACAAGACAGGAGGACCTATTATAAACTTGTTGAAGGTCTACGGTTGGCACAAGACAGGAGGACCTATTATAAACTTGTTGAAGGTCAACGGATGGTACAAGACAGGAGGGCCTATTATAAACTTGTTGAAGGTCAATGGATGGTACAAGACAGGAGGACCTATTATAAACTTGTTGAAGGTCAACGGATGGTACAAGACAGGAGGACCTATTATAAATTTGTTGAAGGTCAACGGATGGTACAAGACAGGAGGACCTATTATAAACATGTTGAAGGTCTATGGGCCATGATAAGCTGAAGGGTAGTAAATAAATAAACGTAGACCTACTATAAACTTGTTGAAGGTCTATGGGCTATGATAAGCTGAAGGGTAATAAATAAATAAACGAAGGACCATGTTCACAGCAGCGTATTAATTTGACCTGTGACTATCCAAAAACAACCTCATTTAAGACAAGTTCTTCGTTCTCTCTGCAGTTCTCTATTGTACACTTGTATTTCAAGTGTTGATATTCCTTGTTTCTTTTCCTTTTTGTTTTTATTATTTCATAACCATAATCTTTGTGGATATAACGGCATACTAGGTGTGATACTGTACTGTAATTTATTTTTTCAAAAGGTCCCTTGTCTCTTCTCCTTGCATTATTTACCCTATTTCTAGGAGGGATTACATGTAATCCACCCCATGTTTCTTCTCCTTCTATTACTTCGGTGGAGTTTTATCTATCTGCACTATGTTTCTTCTCTATGAATAGTAGTGGAGTTTAGTCTTGTTGTGTAGGGAATTTATTGCAGTTTTTTTCTATAGGTTTGACGATTAGGTTAAGTGCAGATTTGCACCAGGGTTCTTCTCTTTAAAGCGATTGCGTGCAAATAGACGTATATTCGGGATTTGAATAATTGCGGTCATTTTTGTTTATTAAGCAGTAGAGGGCTGAGCATTATTTCCCAACGGTTAGGAGATCATTCGATACTCCAGTACATTCTGTGTTTAAATGGGGGATGGGGGTAGTGACCTTTACCCATGCACGTAATATTGGCGAGCAGTAACAGTATGAGTCAGAGTTGTTTATAATTTTGATTGGCCGAGGTCAAACTATATTGAAATGCAGCGCGATCATTGGGCTTAGAACAAAGGCACGCAATGACGTCAGCGAGAGCAGCGTGGGGGTTTTTGATTATATATACTCACGTAGATTCATAGCCAGGTCTCTCTGATGAAAAATTGCCAGCCGGGTAACTATAGTCAATTTTCGATTGCTCTTAAAGTGGGAAATTCGAATTGGGTAAGCCTTAAGTTATTAGCGTGGTACTTTTATTTGATTTTAATTGAGTCCTAGCCCGATCAGTAAGTTTTCTTGGGAAGTTAATTTAAAACCTAAAATTTAACGTGTAGGGCCATCAATTATGTTCTTAGAGAAAGTATTGAATGTAAGAGGTCCATATAATTCTTTTTAGAAGGAATAGCAGTCTCTAGGAGGGGTTAAGAGTTGAGATATTTAGGGCGTGCTTTGTATTATTTCAAAGAAGGTCTGTGGAGAAACCCGCATCTTTGATTTATGTTAATTTACAGAATATTCGGGAGCGCGTTTATTGTATTTCACTGAGAGTTTAATTCTGCTAAGTTACACCTATATACACGGGAGTGGAGTTGTGAAATTGTAAGCACGTGGTGCTGTTATTTAATGAATATTAATTCATGACGATATTCAGAGGGATGAGGAGGAGCGAAGTAACTTTGTGAGAATGCGGGAGCACGTGTTTGTAACTACGGGGTTTTAATTGATAACCTGGTTTTGTGTATAACTTTTGGGAGTATGTATATGCTAGCGTAAAATGGTATACGTTATTTATTGTGCATTGTTGTACTGTGTAATCAGAAGACGAGAGACGAAATGTTATTTCTGATAAAGGAATAATTGTTTATTACATTTTGGGATGTGATTAATTTTACGGAACGGGAATTTAATGATTCCTAGAGAGGTCTAATTTTATTTTGGTGTTGATCATTGATTCATCAAGGATGAGTGTAGTAGAAGTAGCCCAAAGTTTTTTTGGACAGGTAGGTCCTCAGTGAAAAATTGTTGTGACTCGTGGCTAGCCATGCAGAACCATTGGATTTAGGTCAACCGGTCTGCGAGTTGATTACCAGACCGAGGGTATTACCTGGGTGATGTTTACTTTGGAATCGGGTAGAGAAAAGAGAAGGAGTTGTGTGGGGGCGCATTTTTGGAGCATAAATATTATGTAGTTGCTGGAGCGGGAATAGACAGGGGTGTTAGGAAGTAAGGGAGATAGATGTTAAAGACGTGTTAAGTTGATATGTGGTATAATTGTTGTATTATTTGTCCCACAGCAAAACGGTTTCACGGGACGCCAGTACGGTTGCCATTTTGACCTTGCAGCTTGCCAAGAAAGATCGTTCTTCTCAGGAGTAGAAGAGACGAAGCAACGCCAGAGGCGAAAGAGAACTGGTGACGCAGTAGTACCGGCGCTAAGCCAGTGGGCATTAGAAGGAACGAAACAGTTCTCTTTGCAGTGAAGTCCCCATGCTTCAGCGGAAACGTGTTCATCGTTTAAATCACGAGCTCAAAGCTCGTTATACCAACTCCAAAGGAGGCACGACGCCTGGAGGTTTGGTTCGTGTAAATTTGGCCATAATAACGCCAACGGCCCTAAACCCAGAGAGGGATAACCGGGCAGGTGAATCCAGATTTGTCAGTATTGAAACAGCTACATTTTCAAGTCCAGTATCCAGTCTTTAAACCCTAGTCGACAGCTACAGAATTTGTGGAGGGAAACAGGGTTAAAATACCCTCTACAGATGTTATAGCAGAACCGATAACGAGTTTTGTTGAAGATTATAGCAGAGGGCAGCTGCTGAAATTTTAGTGAGGAAGTTAGTTGTGGAGTAGTGTTCGGGAGTTTCAGAATAGGCTGTGTAGAAACGAAGTCTTTACAGAGATTGTGTAGACAGTTCGTAGGATTTCCAGCTGACAGTGAAATTAGAATTATAATTTAGAATAGCTAGTGGAAGTGGAGGATCGAAATCCGAGACCCCACCAAGTTCAGTGTGGTTTTGTTTAATCTTAACTTCTTTCCCCCATACAGGTGTAACTTGTGGGTGAGAGGTTGGGTTGATGAGAAATCATTTTTAACTGTGCTTGTTTGTTTTCAGGTGTGCGTACACGCACTTTAATTCTTTGACATGTATTTGATTTTTTTTTTTGTGTTTATAAACTTTAAACTGTAGTCTGGATCAGTCACTTTATTTACGTATAGTAGCTATAGGTTTTCTGTATCGTGGTGTATGTGATCTTAAGTAACCTTATCCCCCTTAGGGTAGTTAGAGGTGGTTGAGGCTATAGCTATCTAAGACGTCCGGAGTGGCGAGGGGGAGTCAATCTCGGTTCTCAACCATCGGAGCCAATAGCTTCAATTTTTCACATTTTCACTGTCATTTTCATCTAAATCTATATTTTTCAGTCTTTCTCATACTAGGGTCTTGTCTATACACTCAGACACACTCTAAACTTAAATCCACTTCGTGACACTAGGATCATCTGGCATCCACTTGATATGTTTACTATTTCATCACACTAAATCAAAATGGAGTCAGTTGATTTTACCTGCTGCGCTATGTTTTTCTTTGCAGACGTTCAGCATGCAGCTCAAAATGTTATTTTATTTGTGTGTTTTTTGTTGTTGTTCATTATAAGACAGTATTATGTTCCTACCATACTACCGAGTTCTGATGTTAAATGTACCAGCCCCGTATGAACCCTTTGTTTACATGGATATTTTTATTCGTTACAAGCACGTATACCCGTCAAAACAATTCGGAGGAAGAATTAAAATCAACATCTTAACATTTCAGCACCTGCAGCATATTTAGAAGTCTGTGGATCTTGTTTGCAACTCATGTTATTGATTCTAAACCGTTACTTTTAATGTTTGTAATTTTTTGAAGAAAAAAAACTTTATATTTTTTCCTACTTCATTTCAAGGGATGTGATTTTCCCTCTACCAATGTCCAAGGAAAACATTAGACAGTTAAAAACATCATTAAATATATGTTATTACATGATACTTTGCTAAGTTTTTCCAATTAAAGTTTAAAAAATATAGTAAGTATACAAATGTTTGTTTTTAAAAAGCAAATAAAAATAACAATCAAATTAATCTTACACCATGAGTTAGCTTGTATTAAAAGAAGTGCCATGAAACTACACATCACGGACCAGATCAACTACCAGACTCGCAATAGACCTAGAAGACGGTGGAAATACTTGCTACAATAACCAATAAAGACACTAAGACCAATTTGACAACGGTATGTAATATATCCCACAATGTCATTACAAACATATCCTTTTTATTCGTTCCATATTAGACGTGTAAAATGGCAGACGAAATTTTAATAATTAGTGTAAATGTTAGTGGCCTTCGCTCAAAACTACATCACATCATAACACTTATACATAAACAAAAGCCAGACTTTATACTTTTGTAGGAAACAAACACACACACAGACGAATATGCATTACAAATCACATTCCAGTTAGGACTACGACACTCATGCTTTAGTTTAGCCATACACAACACAGGTTCAGGAACGGCTATACTACAAACATCAGACAGACGGGAAATACTTAAGACAAACCGAGACAACGAGGGCAAGATAACCATCGCTCAAGTAGGAAACAACATACACACATACACGGTAGTGAATATACACGCTCCAGCAAACTACAACTACCAACCACAATTTTACGAAAATATAGACTACTTGCTCACTCAGTCATACAGAGGACATAATATTATATTAGGAGGCGATTTTAACTGCGTTTTGACACATATGGACGTTGTTGGCGGAGTAGTTAGAACACAGATAAGGAGAGCAAACAGAGAAGACGCACACCAACTAGACATAATACAAACCATAATGGATACGCACAGCTTATTAGATGCCTATAGACACACACACACCCACAGTATTGAAACAACGCATGCACACACCGCACACAACAGAGCTGCACGATTAGACAGAATCTATGTGCCGTCAACACACCACATAATTCAAGCAAAACACTTGCCAGAAGCTCTCAAGTTCACAGATCACGAAGCAGTACTCGCAGCCATTAGCACTACACAAGCAAGCACGCATTCCAAACGTTCTCCATACTGGAAATTCAACAACACTTTGCTCCAAAACAAAACATACGTAGAACACATGACCAAACTAATTATTACATACACAAGCGACATACCAATAGAACATATTCAAGAACACTAGGAAACACTTAAAAGCACCATACGCGAACGAACACAGCTAATGTCATCCTTCATACACAGACACCGCATACAACAAGAGACTTTGATAGAGAAAGCTATACAACTAACAAAGCAAACAGACAAAAACTCTCCCTCCATTCTCACGCTACAAAATGAACTAGAACAATATAAACACCACAGGTTCCAAGGCCTATTACGGACAAAACTCAACACAATCACACAAGAGACTCCCAGCAAACAATACATGGCTATAGAACAAAATATACAACGCTGCAGGCAGATAGGCCAAATAGTGGATTTAGAAGGGACCACACAGACAGAAACACAACACATAGTGCAAGCTTTCGAAAGTTACTATAGGAATCTGTACACAGAAGAAAATGTTCAACCATATATACAAGATAGATTTATGCAATTCACACAAAAATTATCTGACGCAGACAAACAAACACTAGACACTGAGCTGACACTAACAGACATAACACTCGCAGTGAATGCAATGCGAAAAGAAAAATCACCAGGACCTGACGGACTTACGACATAATTTTACCAACACTTCTTTCCTACCCTAGGGCCTCTTTTACTACAAATATACAAAGAAGCCTTTGAGAATAAGGAACTCCCACCAAGCCTAAACATGTCTTACATCACTCTAATACCAAAACCAAACTCTGAGAAAACACTCCTTAAAAACTACAGACCAATATCACTCTTTAACCTAGATTATAAAATTTTGACAAAAGCTCTAACAAACAAACTAAAACCATTCATGGCGACCCTCATACACAAAGACCAGCAGTGGAGCGTTGTCGTAGATTTTATCAGATAGGTAATAGATGTTTATAGTCCTGTCTGATCAGAGGTGATAGTGATGACCATGTGAAAGTAAGGGGTAAGTAATAGTTTTCTCACGAGGTGATCGTGTAAGAGAAAGGACAGTCTCTAGATAAAATAATTTATCTAATCCAGCCTATCTGGACGACGATATTTAAATCAGACGCACTTTCTCTCCTTGTATGAAAATACAAGTTACACTGCACCCACATGCACACAATTCTGTGACAAATACGCACGAACGTGAAAACAAACTATGAATAACATATAATGGATAGGGGTTGGCCGACACGATAACTAAAGGTTTAATAAAGTTTATTATCAATAGAAGATCACAACAATAAGCATATACATTACTAGCTCATGGTTTACAGACAAAATTGCAAAAGAAGAAATTAATCAAATAGGTTCTCCCCCTCTGGTAAAGGAAAAGAAAACACGATCCCAACAGAGGTTAATTAACACAAAAGATCAAAAGTTAACAATAAGTTATGAAATAGTCAGAATGGGAAAAGAATAGGTTCCTAATGTAATCTATCCCGTGACTACTCAGATTAGTGAGGAAAAAAAAAAGAAAGAAGCAACCACATACGTATATGATGTTAACAAAAAACATAAGTTTCTTTCTCTGTTCATTCAATTCACACCCATTCAGTGGCCACTTTCAGATTTTTGCTTACCCCAGTAGTTGTCGCAGGCATTCCAAGGAAATACACTAATAAGTAATAAGACTATTTAGTGTCAAATTTAAGTTTTGCCAAATCCAGCCCCAGACTCGCCGTAGTTGCTGACTGCAAATTTTACGGGAGTCGCTAGAGTCGGTGATTTAATTTGTCCTGGATACAATAAGTTATCTATGCCTTCAGTTGGTTGGAGTAAGGTTCATGCGTGGTGATCGCCGACGTAGGATGAATAGAACATTTATACTCGTATAGTTCCTATAATGTTTAGCCTCAGGTGGCTGAGACGCTAGGTTAAGTTACACAAATGTTGCTGACAATATATTTCGCCACAGCTGGCTGATGAGATTGATATAAGTAAATCTGGTAATAGTTCTGGTCCAGTTAATATTATAATTTAATGGTTCTATTCTGGTTTCTCTCGTGAAAATGAGGAAAATTGGACCACACAGGTCACAGCAAGAAGCTCATCAATATTAAATATCCCTGGATGCTTATAATATTATAGGTTCGTATGATCATAAGTTCATATGGCCATAAAAAAGCCGCTAGTACTCAGGTTTTGATCAGCGTAGATTTTAGGAAAGAAAATATAAACATTTAACCAAATTATCAATATCATATCTAACACGTGTTAAAATAGGACCTCTTCACCACTCCGTTATAAATTAGATTTAAAACACACGTGTCTAGCTTATCCTATCGTTTTTAACGCGTGATATGAACACTAGTCATTAAAAAAATTACATAAAATGGATAGAAGTAAATAATATATACCGTCAGTAGACAGTTATTTAATGTATGTACTAGTCAATTTAAAACATCTCTTACTGGGAAGTAGCGAGTAATTAAATTCACTTTACGGCTGAAAAAGATTTAGCTATAAGTTATTTAATTAACACAGAAAATCTCAGTGAAATATAATGAAAACTTTAAACACACTAACTCACTTAAAGGCTAGTATATAAATTACCGCAATCAGAAAAATGAAACACTCCACGAAAAATCTAATAATTTTCACTCTGTACGAGAAATCTAAGATATCGAGCTAGTGAATTTCAGATAGATTTCTGAGCAACTGATAATGGCTATCGGAGAGACATGGTATATATCCGTAAATTCCGCTCTATCGCTCTTTAATGCGAAAGTCACACCTACTGCCAGACCCAAGCCCATTTGCCGTTCGATTCTTGAATCAAAGGTAATTTTACTACCTCTGCCGCCGACAACCTCTCTGGCTTGACTTTCATCATCTCCGCCTTGCCGAATATATAATTCCCCTAAAAGTTTTACAATCCAAAGTCCTTCTCAGACTTAACATCTCCCCTGATCAAAGAATCTATTACGCCATGCTCCGCGCTCTCTCTGTTCCACCGTGCTTAATTGCCAAACGGCTCACGTGTCAATTGCACTAGTGAATCCTTCGTTCCTGTAGCAAAAAATAAACTAGAAAGGGAGGGGCAAAAGTGCATGATCATTGCTGCACTATTTCCATCTGTGACAAGCGTCCAGCACAGAAACATCCATCAACACACACATTTCATTAGAGACATAATCACTTACACACATCAGAAGGATTGTCAGTCTTCGGTTCTTTCCCTTGACCAGGAGAAAGCCTTTGACAGAATATCACTGTAACAGCCGGTTTTAGCTGTAACGTGCTTTTATTTATTCTTAAAGCTGAATGGCTGACTGAAGTATGATCTGCTCCGGTCGGGCTTACGGATGGCCGACAAACTTCAATAACGCGAATGTTATCATTGGGGGCCGAAGAGATGAGCCAAGGTTAATTCATAACATCGAACTGTCTATGAATTGAGTTTGAAGTCGGGGTCTTCACATTTAGACATCACGTTTTATTATTGACGTAGAAACACACGATCATAGACGTAATCATAGGCATCATCATCAAAATTCATAATATAAATCTCAGGACATCATAGTTAAGGCGTTAAGGTTCATATATGATCAGGCAAATTTAGTTCATAAGCTGGAATGACTTATAATTTTATAACGGCTGACCTTTCCAATGGCAGACGTACATCTTTTGGTCATGAGGTATTCACTTCATCAAATAAAATCTCATCATCAAATTGGCCTCATCAACAATATAAATATAGGATATCCAACCATCATAATTGAGCCATCATAGTAATCAGTGCACTTAAAATCCAAAGTCCGTAATTCAATTGACCTCTCATTATCTTGCCGTAATTCCGTAAGACGGCGAAAAAATATATATTATATTTTGTATTTACGTAAGTAATATAGTTCCTTCAAGCGGCACGTACTTGATAAAAAATAACAGGCTGGATCCACAACTTCCCCTTTATCTCGAATCCATTTCAGTACATTCTAAACGAATGTACTGACTATATACATTGTGACGAAAGATCGTCATAAACAAATATATTCATTTTTCTACAGCAACTTACTGTGAACATATCACGGCGATAGTTTCCACTTGGGAAGGCCGTCTCAGATAAAATTCAACAGGAGTATACCCCAATCTAGAGCTTGAACAACAGACCACCGTCTGACTACTAAACCAGCCATGGCATCTCTCTGAGGTCACTGCGTCATCTAATCTTTAGCAACAAAACGCAAAATACTTACGCACAAATATGTGCGCTTACGTGTGCGATGAATTTAAATTACCAATATATTCTTACCACATTTGTTGATGCGTACCCTCTTAACAGAAGTCAGACTCATGTCTACTTTACTACTGTTAAGGAACCAAAAAGGACGCAACAATCACAATCATACCTCCACAAAACATTATTACATTGCAACATAGGTGAACACTTCAGACAATGGATTAATATTCTGTACATGAAGCCCGAGAGCAAAGTGTTAGTAAATCATACATTAACTAACACCTTCAGACTAACAAGATCTGTAAGGCAGGGATGGCCTCTCTCTCCTTTACTGTATGTTCTTGCACTAGACCCACTACTAGAGAACATTAGAAAAGACAGCTCTATTAAGGGCACTTTCATACAAGAGAAACGTGAACGAAAGTTGCTCGCCTATGCAGACGACACCATCTTTTTCCCACCAAACAAAAATTCTATAGAAATTATCCTAAACACATTCACAGACTTTAGCAAAGGTAGCGGAGCAAAAGTGAATGTTCAAAAATCAACAATAATGGGCATAGGCAAATGGAAGAACACAGCAGACTTTCCCTTTGGACTAATACCAACAAACAACATCAAAATCTATGGTATAAACTTTCCCTCACACCAAAATCACACACACAGAGACGCATGGAAAAATCTAACATCCAAAATACGAGACATGCTGCACAGATACAAATATAAAACCACAACGATTTTTGGACGAAGTTTAATTGTAAATACATACATTTTCCCTAAGCTACTTTACATTGCCACAGTTTTCGACCCCCCAAAACAGACTATCACGGATTTAAACAAACAGGTCAGAGCATTCGTTTTTGGTCGCACAATTTACAGCATTAAACACAAGACACTTATACAAGAAAAGAAACACGGAGGGACTGCCCTTTAATACATAGAAACAAAGATCCAGGCACTCAGAATTAAACACACAGACAGCACAATTAAACACCCAGAACGACACACACTAGCTCATTATTACATGGGACTCAGACTTTCCAAACTGAGACTACTGAATAATGCAATTCCCCATCACTTCGGCCCCATGCCTTCATTTTATAAGACATGCATACAAGCCATCCAAGGACATGAAAAATCAATTCACTAGAAAACAAATGCAATATATAAACATTTAGCACCACCATTACACCTAAGAATTAAAAGAGGACAGAAATATGCTATAAAAAATTACACCGAAACCTTCACTAACTTACACAACCCAAAAATCACTGTTAAAACAAGAGAGGTCACTTTTTGACTAATATACAACATGACACCCACAACAAAACGAGAAACATACAGATCCAACCAAATAACAAAATATCAGCTATGTAGGAAAAGCATCCAAGAAACAGAAGATCATTTGTTTTTTTAATGCAGTACAATCACACCTACAATGAAACTACTGTTGGAAATCATCGATTTACAAACAACAACAAAATCAGATATCTACAAAGCAATCACGTAAAACATAGTTCCGAAAGCAGAAGATAACACACGCACATTGATCTTGATTATTTTATCAGAATTTCGGAATCCGATTTGGTGTTTTCGTAATCTTGCCATGTTTAATCATCGTATTTTCAACACTGGTTTATTTCTGCACATTTTTAGTCAGAAAGTTTTATCAATAGCCCCTGAGATGGTACCTCTTCCATAACGAGGCAGCCTTGATTCGTAAAACGATTCTTCCTTTCCCCAACGGCCCTCCCTCCGTCTCACTACTATCTCATTCTCTGTCTATCCTAACATTTTGTAAGTCCGTTTTCGGCCTTCTGTGCCCCCTCCATTCCCCAGTTCCCCCTATCCACTCAAGTACTTCAGCTCGACCTTTTAAACTACTCATATATTCGCGGGAGGTCATGTTGACCACAGTTCTAGATGTCGTTAGAGTGTCAAGGTCTGACCTTGCCAACTGATCCCTAAGTGTGTTCGTGGAAAGTCTTTGACGCTGGTATTGTACTGCTCATACCTTTAAATTCAGGGGGAAAAAAAATCACACAGCATTGCCTAACATTTTAATCATGAATGTATATATCACACGTTGGCTGTTTTATTATTATGTTAATGAAAGTAGACCTTTGGTAGGAATATGTGTGTACGAGTGTATATGACTTTTATCTGTATTTAAATTTAGCTTTGTATTTTAATAATGCGCATGATGTTTGTAACATGGTGTAAAAGGTAACGATATATATATATATATATATATATATATATATATATATATATATATATATATATATATATATGTGTGTGTGTGTGTGTGTGTACATAAATGTGTGTGTGTATATGTGTATATATGTATATGTGTATATATGTACATATCTATCTATATATATATATAGATACCCGCCTGCGGTGGATGCCGTTCGGAAGGTCGTGGTTTGATCCCGGTAAGCCTATCACTTCTGTTTTTTTCTGTTGTCTGGTCTTCTACTTCTTTATTTTCCACTGAGTGCCTGATCATACCTTTGTGTGTTGTTTGTTTAAATCTATGGAGCGCGGTGACACGCTGAAGATTTATAACCAAAGCTATCCACTAAGAAGTGTCTCGTTTCCAATCCCATTTATTTCCCCTGTTGCGCTATGCACCGGATGAACCAAGACTCTCTGCTTTATCCCAGGGTACATCCTTTCAGATTATATTTTACGGTCCAGCACGCATTTATTTTAGCCAAGCTGGACCTGAGGTCTTGACATCGTAAATTAGCGAAATCGGACACCTGCTTTTAGCTGAAGTAAATTTAAGTACCCTTTGTTTTGATTATTTTCTTTGACACCCCTGCAATTTTACGACCCACGGTATTTATTGGAATGTGAAGGTCCGAGATCCGTTGTTGTCAACTTCATTTTAAAACCGAGATGACTACCAAGAAATAAACACCAGCACTCGAAATCGTAAATAGTATCAGTAGAAAAACTGTTTGTGGATATGTGTGTTTGTGTGTGTCACAATTTTACAAACTGAAAAGAAACAAACATTAGTTGAAGGCAAATTTAATTTTGCTCTGTTGATCAAGAGAAATTGAACAAGTATAACATATGTTGGCAAGTAGGAATGTGTATGTGGAAAGATTGTTTTTGTCTAGTAGGGGATGTTTTTTTGATTTTTTTCCGCCTTTTTTTTTGTTTCTCCCCCCCCCGTTATCACTAAAAGAATAAGAGTACGCTCTATATTTCCAATAAGTGGGTGCAAGGTTTTGTCTTTCTTTCTTTCTTATTCTCCTCCTTCACTGTCACAGGAGTGATGTATTTTTTTGAGAGATTTTTTGATGATGATGTAATTAAGTAAGGAAGATGTGTAGGAAGCACATAGACCTTTAGACACTAGTTTTCACAGAGGTGAGCTAGTGTTGAGGGAAAGAGTTAACAGAAGGTCACAGGTTGGTGTCAGTGATTCTCTCATCTTTTAGACTATGTCGCAAGAGGTTCAGAGGTTATTAAAAATAAGAAAATATCCTGGACATAAAGGCGTATCAAATGATACCAGAATAGTGCCAGATAAGAGTCTGGTCTTATCAGTAATACCCCCTTCTCTGAAGAGAGTAAAAGTGTATAGACACAAAGGTAGGGTCAAGCTATGTAAGTTCCCAGAGAAGATGGTGATGTAGTACTCTGAGTCCCTAACTGCTATCTCTCCAGATCCTCCTCTGTGATTATGGTACTTAATATTGTTATTGACTCTTCTAGGGGTAATTATACAACTAAATTCACCAACAAGAACTGTAGTTCAACTTAAAGAATTTAAGAAAGTCTGCTGGTGAATATTTACAATTTAATTAAACAGTTACTCTTTTCTGTTTGAAAAATTTTAAACTCAAATATTTTACAACAGTAAATAAATAAAACAGTTCAACAAATGTTTTTCACTTGGGTCAAAAGGTCTATCATCTTGTAGACAAAATTAGCTTGCTTGATCATTCACTTGAAGAATTATTATTAGTATTATTATAAGTTTATAGAAACTCTACACTATTATGGTCATCACAAACTGGATCCGTATATGTCTTTTGTGAGTATGGATAAGCTGCACAGTTGCCTTAAGCAAGTTATCTGAGTCACTGCAGATGGCTCCCTTAGATGCTGGATAGAATATTCAGATGAAATCTCCAGCAGTTACATACATTATGACTGGCCTGCTATCACAGACTGGCACTGCGTTCGTTGCAATGTTAGTAAGAGAAGCCGCTTCTTATTTGGAGACTTTTGGTTAAAGGATTAAACCTGCAATGAATTCAAACGCAATCCCTGTATTTGTCTATCCACATCCCTCTTATGACACAGATGGAGACGATAGACAGTTTCAGATAAGCGTGCTAGCAGATGTACGAGATATAGTATAGTATCAACAATCATTTTAATTCAAAGTGATCACAATTTACTTCTACCTTCTTAATTATAAGTATTTTCCCATGATTCGCCTCCATACAATAATTTGGTTGTGGGTAAAACTGTGATAGTGGTGGTGTTCTTTTATTTATATGTCACAATGCTACTACTAGGTGACTGTGTCAGGCCTAGTATTTAATTCAAGTGGTCAAATTTCCTTCCTTGACCTATCTTCCAAGCTAGAGCTATCTCTTTGACTGGCCCTTTTCGCCAGAGATGGGGATTCCTGGATGAGATAAGGTTCGTCTTTTTCAACCCAGACCACGTTCTTCTCTCCTTGTTGTTATAGCGACTTCCTCGTACTAGTGGTTTTAAGGCTATATATGCTATATAGGTTTAACTCTTTCTCACATACCCACTCCACATCCTTTTATTGATTAAACCAACTTGAGTGTTGAATTTCCAAACATAATGGCTTTTATTTACATAACATGTGTTCCACAATTCTTTTCTCATAAGGGTATGTTTCAATCTCCCTTTTATCCAGGCCTCCAGACTTAGGCTCAATGTATTTTTTCCAAAGGTATATTATTATATTCTCTACTGTAGACTCTTGTCTAAAGCACTATAATCTGCTAGGCATAGCTCAATTACATGCATCAATATCAATTCATAGTTCACCTAAACAAAGTTATATAATGGCAGGTGCAGCTGTGGTGGCATCTTCATACTTACTCTTTAATGAGAGAGCGCATGAGTTGTTTCTTTAGTAATCTAATTCACCATTTACTCTTCTTTCCTCTTATCTGTTTCAACCTGGTCAGTCTTATACCCTGTTAAAAGGAATCACAATCAAAACTAAACTTGTATTGTAAATCCAACGTCGATAAGTGTTGTAGTATCTGGCTTCGATACTTACGTTGGCGTGAGAGAGCGCATAACGTTTTATATATGACAGTGTTGTAAACCCTTTGCTGAATATTCTTGTTTAATGACAATGTCTCATCTTCTTTGTATGACAGCCCATCCTGGCTATCTGATAATAAAAGTTATCCACTTTTTAAGCTTTAATTATGCCTTTGCTTCAATATTCTCTTCTGTAGCTCGCTCCCTTAAATGTGAGCGTCATTACCCTCTGATAATATGTTGAGCGTATTTCTGAAAAAACATGTCTCTCTTCACGTAGTTTAAGCATAATTAGAGTCAAAAAGGCCTCTTACCGTAATATACAGAAGTCCGTTACTTATCACAGTCCTACTAGCACACCTATGAGCTAGTCCTATGTTTAACAGCACAAATTATCAATCAAATCTAAGCTATTCTCCTGAATTCCTATCACTACATTTCTATATCTAGCTATTTCTGTAGACCTTCTGCAAACTGCAGGTTTCACACTTCTTGAGCGCCCAGCACGGCACGTCTACCCTGGTTGAGGTTTCTGGAGAGACTGATTTCTCTCTGTCCTTCTATTCCTATCCCGTGATTCGGTCCTTGTTTTAGTTAATACGATTGGTCCATTGTTCAGTTCACTCACCTATCGCCACCTACACGCTTAATTCTACGCTGTCAACCCCGTGAACTGTGCTTCATAACTGTTTATTTCTAGTCACTATTTTCCTTTGCGTTTTACTCTGCTCTCCGTTCCCTTAACTGTAAAGGGTTCTAATAATATTGTTATCTCCCTTAGTGGTTTATGCTCAATTGCTATGTTCTCTTACTTCTAGCTTATTAAAACGGTCGTTATGCTAATTTTATAAAGCAGAACTATGTACATCTAGGAAATATTAAAGTCTAAAATAGTTCTCTCCCTTACCAACTAAGCACAATAGTGCTGTTTCTTGTCTCCCATCTATAAGACAAATAGTCCACTTTAATAAATTATTTACATTTTCAAAACCATTTTCTCATACTTTGTTATTTTATTAACTCCAAATTACTGTTAATCTGAACTTAAATTCAGCATGAATAACAGCTGTGAAACCCAAAGCCCCAATATCTGGCCTTTGGCTAGGATCATGTGTCTAGACACAGGGACCGGTACAGTGACATTCATGTCATGAGGTACCTAGTGTGAGAACACAGAGGATCACTACAATGACACATGTTGTCATTGGATCTTCTTGTGTTGGGACATGTGGTCTTGACCAGGGCCGGGTATGGGTGGGGCAAATGCAACCTCATGCGAGGAAAAAATATGCAACCTCATGCGAGGAATAAAAAAAAAAAAAAAAAAAGACATTCATGTGTGAGAACACAGAGGATCACTAGGTGACACATTTTGTCACTGGGTCTTCTAGTGTTGGGACATGTGGTCTTGACCAGGGCCGGGTTTGGGTGGGTAAATGCGACCTCATGCGAGGAAAAAAAAAAAAAGAAAGACATTCATGTGTCATTAGGTCTCTTGTGTGAGAACACAAAAGATCACTACAGTGACACAGTTTGTCATTGGGTCTTCTTGTGTTGGGACATGTGGTCTTGACCAGGGCCGGGTTTGGGCGGGTACTAATGCGACCTCATGCGAGGAAAAAATATGCGACCTCAAGCGAGGAAAAAAAAAAAAAAAGACATTCATGTGTCATTAGGTCCCTTGTGTGAGAACACAGAGGATCACTACAGTGACACAGTTTGTCATTGGGTCTTCTAGTGTTGGGACATATGGTCTTGACCAGGGCCGGGTTTGGGGCGAGGACAATGCGACCTCATGCGAGGAAAAAATATGCGACCTCAAGCGAGAAAAAAAAAAGACATTCATGTGTCATTAGGTCCCTTGTGTGAGACCACAGAGGATCACTACAGTGACACAGTTTGTCATTGGGTCTTCTTGTGTTGGGACATGTGGTCTTGACCAGAGCCGGGTTTGGGGCGGGGACAATGCGACCTCATGCGAGGAAAAAATATGCGACCTCAAGCGAGGAAAAAAAATAAAAATATCTGGCCTTTGGCTAGGATCATGTGTCTAGACACAGGGACCGGTACAGTGACATTCATGTGTCATTAGGTCCTATGTGTGAGAACACAGAAGATCACTACGGTGACACATGTTGTCATTGGGTCTTCTTGTGTTGGGACATGTGGTCTTGACCAGGGCCGGGTTTGGGCGGGTACTAATGCGACCTCATGCGAGGAAAAAATATGCGACCTCAAGCGAGGGAAAAAAAAAAAAGTGTTGGGACATGTGGTCTTGACCAGGGCCGGGTTTGGGCGGGTACTAATGCGACCTCATGCGAGGAAAAAATATGCGACCTCAAGCGAGGAAAAAAAAATGGATGGGATCATGTGTCTAGACACAGGGACCGGTACAGTGATATTCATGTGTCATTAGGTCCCTTGTGTGAGAACACAGAGGATCACTACAGTGACACGGTTTGTCATTGGGTCTTCTTGTGTTGGGACATGTGGTCTTGACCAGAGCCGGGTATGGGCGGGGACAATGCGACCTCATGCGAGAAAAAAAAAGCGACCTCGTGCGAGGAAAAAAAAAATAAATAATAATAATATCTGGCCTGTGGCTAGGATCATGTGTCTAGACACGGGGACCGGTACAATGACATTCATGTGTCATTAGGTCTCTTGTGTGAGAACACAGAAGATCACTACGGTGACACATGTTGTCATTGGGTCTTCTTGTGTTGGGACATGTGGTCTTGACCTGGGCCGGGTTTGGGCGGGGCTAATGCGACCTCATGCGAGGAAAAAATATGCGACCTCAAGCGAGGAAAAAAAATAAAATATATCCGGCTTTTGGCTAGGATCATGTGTCTACACACAGGGACCAGTAGGGATCATGAGGTCCTTTGTGTGAGAACACAGAAGACCACTACAATGACACATGTTGTCATAGGGTCTTCTTGTGTTGGGACATGTGGTCTTGACCAGGGCCGGGTTTGGGCGGGTGCTAGTGCGACCTCATGCAAGGAAAAAAAAAAGTCTACACACAGGGACCGGTACAGTGACATTCATGTGTCATTAGGTCCCTTGTGTGAGAACACAGAGGATCACTACAGTGACACAGTTTGTCATTGGGTCTTCTTGTGTTGGGACATGTGGTCTTAACCAGAGCCGGGTTTGGGGTGGGGGCCAATGCGACCTCATGCGAGGAAAAAATATGCGACCTCATGCGAGGAAAAAAAAAAGTGTCATTAGGTCCCTTGTGTGAGAACACAGAGGATCACTACAGTGACACAGTTTGTCATTGGGTCTTCTTGTGTTGGGACATGTGGTCTTAACCAGAGCCGGGTTTGGGGTGGGTGCCAATGCGACCTCATGCGAGGAAAAAATATGCGACCTCATGCGAGGAAAAAAAATGGCTAGGATCATGTGTCTAGACACAGGGATCGGTACAGTGACATTCATGTGTCATTAGGTCCCTTGTGTGAGAACACAGAGGATCACTAGGTGACACATTTTGTCACTGGGTCTTTTAGTGTTGCGACATGTGGTCTTGACCAGAGCCGGGTTTGGGGAGGGTGCCAATGCGACCTCATGCGAGGAAAAAATATGCGACCTCAAGCGAGGAAAAAAAAAATAATAATAATATCTGGCCTGTGGCTAGGATCATGTGTCTAGACACGGGGACCGGTACAATGACATTCATGTGTCATTAGGTCTCTTGTGTGAGAACACAGAAGATCACTACGGTGACACATGTTGTCATTGGGTCTTCTTGTGTTGGGACATGTGGTCTTGACCTGGGCCGGGTTTGGGCGGGGCTAATACGACCTCATGCGAGGAAAAAATATGCGACCTCAAGCGAGGAAAAAAAAAATATCCGGCTTTTGGCTAGGATCATGTGTCTACACACAGGGACCAGTAGGGATCATGAGGTCCTTTGTGTGAGAACACAGAAGACCACTACAATGACACATGTTGTCATTGGGTCTTCTTGTGTTGGGACATGTGGTCTTGACCAGGGCCGGGTTTGGGCTGGTGCTAATGCGACCTCATGCAAGGAAAAAAAAAAAAAAAAAGTCTACACACAGGGACCGGTACAGGGACATTCATGTGTCATTAGGTATCTTGTGTGAGAACACAGAAGATCACTACAGTGACACAGTTTGTTATTGGGTCTTCTTGTGTTGGGACATGTGGTCTTAACCAGAGCCGGGATTGGGGTGAGGGCCAATGCGACCTCATGCGAGGAAAAAATATGCGACCTCATGCGAGGAAAAAAAAAAGTGTCATTAGGTCCCTTGTGTGAGAACACAGAGGATCACTACAGTGACACAGTTTGTCATTGGGTCTTCTTGTGTTGGGACATGTGGTCATGACCAGATCCGGGTTTTGGGCAGGGACAATGCGACCTTATGCGAGGAAAAAATATGCGACCTCATGCGAGGAAAAAAAATAAAAAAAAAGTCTACACACAGGGACCAGTAGTGACATTTATGTCATGAGGTCCTTTGTGTGAAAACACGGAAGACCACTACAATGACACATGGTGTCATTGGTCTTCTTGTGTTGGGACATGTGGTCTTGACCAGAGCCGGGTATGGGCAGGGGCCAATGCAACCTCATGCGAGGAAAAAAATATGCAACCTCATGCGAGGAATATTTAAAAAAAAAAAAAGGTGACAAAACTATTAAGTAATATGTCAAACGCTACTGTGAATTAATCCATTCCATCCCTCTATATGTTCCTGTTAGGTGTCTCATTCCATTCAAGAAATACTTCTTTAAATACCTTTCCTAACTCACAGACACAATTGGCCATCTTTTTCAATATTTTAAATTTCCGAAGGCGGGCTTTGCCTCTCGAATTACACATGAGTCTGTAAGTTTCATCAGTACACACTGTCCATTCTTAACACATCTTATACACGTCGTATCGCACAGATGGATTAATCAATATAATTCCACATATATATATACACACACACACACACACACATATATATATATATATATATATATATATATAAATAGTTTCGTTCTTACCCTCAGGCACACACACAGACTAGCCCTCAATGGTTGATTGAGGTCTGCTAACCAGTGCAGAAGGCAAACGCTGGCATTAACATATGCTATGCTTTCCCCGCTCTGTTTTTTTTTTCAAATCGTGACCGACCGGAGTTTGTTAGGCAAGTCTATTTATAGTCTGACCTCGGACGTACAAAATGGAATCCCTGAGGAATGTAATAACTATCCGAAAAGATGGGTACCGTTTGGCCTTTTGTACAATGTAGGAAAACTACTTTTTTAATTATCTTCGTTATTCCTGATGCGATTTTAGTCAATTAAAGCTTACATTATACTTGGAATTAGGCTTTATATATCTAGGTAATAATCTTTTTGGTTACCACTTGCATTTTCTGTTATGCATAGTTTAAAAAGCTAAAGTTAAGCCAACCTGAAGCTTCGAATGCATTTAACCTAAGATTTCTCCCATCCTATAATAGTATTATTAAAAGTATTACTACTTACGGGTAGAATAACATCCCTAATATTGTTTTGATAACTTCTGCCAAATGGTACTTTTTCTATAATGCTGTAGTAAAATTCCGAAGTTAATCATGTTACTCAGATTGGGCCTTGCCATCTTTTATTTTGCCAGCAGTTGTAAACACAGGACCAAGAAAGCGTTTTCATTGGTCGGTGTATCATATCTTTTTACAATGTATGGCGCGCAGTATGGTCAGAATATTAGAATTCGTGATGTGAAACAGACGTCATTTCACGACATAGCCTCCCAATTCAAAAGCGTAAACCCGCTGTTGGAGCTTCTTGTCTGAATTCGCAATCACGAAATTCTTCCAATCTTGGATTCACTCTGCCTTACTCTTCACCTGGTTTCCTTCAGGTGGGTGACTTCAAGTAGGCACTACTCAAGAAATTTGCCTCAACATTCTGAGATCCAGGGATAATAACGCATGTTGTATTAATAAACAGCACAGGTGCTGCTGCCTGTCTAATTGCTGATTATCAATCAATGTTCACCATTACTCTTCTCTGAGTCTGTTCCATGACATGTCCAGAGTTTTTAGATGTTCCTCAAGGTTCCAATAGTTATGAGGATGTCATCTGTAAAACTGATGATAGCTGAGTTTCACCAGGGATCCAGTAATTTCCTCATCATCCTGGATAAAACACTCGGAGTATTCTTCAACCCAAAAAGCAACATATGGAACTCATAGTGCCCCTCCGAGGTGCTAAAGTCCAGCAATAGTCTGATTTCAGGCTTGACGGGAATCTGGTAATACCCTTATCTAGATTCACTAGTGACTCTGGTACTGTAATTATTTCCCAAATCCAGGCAGAGCCTATGTTCACTGAAGGGTTTTCTCAGCTAAACCTCACTGGAGCGATAATATGATTCATATGGGGAAATGAATTTCCTGCACCAAGAAAACAATTCTCCCTGTAGCATTGCTATATAATATATACTCTCAATCCATGTCCGTGTCAATACTTCCAATGGACTGTGTAGGGTCGGCCAACTACCACTGTTGCTGGTGCCCTCATAATGCTAATTTAATAGCCATATGGCGAAGTGAGCTGAGCATTAGGCCAATTGCCCACTCTCCCACTTCCAATTTTTCTGGGGTTTCCCCACAGTTTCTGTTTCAAAGTTGGCTGACTAACCATACTATTTTTAGCCAGTTCCAAGAATTCAGAACACATTTGTGCTGGTGCGGGATGGGTTGTTTCCCCTCTCTGTACGAGATGGAGAGTTGCCATAGTAACTGGTTTATTTGAAGACTGGGTGTGAGAAGGTGCTGTCCTACCCACTATGTCTACCTTATCCTTTTTTATTTTCAGGCCTATTTCCACCGCAATGCGTTTATATGTCCTGTTGAGTTTCTCCACATGTGGAGTTTACCATGCTACATTGTGCACAGGCGGTCACATACTGAAATATGTCTTCAGCAATACCTGGCCAATAATATTTCACAGATGCTCTTTGACAGGTGGTACCAATTTTCCCATGTCCCCCGTCTGATACAACATGTGTTAATTCCATAGCCTTGTGCCTATAACTCAATGGCAGTACTAACTGTCCATATCCATTTTGTCCTGCTCCAGCTTTTCTGTAAAGCAATCCATCCTTCAAATAGAACTGTCCTTTCTTAGGGGGTTTATGGCTGTATGGCTATCTGCCAAAGCAAGGTTTTAATTATCTATCTTTAGCCTGGGCCTTTTTCATCTTTTTCGGATGAATATTAAGTGGTATTATTCCATTGTGGTTGTTCATTTTACATATTTTACACCACTTATTTCCCTGTCTGTAGGGTTTATTATCTTGTACCTGAGGGTTCCTGTTTTTATGATCAAATCTGGGTTTGTCATGGTCTTTTTTGCATCTGTGTGATTGTTGGTCTCTATTATCATACTCATCATGGTTTGGGGGTGGCCTACTATTTTCTACCTGTTTCCTCTTAACTCCAACTATTTCTTTCTGAGCCTCCTGATATCTCTCAACAACTGTTAAAATCTCCCCCAATCTCTCTGCACCTTGTTCCATAAGACATTTTCTCGTGTCTGGAAGCATAGACTCTCTCACTTGTTCCATCATGACCATTTCTTTTAGGTCTTGGGACTTTCCAAGAGTGGTCCACTTCTCCAAGTAAGTTTCTAATCTTGAAGAGAATTGGTGGTAAGTTTCTCCAGAAAGTACCTTGGCAGTTCTAAATTTCTTCCTATAAAATTCTGAGTTC